>CM062817.1:1716199596-1716709596 GCA_031772625.1 Pinus tabuliformis
TAAGCTAAGCACATGTCTATACTAACAAACACACTACTAGCTAGAAAGAAAAATTAACCTAACTAACTTAACTAAAATCTTCACACCCGTCATTTAAGCATAGTACCATTTAGGTAAAGTCCATTTCTGGGTTTACCAAAGAGTCCCCGTCAAAGTCAACCAGCTCATAGGCCCCTTTTGCTAGCTTTCGCTTAACAATGTAGGGCCCATGCCACATAGGAACGAATTTTCCAACACCTAATTTATCGTTAGCTTGATCATACAATAGCACTAGGTCTCCTTCCGAAAAATTTCGAGGGGTCACATTTCGATCATACTGAGCTTTCATTCGTTTTGCATGAGTCTCGATTGCCAGTGCAGCATCGCGTCGAGTCTCATCTAATTGAGCTAGGTATAATAAACGCTTCTCCTCTTCGGAAGTAGTTGGAAGTAATTCGACAGCCATTTGAAGTGATGGGATTTCGCATTCAATGGGCAGCACAGCTTCCAAACCATAAACTAGTTGGAAAGGAGTGAACCTGTTGATGTTTTCACTGAAGTTCGATATGCCCAAAGCATGGAAAATAACATGTTGTGCCAATTCTACCGATGAATCCCAATGATTCATTGATCATGATAACCAAAACTTTGTTGATGGACTCAACCAGACCGTTGGCTTGTGGATAATAAGGAGTTGAGCTATCGTGACGCAAACCAAGCTGGCCTGTAAGTTCTGTCATCATAATGTTTCGAAAATGGCGCCCATGGTCAGTGATTATCGCTTGTGGGACACCAAACCTAGCAATAATGTGATTGAATACGAAAATTGTAGTTGTCTTGCCGTCCGCCTCGAATGTAGGCATCGCCTCGGCCCACTTAGTAAAATAATCAACCGCAAGGATGATATACGCATGCCCCCTGGCCGAGTGAGGGTTACATGTAATAAAGTCGATACCCCATTTGGCAAAAGGACCAATGGCAATTATAGGGTGGAGAGGAGCTGGTGGTGCGCGCATCTTGCGATCAAACACTTGACAGTTGTGGCATTTTCGGACTGCAATGATACAATCTTTAAATATGGACGGCCAGAAATAGCCAGCACGCAACACCTTCTGAGCTGTGGCATACGCAGACATATGACCGCCACACGCCCTAGAGTGACAGTCATTCAAAACCCTTTTTGCCTCTTCGTGAGTTAAGCAACGTCGGAAAACCAAGTTTTCCCCACGGCGATAAAGAGTATCTCCAATAATTTTATACTGTTGGGACTGGAATCGAATTTTCCGACGTTTCAACTTTGAAGCTTCGGGCCGAAAGGATTGGGTTTGGAGATAGACGATTATATCCCCATACCACGGATCTAAAGTGCTGATGAGAAACAAAGATTCGTCCGCAATGGGTTCCTCTGCCACTGTTTCCGTGTCAGCACGCGGGAAGTCACACATCAACTCTGCAAAGACTAAAGATTTCTTAGACTTAGATTTTTCAAACTCTAAGTCTAACTCTTGCAGGATAACGATCCATTTAGAGTACTTTCCCCTAGCAATTGTTTAGTCAAAATGTAGATCATAGGGTTGCAATCCGAAATGACTGTAGTTTTACGGAGAAGAATGTAATGACGAAAACGTTGGACAGCCTGAACGGCTGCCAGGGCCAATTTCTTCCACATGCGAATATTTTAGCTCAGTGGGATTTAATGTCCTACTAAGATAATATATCACAGGTTCCATTGCGAATTCGTCTTCTTGAACTAACACCATTCCAATAGTGGAATGAGAGGCAGCGAGGTACAAAAAGTAGTCTTGGTTGTAGTTGGGAGGATGCAACAACGGTGCATGGGTCAACGCGTGTTTAAGTGCATCAAAGGATTGCTGAGCTATCTCATCCCAAGAGAATTGAGCGTTCTGTTTCAACAACCGTGTAAAACCTTTTGTAACTCGATGTAGTTAGGAATGAATCGGCGTAGAAAGTTTTCTTTCCCCTGCAAACTTTGGAGTTGGCGAAGACTCGAAGGAGGAGGCAACTTGATGATAGCTTCTACCTTCGAGGGATCGACGCGAATGCCGGCTTTTGAAACTACAAATCCTAGCAATCATCTCACTTCTATATAGAAGACACATTTGTGTGGGTTCAAACATATACGATAATGCCTACACCTCATGAAGATTGCGCGTAAATGGACAAGGTGATCAGCTCGATGTAATGAATGAGCAGGAAAATCATCGAGGTACGGTTGCACAATGTGTTTGATGTCATGAAACGCATAAGACATCGCCCTTTGAAAAGTGGCTCCGGCATTCTTAAGCCCAAAACGTAGTTTGCAATAAGAAAATTTCCCCATGGACAAATGAAAAGCCGTTTTTGGTTGATCGGCAGGTAGAATATTGATTTGATTGTAACCGGAAAAACCATCCATAAAGGAAAATATTTCACTGTCGGCACAATCATCAATTATTTGATCGATATAGGGTGTTGGATAGTTGTCTTTGGGACAAGCACGATTGATATCCCTATAGTCGATGCATATTCTTATTGTTCCCTGTTTTTTGTTAACCGGAACAATATTCGATACCCAATCCGTTAACGGGATCGGATAAATGAAACCTGCTTTCAACAGCTTTTCGACTTCTGCTTTAATTGCAGCCGCTTTTCGAGGGTGAATCTGACGCAAACGTTTCCGAACGGGTTTAGCGTCCGGATAAGTCTTAATCTCATGGACAACAATTGCGGGATCAATTCCTGGCATTTCCTCATAGGACCAGGCAAACACGTCGCGAAATTCTTGAAATAGGGCCTTGTATGTTTGAATTTCATCATCTGAACACGAGGCACCTATATGAATGTTTTCAATGATTCCGGGCTTGACTGAAATGTCAATGGGAATAGTGCGAGATATGTTTCCCAAATTCAGCTCTGAATCAGGATGTTTCATTGGACTCTGAGCTTCTTTGACATATTCAGCTGTAAAAACTGATGAGAAATCATTTTCAAACCGATCATCCTCAGGTAAAAACAAAGATCTATGATGGAGATCTTCCCATGGTAAATCGTCTACACACAGGACTTCACAAAGTTGTTCGTCAGATGACACAACTTCGGGAAACACTATTAACTCCGAGGTTGAAGTGAAAAGTGATTCCTCACGGACCACATTCATTAGGTCGATTTTGGTTGAACTCGAGTTGGTAAAAGACTGCACGACTTCGTAAGCAATTTCATACGGACTCAAAGGCATAGCATCACCAAATGAGTCTATTTCAGATTCGGAAGGAACGATCCAAGGATCGTCGTATACAATGGTATCTGATGTAATCATATGAATGGATGCGAACAAAGACACGGCGTTGATTGGAGGAAAAGGAAAATTTCCCAGTAAACCGACATCTTTAACTAATCCTACACCAACATCCTTATAAGGGATAGTCGTTTTACCGACATGCTGGATACTCTCTGAAGAGGCTGGGTCGGATGAAAAGTAAGCCAGCTGGTCTATGGTCACAATCTTACCATTATTTGGAAATTTTATTACTCTGAAGACCGATGAGACGACCGCTGTCATAGCGTAAGACCAACTTCGACCCAAGAGAAGGTTGTAGTCTAGAGGGGCATCAACCACCTCCACATCCAGACTAACAGTTTTTCCTTCAACCCCTATAGGCAAATCCTGTAGAATGCCAAACGGATGGAACCCACGGCCATCAAAGGCCTTAAGAATTGTCGGGGATTGATTTAGTGAAGAAGAACCAAGTGATCTCCAACATTGTATCGACATAATACACGTGGAAGCTCCCTCATCAATTACAGTCCGATGAATAGGCCTGTTTTTGACTATCACTGGGATCTGGAAAGCCATCTGATGAGGTAAATGCGGTATACTATTTTCTAGATCAAAGATTATCAGGTTCGGGTCCTGAACATCAACAGCTCCTATAGCCGACAAAAGTAATTTTCATTGTGCTGGACATGATTGCAGCACTTCTAAAGCCGACATTGCTGAGGGTGAAACAGCTAAATCCTCAATAATGTTGTAATTCTGGGCCGCTCTCGCATGTGGATTGAAAGCAGACCTTCGAAGTACACCCTTGGCGGGCGGTTTAATTACTAAGTCAGGGTTAGGTTTCTCGATCTGTAGTGGATCGGAACTGGGAGCTGAGGTTGATGGATTTGACTGAGAAGATTTTTCTTCTTTCGATCCATCAACAGGACTTTTACTACCATAATCGTGTGACCGAGTCACAATCCTTACATGAGACATCATCAATATGGGTTCTTCAACGGCACTCGAGGAAGAACTTATCATTTTGCTATCTTTCGGAAATGGATCCTTCAAGACAGCAAGAATTTGGGAACCCTTGACGAGTTTCATAACCTCGGCCCGATGAGGGCAATCTCTTGTAAAATGATCTTCTTCACAAATAAGACAAGGATAACGGGGCTTGCACTTTTCGTCATTGGTTTCCGACTTTTCTATTTTCTCCTTTGGAGTTTTGTCTGCTTTATTCTTCTTCTTGCCTTTCTTCTTCCCACCGTTTTTTGATTTAGCCGTAGATGACTCTAGCGTGAATATCAGCAGAGACTTCAGCAGAAGATTCTCCTGTCGGGGAGTCTGGTAAGGTGATAATGGGCAAAGAATTCTTCGAAGACTTCTTCTTGCTTTTAGTATTTACCGTACCAATCATGCCATCAGCAGCATGAGATCCCGAAGGAGCAGCAGCGATTTGATTCGACTTTGGAAGATCTGGGATCTTTTCGTGTAACGTACCCGACTGAGTATAAACTAAGTCAAGGTACTGCGCTTGAGCAATCACTTGCTCTTCAGTAACTGCTCTGGCTTTAGCTATGTCTTCAGTAATCTTCGGTAATAATGATTTAACAAACCATTCAGCTAAGATTTGGTCCGGGATAAAAACTTTCACTAATCGCCTTCGACGTCTCCATTGATGAATATGGTCGGAAATATAAGTGGGCGTCGACTGTTTTAATGAAGTTAATAACTCGGTGCCATTATCATATCTGATCGGCAACTGAAAATGTGTTAAGAACGAGGTAGCTAACTGACTAAAATTATAAAAAGAGGCCCGTGGTAACTCAATGTACCACTTGGCCGCGAGACCAATGAGCGTATGCTGAAAAAGACGTAAATGGATTGAATCATCCGAGATGGAATTTGAAGCACACCAGAGGTGGTAAGTCATCACGTGATTTGATGGATCCTCTCCAGACTTACCTTTGAACTTGGGTATGTCACTGGGCAACTTATTTGGCATTGGCAGCCAGAACGAAAGATAATTTATTGGATCGTTTGTTAGGCGCGTCAAGTCTGGTAAATCCAAAGTTGCGATAAACGACAATTGCCGATTAGGATCCCTAAAACTCTGAGTCACAAGACCAGTCCTAGGAGTAGGATATCCAAGATAACTTGGAACAGGAATCGCATTCGGGATATTGTATCCTCCTAGAAAACTAGGATTAACCGGACCGTACTGGGGTTGCTGTGGTTGTTGATAAGTGTACCCAGGATACGGTTGATACTGGTAAACCAGTTGTTGGACAGCAGGCCCGTATTGGTACTGTCCCTGGTACGGTTGATAAACAAATTGTGGTTGAGTAGTGACAACCGTACTTAAACCTGGCTGCCCCACAGGCATCTGAACCATATTTTGAACTATGGATCCATACAATGGTAAAGATGTCTGCGGAGTAGTGGTAGAGACAGTAGAAACCGGAGCTGTCGATACTCCAGAAGTAGGTGTGGTGGAAGGAGCAGATGTTGCGGTAGTTGCAGCAGTCGTTTGAGATGGAGTACTAGGTGCAATTGGCGACTGAGTAACTACCGAAGGTACAGAAGTTTGAACATTAGACTGGACTGGTTGCTGGGGTGGACCAGAAACCATAGGTTGTCCAGTTTGAGATAACAACTGTACGCTTGGCTGCAACACTTGTTGAACTTGCGATGGATCCCACACTATGTTCATTCCGGGGTATTGACCCATGACAGGTTGAGGATATTGAGATCCATAACTGGATTGAGGGTAGGATTGATAATTGAAAGGTACATTTCCCATACCTTGAACATAAGATTTACCTTGGGGTGGTTGATAACCTTGACTCGAGTACTGACCTTGGGGTAGATACCCTTGAGGTAAGTACTGATACTGGGGTTGACTTTGAGGCATAAATTGATACTGAGGTTGACCTTGGGGTACATATTGAGGCTGGGGTTGACCTTGAGGAATGTACTGTACCATGGGTACATACTATCCTTGAGGTTGCCCCCCAGATGCAAGTTGTGTACCTTGAGGTTGCCCCCCAGGCGGTAACTGACCACTGGGAATTGAACCTGACATCATATAAATGTCTCCTACGCCCAACGGTTTATTACCATTGTTTCCAGCTAATGACCCATGTCCAATGGGTTGAGGAGATGCTCCTGCAAAAGTACCAGAAAGTGACTGATACCCAGCAGGAACAGAAGGACCACCATACAAGAAAGATTCAGGAGGTTGAGTAAACACGGACAACTGACTAGACATATTTACAGGAGTATAAATACCTCCGGATGGATAAGGAGTACGAGGTGGAGAAAAACTTACCCCTGAGTTGTCTAAGTAATTAGTTAACGAAAGATACCAAGTAGTACTTCTAGGTGGACTGTAAAAAATGGATTCACACTCCCTTAGATAAATTCCCTTTCCTTTCAAAGACTCAAATGCCACTAAGCAAACTTTTCTTTCAAAAGAGATTTTTGGGATTTTTTCCTACTTAACAAAGCATTTAAAAATAAAAAAGCAAACCTTTACAAATCTATGACAATCAAATCAAAGCTACTTAAAAGAAAATCAAAAGAAATTCACCTAATAAGCAAATCTAATGAGGCCAAAACTTACAAAGTATGATCCCAGGATGTTTTACTCAGTCGTGATTTAACTAAGGACTAGTCAATGCAGAATAAAAAACTAGTCAAAAACAAACATAAAATCTTTTGTTCTTTTTCGTAAAATGAAATTCACAGTTCAATCAACAAACTTTTTCGAGATTCGACAAAGAGACAAAACAAAGGTAGGTGTCTCACAAGGGTAGATTCTATGAAAGGTCCGACTCCTAAGAAGACTGCAAATACCAGGGATATCCAAGGTTTTACGACTTCTAAAGCCAAAATCACTACAGGACCAATGTAAAAATCAAACCCTAAGGCTAGAACCTCTACGAATTCCACTAAAACACTTGACACTGATGAAACAAGTTCAGATGAAGATCTCTGGTAGGTAACCAGTGGATTTGGGTGGAAAAAACAAATTAAAAGAAAAATCTAAGAGGCAAAAAGGAGAAAATTGAAATTTTCTCAATTTTGACAGGGTACGCAGGCAACCTGTTTGCACAGGTGCGTGTACGCTCTGTGCACAAAGCTGCAGTGCATACAGGTACGCACTGTGCTCAACTCAGAGGCTGCGTACTTCTAGCAAAACTAAGAAAAAGTAAAATCTAATTTAACCCTAAGCTAGCCCACCCAAATACACAGTCAAACAACCAAAAACCAGAAAACAAACGACCTTTCTCAGACCAAAGTTTCACACAAAGGAAAAATCATTCACATCAATGGATTCCCCAGTGGAGTCGCCATTTTGTCATGCGGAAAGAGTCGATTTTGCGGACAAAACCAACCTCCCTAGAAGCTTAAGGCTTTCTAGTGACAAACAAGACAATTAAGAACAATCCTTCTCTAAATATGCATTTACCATATAAGAAATCAAGTGTTTAGATCCTACCTGTAGTCCAACGCTGTTGTAGTAGTCCAGCCTCATCGATCCGGATGAGCTCCTCCTTCTCTTCGAAACCTGCATTCACTAACAATCAAACGATTAAATAGCACCTGAATATCTCATAAAATAAAACATATTTAACATACAGACCAAGGAGTATATGAAACAACTCATAAATAACAAATTGTTGAGAAGAATGGACTTATTTGTATTAATAGGAAACAAAAGAAACCATTACAACCTGAGCCTTGGTGTTGTGCAGGTCCCTCCCAGGGTCCAACAAGAGTTTTCCTTTACTTTGATCAGCTCACCCACTTCCAAATGAAACAAGAAAGGATGGGAATCTCTCCTCACAAGCTTCTACAAGAAAGTCCTAATTCCAGCAGCATCTACCCTTAGGAATATTCAGCTTTCAACCTCCCCTCCCTTTGGCCCAATGCCTATATTTATAGTACTCTAGAGGAAGTTAATCAGGTCCACCATCAATGGGATAAGCCCCTCTTTGGATGGGTTAGCTCCCCTCTTGATGGGATAAGTTCCTCTTTCATAGGGATACATGAACCATCTGGAGGCGCTCAATACACGTCAAACAAGCTTCTAGAATGCTCTAGAAATGACCATAAGTAACTTTTTTGGAGTGAAACTTGCGCCTTTTGACCTTTACAGGAGTACGCACCCATTGCTTTACAGACAGAGCGTACAAGTACGCAGGTATTGTGAACTTGAGGTGCGTACACGCAGGTAAGGCTAAGAGAAACTGCGTACCCAGAGATAATTGACTTTAAATGACTTTTCTCTCTTTCTTGGAGTTTGACATGAAAAGCAGAGGCATGAGACTTGCCAAGGAGGATAGTATGACAGTTGATGGAGCCATACTAACTGCAAATAGTCATGGTGACATTTTTTAGTGTAACACCTCTACCTAGATTTCCAGAGTAGTCCCTTTCGTTCCTTTTCAGACTCCTTAATAGAAAAGGTCCATCTGAGCACTTGTCACTTCAAGCTTATTAAAAATCGAAGGAGACTAGAGTCATCTTTTGTTTTTTCTCGACTCTTAAAAATTGAAAAAAAAAGTTGTGTCAAAGCATCTAAAATTTATTTTAAACGGAATATTCATTACCCTTTCCTACATTGATATTGGGTTGAGAAAATGGAATCCACCAACCAAGGAATTCCCCTTGGAGAAAATTCTAGTCCTTTCTCCTCTTGGGGAGATGTTGGTGCACCCCATATGGCCACATTGTCGCTTCTAGGACTGACAATTGGTTTGCCTGTATGGCTCTTCTCAACCTCTGTCATTCAGAACACCACAATTCCTGAACAATCGAATCAGCGACTAGACGAGTCCAGAGTTACCCACCAGCCTTCTACTTCCTCTAATTCTTCCTCTCCTCCTTCCTCTTCGCTTGATGGGGCTGGTAAAGCCAAAAGTCAAGTACCTAAAGAGAAGAAGGAAAAGAAGAAGAAAGAGAAGAAGAAGAAGGAGCCAAAAGCGAATGGGGGCAAACGAGTGTCATCTAGCAAAAATCCACACACTGCACCAACCAGGCCTAAATCGCCATGTGTCATTTGCAAATGAGACCACTATCATAGAGATTGTCCTTGCATCCCTCGGATCTTAAGGGACTGGTCTCCTCGTTTGCACAACCCAATGTCGTCAACCTCTGATGGTCATGTTGAAAACACACCATCAACTAGTGAAAGTGAAGCCCAGGACAAAAAGGAAAATGTAGATTTCCTTGTAAAATGTGCGAAGGCGATCATGCCGTCCACCATTGTCCCTTCTTAGACGAAGCAAAAAGAGTTGTGGATGATCGTCCGGTTTCACCATTATGACTTCCTCCTGGATATAAAAAACTCTTGCCGAGTCCGTCACTAGTTGAAAATCCGGCTGGTCCGCTCAGGTGGTCGGCCGAATCATCTATCATTGAAGATAAACCATCTGAACCCATACCAGATGAAAGTCAAAAGGTCGAGGTGGCAGTTGACCCGGTCTTGCCTTCAGAGGTTCCATCTTCAGATAATACAGTCATTGAAGAGAACAAGGATGACACCATCTAAATTCTTTTCATAAGCACAGACTCCAATGAAGATGGGGGCAATTTACCCGTTCCTTTACCGCAGGAAGGAAGTTCGTCAGAGTCGTACCCGACCGTCTATTCGGTCCCACCTCCAAGCAACCTAGTTGTCTCCTTTGACTGGAATCAACTAGGCAGACCCCAATTACCAGCTAGTATACCATTCCAAATCATTGTTCAAATATATAGAATGGTTATGGCTGGTACCATCATAGATGAGGGGCTTCTATGAGTATCCTTTCCTCAACTGCTTGGAAAGCGCTTGGTTCACCATCGCTTTTGCCTGAGATGAGAAATCTAACAGGTTTTGATAAAGGAACCAGTCGACCGTTAGGGATCCTTCCCAATGTGCCCATAACATTGAGAGGGAAAACCGTTCACATGAACGTAATGGTAGTTCAAGGACCCCTGGATTACAATCTACTCCTTGGACGAGACTATATTTATTGCATGAGAGCCATTGTCTCATCACTCTTTAGAGTGATGTGTTTTCCGCATGAAGGAAGAGTGGTCAAGCTCGTAGACCAGCTTTCATTTCTCGGATCACGCATAGCAAATAGTCATATACCATCCCTAAATGGTCTTTTCACGCAAGAAATGTCTCAATCTCCAGTCTGTCCACCCGATGAGCGCGAGTGATTCGGGGGGACATGACTGAAACCCAGGGGGCATGCACCCTGGTTTGCTTCGGCAGGAAAACTTTGGGTATAGGGTAGGTTTCCGTGAGAGAATATGACTAGTCTGTACCCCCGTCCGTGATTGGAAGAAGGGGTTATTCTAGAACAAGATTCTCTTGTCAAAGTTATGTGAGTGGAGTGGCCTCCTTCACTCACCTTTGTCTATTTCTGTAGACATCGCCGAAGAAGTGTTTTGTTTTCGCTGTGAACAGAACGATCCTTGGGTAACCTGTAAGAGGTAGGCCTCTCTCGGTAAAACAAATGTTTTAACGGACTAAAGAAGGGGTAACCTTGAAACTCTGTTTTATACCTGGGGGCATGCAAACCTTTTGGAGTGCAAGCAAAGAGCGATCATTTATCTGTTTTTTGGATTGGTCGTTTCCTAACTTGCATAAAGAAAGGATGTGGCCAAAACTCTAAAAGTTGCCATTTTATATGAGACATTCTTATCACATGATTGGATTAATCGAGCAGTGTTACCGCAAGGTTCAAGCTCGTTAAAAAATAAACCTGCATCGAGCAGTTTTAGCACATAGTTTAAGCTCGTTAAAAAATAAACATAAGCCATGAGCAAATGTTTCCTCCCGTGTTTAAGCTCGTTAAAAAATGAACTATTCCCCCGGTAAATAACCATCGTGAATGTAGTACTTCAGCCATTATAGCCTTGGTCATGTTTGCACCGTCACCTCCACTTTTTCATTGGCCGATCATTCACCCCCATTTGATTGTTTACCCATTTTGAGGAACAGCTGCGAAGAGTGATCTCACTAGCCATCCTTGTGACACTGCCGTGATTGGAAAATTCCAAACCTTACCTGGAATCAGCTGCTACCCATTTTATCACTCATTCCTCAAAAGACGAGTCTCCTTTAAGCTCTTTTCAACTGACTCGTAAAATATGAAAAGTTTGCCGAGCCATTGGCCTCTCCAGCTTGTTAAAGGGATAGGAAGTGCTATCCCTCCTCTAGATTTTAATCTTTTTGGACCTGAGGGATTATTACATAAAAAGATCGAGCACTTGTTTTGTTCGGCTCGTTAAAAGTATCGAAAATTCATCCCTTATGTATTGTTTTATACTTTTTCGAACTTAAGGGATTATATGACGAAAAAGGAACTTTGGAGTTACCTTTACGTTCCTTTTCAGACTCTCTATAATTGAAAAGGATCGAGTTATCTTTGTCGTTAAACTCATTAAAAGTGTAATAGCGACACACTTGTCTACAGACGAGAACGAGTTTCACTATCGCTAGGCTCGTTAAAACATAGCGATGGGTTTTCCCGAAGGGAAAATTATAGAACAAGCATATGTTATCCTCCTCAAGCTTGACAAAAATAAAGAGGTACTAGTCAGCAATGACTGGGGAAAATTGGGCAGAAAACTTGAAGAAACTTTGTTGGTAGCAAGTCGCTCTTGAACATGACACTTCCACTCCGTGTCCAAGTTGGGTTGGGTTGTTTCATTCACCGGTCACATCACCATGGTCCCATCATACCATCCACATTTGGGGTTAATGCTACTAATCCATCACAACAGTGTCGCCGATATGTTCAAGAGAAGTCATTCAGAGAATTTCACCTGTGTCTCACCCACTACCATACATTTAAACTCCATTCTTTCATGACCGCCACCCTGAACCTTATATCACCAGATCGTTTTCACCTCCATTAAAATCATTTGCTCCATTCAGTATCATTGATGTGGGATTCATTAAGGCCCTCCTGTGACGGATCATTCTTGTCGACATCATCTCATTATCCAAGAAGTTGATCTAGGAACACCCCATTCAGTACTTTGAAGCTTGCATGCCTCAATGGCAAGTTTCTCACTTCCAGTGACAGGTTTACATCAATGGCCTTCGACCGAAAGATTTTGCGTGGTTTTCGACGCCAAGTCCTTTATTCACACCACGTAAATTGTACTGTAATACCTTGAGGGTCATTATCATTATCGGTGATTCCTCTCGCGCTTGTTAACAATTTACATCATTGGTTGGTAATCAAGTGATGTCTTTCCATGTTCGACTTCAAAAAATTTCTCACATGTGTTACACTAACAAATGTCACCATGGCTATTTACAGTTAGTATGGCTCTATCAACAGTCATGCTATCCTCCTGGGCAAGACTTATGCCTCTGCTCTCCATGTCAAACTCCAAAAAAGAGAGAAAGTCTTTGTAAATGTGTTTATCTCTGGGTACGCAGATTCTCTCGGCCTTACCTGCGTATACGCACCTAATGTTCACAAAAACTGCGTACTTGTATGCTCTGTATGTAAAGGGGCAGGTGCGTACCCCTGTAAAGGTCAAAAGGCGCGAGTTTCATCTTTAAAAAGTTACTTGTGGTCATTTCTAGAGCATTCTAGAAGGTTGTTTGATGTGTATTGAGCGCCTCCAGATGGTTCATGTACCCTATGAAAGAGGAACTTATCCCATCAAGAGAGGAGCTATCCCATCCAAAGAGGGGATTATCCCATTGATGGTGGACCTAATTAACTTCCTCTTGAGCACTATAAATACAGGCATTGGACCAAAAGGAAGGGGAGGTTGAAAGCTAAACATTTCTAAGGGTAGATGCTGCTGGAATTAGGACTCCCATTTAGAAGCTTGTAAGGAGAGATTCCCATCCTTACTTGTTCCATTTGGAAGTGGGTGAGCTTTGTCAAAGTAAAGGAGAACTCTTGATGGACCCTAGGAGGGATTTGCACAACACCAAGGCTCAGGTTGTAATTGTTCCTTTTGTTTCCTATTAATGCAAATGAGTCCATTCTTCTCAATAACTTGTTATTTATGAGTTGTTTCATATACTCCTTGGTCTATATGTTAAATATGTTTTATTTTATGAGATTATCAAGTGCTATTTAATCGTTTGATTGTTAGTAAATGCAGGTTTCGAAGTGAAGGAGGAGCTCATCCGGATCGGCGAGGCTGGACTACTACAACAGCGTTGGACTACAGGTAGGATCTAAACACTTGATTTCTTGTATAGTAAATGCATGTTTAGAGAAGGATTGCTCTTGTTTGTCACTAGAGAGTCTTAGGCTCCTAGGGAGGTTGGTTGTGTCCGCACTATCGACTCTTTCCGCCTGACAAAATGGCGACTCCACTGGGGAATCCATTGTTGTGAAAGATATTTCCTTTGTATGCAACTTTGATCTGAGAAAAGTCATTTATTTTCTGGTTTTTGGCTGTGTGACTTTGTATTTGGGTGGGCTAGCTTAGGGTTAAATTAGATTTAGTGTTTCTTGGTTTTTCCAGTAGTACGCACCCTCTGAGTATTGCACAGTGCGTACCTGTACGCACTGTTACTGTGTGCACAGAGCGGGCCCGCACCTGTTTTAACAGGGTGCCTGCGTACCCTGCTAAAAATTAAGAAATTTCCATTTTTTACATTTTTCCTCTTAGATTTTGCTTTGTCTTAGTTTTTACTGCCCAGATCCTTTAGTCTCCTATCAAAGATCTTCACCTGAACTTGTTTCGATAGCATTGAGTGTTTTAGTGGATTTCATAGAAGTTTAAGCCCTAGGGTTTGATTTTTGAGTAGGTCCTGTAGTGACTTTGGGGGTAGAAGTTGTCAAACCTTAGATCTCTCTGGTTTTGTCAGCCTTCTTAGAAGTCGGACCTGTCATAAAGTCTACCTGTGAGAGCAACTTATCTTTGAGTTGTCTCTTTGGCAAATTTCGAAGTTGATTGAGTATTGAATTCCATTTTACAAAAAGAGCAAAAAGATTTGAGTTTTGTTTTGACTGGGTTTTTGATTCTGCATTAGCTGGTCCTTGGCTTGATTATGGTCAAGTAAAACAACCTAGAATCATCCTTGTAGGCTTTTGCCTCGTTAGGTTTGCTTTAGAGTAAATTTCCTTTTGATTTGCTTGTGAGTCAATGTTTCATAAATTTTATAGATTTTGAGATTGATTTTCGTTAGAATAGATTTATATGCTTTATTAAATTAAAAATACAAAAACATCTCCTTTGAAAAGTTTTGTTTCAAGTAGCATTTGTAGTCTTTTGAAGAAAAGGATTTTTCGTGTGAATAATTAGTGGTCATGAGTTGCATGTTTTGAAAAGATAAAGAGAATTGTTTCTTTGATTGTCTTTGTTAAGAAAGTTGTTTTCTATAAAATTTGCATTCTCTCAACTCTCTTAGCTAGGAGATTCATTGAAAAGGCAAAGTAGTGCAAATCATCTTAGGTGCATCTTTGTAGTGGTTGCGAGTCGAGTCTACACACCACCAGTTTCATCTCCACTACCTTTTGTCTTAAGGAAACCATAAAATTAACGCTTAAAGTAAAATCAACGTAGTAATTTTTATTTACTAGGGCTCTGAAACACCAATATAGATCAGGCTAGTGTCTTGGAGTAGGAGAGTAATTAACTCTCCAAGACAACAAAACCAAACAAGTAGCTTATCTTGTGATAGAATAAATCCAATTGTCTCATTTGTACTCTAGGAAAGCTCCTCTTAAAGGAGAAGCACGAGCTCGTGTCCGAACTAGTGAGGGGATCAATCCTCCCTCGTTGGGAACGACGCCAGACACGCACGTATTATAAACGGTAAACCTCAGATTAACCATTGTCGAGGAGCCAGGGGTCACTTGTCGGTAAACCTTGGATTATTGTCAAGAAGCCGACAAGGGGATTGAGCTTGATACTCTGCCCTTGCGTGCTGTCGGAGTGTAGACTGTTGCCCCAGGTGAATTTGTTGCGGTTGGTAACCTTAGTGACCATTATCTTTAGGATTCTATCGAGGTGACGGTGGAGGGAAGATCCCACTGTACCTGGAGCAGACGTCGGCTAGACTCACTTGGATTTTCCGAGGGGTTCACTTCACTCGAGACGGTTAAAGTGGAGGAACTTGTGCCGGTCTATTCATTAAGCAAGTTGCCGGGGTAACTGTTCCACCCGCCACTTCTGTACTGAATCCGGCGATGTTGGGTTTCATCTCCAACTAGCGTTTTCGGTCTGGAAGGTTACTGTTTGTGCTTGGTTTGACGCCCTAGATTCTTTAGGCGTGTGATTCAAATTTGTTTGGTTCTTTAGAGACTTTAGGTGGTTTGATTTGAGATTTTTTCTTTGTTTTCGTGTGTAGTAGTTAAAAGTTTTTAGCTGTGGCGGAATTACCGAGACAGTCCCGTAGACTTCGGGGCAAGTCACCTGAGATTGTTACCGGAACTGATTTGTTGAGGAAACTCCGTAGATCGTGGGGTGGACCTCCTGAAGACGTCCCGGGTCATTACGAAGGTTTGAAAGTCCTCGTAACTCCTCCTAGTGGCAGTAGAGTAGGTTCACCTGAAGAAGGAGAGTCTTCGTTGGTAGTCCATCCAGATTACCAAGGTTTAGAGACAGGTTACAATCCTGAAGCTGTTGCAGTTTCTGAGCTTACTGGTAGTTTTTCATCTACTAGTGATATAGGCGAAGAACCTGAAATATCTGAACCTGTTACTCCAACTTCTAGTGTTCCTGATTCACCTAGGATTGAAAGAGTCATAACCGAGAATCTTCCTTCTGGTTTGATAGCTATTGAAGAACTTACTCCAGAAGAAGAAGTAGGCCCTGTTCTTGAAGATCAACCTACTCTTGACTTAAGAGAGCGTGAATCTATCTTTTACAGTCCACCTAGGAGTACTACTTGGTATCTTTCGTTAACTAATTATTTAGACAACTCAGGGATAAGTTTTTCTCCACCTCGTACTCCTTATCCACCCAGAGGTATTTATACTCCTGTAAATATGTCTAGTTCGTCGTCCGTGTCTACTCAATCGCCTGAATCTTTCTTGTATGGTGGTCCTTCTGTTCCTACTGGGTATCAATCACTTTCTGGTACCTTTGCGGGAGCATCTCCTCAACCCATTGGACATGGGTCATTAGCTGGAAGCAATGGTAATAGACCGTTGGGTGTAGGAGACGTTTATATGATGTCAGGTTCAATTCCCGGTTCTCAACCTCAAGGTGGTCAATTTCCGCCTGGGGGGCAGCCTCAATTAATGCCTGGGGGGCAACCTCAAGGTACTCAAGTTGCGGCCGGGGGGCAGCCTCAAGGAGAGTATGTACCTATAGTGCAATACGTTCCTCAGGGTCAACCCCAACCTCAATATGTACCTCAAGGCCAACCTCAGTACCAATTTATGCCTCAAGGTCAACCCCAGTATCAGTACTTACCTCAAGGGTATCTACCCCAAGGTCAGTACTCAAGTCAAGGTTGTCAACCACCTCAGGGTCAGTCTTATGTTCAAAGCCCGGGAAATGTACCTTTCAATTATCAACCCTACCCTCAACCTGGTTACGGATCTCAGTATCCTCAACCTGTTATGGGTCAATACCCCGGAATGATAGTGTGGGATCCATCACAAGGTCAACAGGTGTTGCAGCCAAGTATACAGTCGTTACCTCAAACTGGACAACCTGTAGTTTCTGGTCCACCCCAGCAACCACAACCTGTCCAGTCAAATGTTCAAACTTCTGTAACTTCGGTAGTTACTCAGCCGCCAATCGCACCTAGTACTCCATCTCAAACAGCTGCTGCAACTACCGCAACATCTACCACACTTACTTCTGGAGTATCGACAGCTCCGGTTTCTACTGTCTCTGCAACCACCCCTCAGACATCTGTACCATTGTCCAGATCTACGATTCAAACCACGGTCTAGATGCTTGTAGGGCAGCCTGGTTTAAGTACTATTGTAACAAGTCAACCACAATTTACTTATCAACAGCACCAGGGACAGTACCAATACGGGCCTGCTGTCCAACAACCGGTTTACCAGTATCAACCGTATCCTGGGTACACTTATCAACAACCTCAACAACCCCAGTACGGTCCGGTTAACCCTGGTTTTCCAGGAGGATATAATATCCCGAATGCGATTCCTGTTCCAAGTTATCCTGGATATCCTCCTCTTGGAGTTGGTCTTGTGACCCAGAGTTTTAGAGATCCTAACCGGCAATTGCCATTTATCACAACTTTGGATTTACCCGACTTGACGCGCCTAACGAACGATCCAATAAATTATCTTCCGTTCTAGCCGCCAATGCCAAATAAGTTGCCCAGCGATATACCCAAGTTCGAAGGTAAGTCTGGAGAGGATCCATCAAATCACGTGATGACTTATCACCTCTGGTGTGCTTCGAATTTTATCTCGGATGATTCGATCTGCTTACGTCTTTTCCAGCGTACGCTCATTGGTCTCGCGGCCAAGTGGTACATTGAGTTACCACGAGCCTCTTTTTATAACTTTAGCCAGTTAGCTACCTCTTTCCTAACTCATTTTCAGTTGCCAGTCAGATACGATAATGGCACTGAGTTATTAACTTCATTAAAACAATCGACGTCCACTTATATTTCTGATCATATCCATGAATGGAGACGTCGAAGACGTTTAGTGAAAGTTTTTATCCCAGACCAAATCTTAGCTGAATGGTTTGTCAAATCATTATTACCGAAGATTACTGAAGATGTAGCTAAGGCCGGAGTAGTTATTGAGGAGCAAGTCATTGCTCAAGCCCAGTATCTTGACTTAGTTTACACTTAGTCAGGTACGTTACACGATAAGATCCCAGATCTTCCAAAGTCAAACCAAATCGCTGCTTCTCCTTCGGGATATCATGCCGCTGATGGTATGATTGGTACAGTGAACACAAAGAGCAAGAAGAAGTCTTCCAAGAATTCTACTACTCCTATAATCACCTTGCCTGATTCCCCGACAGGAGAGTCTTCTCTTGAACTTTCCGCCGATATTCATGCTGTAGAGTCATCTACGGCCAAATCAAAAAACGGTGGAAAGAAGAAAGGAAAGAAGAAGGCTAAAGCTGACAAGGCTCCGAAGGAGAAAACAGAAAAATCGGAAACCAATGACGAAAAGCGCAAACCTCGATATCCTTGTCTTATTTGTGAAGAGGATCATTTTACAAGAGATTGCCCTCATCGAGCCGAGGTTGTGAAAATAGTCAAAGGTTCTCCCACTCCTGCTGTGTTGAAAGATCCATTTCCAAAGCAGGAGAGTAAGATGATAGGTTCTTCCTCGACTACCAGTGAAGAACCCATTTTGATGATGTCTCATGTGAGGATTGCGACTTGGTCGCAAGATTATGGTAGTAAGAATCCTGTTGATGGTAAGGAAGCAGAATCTTCTCATTCTAATCCATCAACCTCAGCTCCTGGTTCCGATCCACTACAGATCGAAAAACCTAACCCGGACTTAGTAATCAAACCGCCCGCCAAGGGTGTACTTCGAAGGTCTGCTTTCAATCCACATGCGAGAGCGGCCCAGAATTACAACATTGTTGAGGACTTAGCAGTTTCACCCTCAGCAATGTTGGCTTTAGAAGTGCTGCAATCATGCCCAGCACAACGAAAATTACTTTTGTCGGCTATAGGAGCTGTTGATATTCAAGACCCAAACCTGATAATCTTTGATCTAGAAAATAGTACACCACGTCTCCCTCATCAGATGGCTTTCCAGATTCCAGTGATAGTCAAAAACAGGCCTATTCATCGGACTGTGATTGATGAAGGAGCTTCTACGTGTATTATGTCAATTCAGTGTTGGAGATCGCTTGGTTCTCCTTCGCTGAACCAATCCCCGACCATCCTTAAGGCCTTTGATGGTCGTGGGTTCCGTCTGTTTGGTATTCTACAGGAATTGCCTATAGGGGTAGAAGGTAAAACCGTTAGTCTGGATGTGGAGGTGGTTGATGCCCCTCTAGACTACAACCTTCTTTTGGGTCGAAGTTGGTCATATGCTATGACAACGGTCGTTTCATCGGTCTTCAGGGTAATAAAGTTTCCACATAACGGTAAGATCGTGACAATTGATCAGCTGACATACTTTTCATCCGACCCAGCCTCTTCAGAGAGTATCCAGCATGTCGGTAAGACGACAATCCCTTATAGGGACGTTGGCGTAGGTTTAGTTAAAGATTCCAGTTTACTGGGAACTTTTCCTTTCCCTCCAATCAACGCAGACCCTTCATGTGCAACAATTCATATGATTACATCAAACACCATCATTTACGACGATCCTTGGATTGTCCCATTTGAATCTGAGATAGACTCATTCGGTGATGCCATGCCTTTGAGTCCATATGAAATTGCTTATGAAGCCGTCGTGTCTTTTACCGACTCGCATTCAACCCAAATCGACCAAATGAATGTGGTCAGTGAGGAATCACTTTTCACACCAACCTCAGAACGGATAGCATTTCCCGAAGTCGTGTCATCTGACGAGCAACTTCGCGAAATCCTAAGTGTAGATGATCTACCATGGGAAGATCTTCATCATAGATCTTCATTTTTACCTGAGGGCGATGTCTTTGAAAATGATTTTTCATTAATCTTTACCGCTGAATATGTCAAAGAAGCTCAAAATCCAACGAAACATCCTGATTCAGAGCTGAATTTAGGGAATATTTCTCGAACTGTTCCCATTGACATTTCAGTGAAGCCCGGAATTGTTGAGAACATTCATATAGGTGCCTCGTGTACAGATGATGAAATTCAAATTTACAAGGCCTTATTCCAAGAATTCCGCGACGTGTTTGCCTGGTCCTACGAGGAAATGCCAGGAATCGATCCCGCTATTGTTGTCCATGAAATCAAGACCTACCCGGACGCTAAACCCATCTGGCAACGGTTGCGTCAGATTCACCCTCGAAAAGCAGCTGCCATTAAAGCAGAAGTCGAAAAGCTGTTGAAAGCAGGTTTCATTTATCCGATCCCGTTAACGGATTGGGTATCGAATATTGTTCTGGTTAACAAGAAACAAGGAACAATAAGAATCTGTATCGACTATAGGGATATCAATCGAGCTTGTCCAAAAGACAACTATCCTACGCCCTATATCGATCAAATAATTGATGATTGTGCTGGAAGTGAAATTTTTTCCTTTATGGATGGTTTTTCGGGCTGTAATCAAATCAATATTCTACCTGCCGATCAACCAAAAACGACATTCATTTGTCCATGGGGGACATTTGCTTACTGCAAATTACCCTTTGGGCTTAAGAATGCCGGAGCCACTTTTCAACGGGCGATGTCTTATGCATTTCATGACATCAAACACATTGTGCAACCATACCTCGATGACTTGCCTGCTCATTCTTTACATCGAGCTGATCACCTTGTCCACTTACGAGCAATCTTTATGAGGTGTAGGCATTATCGTATTCGGTTGAATCCGCACAAGTGTGTATTTTGTATAGAAGCGGGTCGATTGCTGGGATTTGTTGTTTCAAAAGCCGGCATTCGCGTTGATCCCTCGAAGGTCGAAGCTATCATCAAATTGCCTCCTCCTTCGAGCTTGCGGCAACTCCAAAGTTTGCAAGGGAAAGCAAACTTTTTACGCCGATTCATTCCAAACTACGCCGAGGTCACTAAGGGTTTTACACGGTTGTTGAAACAAAATGCTCAATTCTTTTGGGACGAGATTGCCCAACAATCTTTTGATGCACTTAAGCACGCGTTGACCCATGCACCGTTGTTGCATCCTCCCAACTACAACCAAGACTACTTCTTATACCTCGCAGCTTCGCATTCCACTATTGGAATGGTGTTAGTCCAAGAAGATGAATTCGGAACGGAACATGTGATATATTATCTTAGTAGGACATTAAACCCCACTGAGCTAAAATATTCGCATGTGGAGAAATTTGCCCTGGCAGCTGTTCAAGCTGTCCAGCGTTTTCGTCACTACATTCTTCTCCGTAAAACTACAGTTATTTCGGATTGCAACCCTATGATTTATATTTTGACTAAACAACTGCTAGGGGGCAAGTACTCTAAATGGATCGTTATCCTACAAGAGTTCGACTTGGAGTTCGAGAAGTCCAAGTCTAAGAAATCCTTAGTTTTTGCGGAATTGATGTGTGATTTCCCGCGTGCTGACACGGAAACTGTGGCAGAGGAGTCCATCGCGGACGAATCTTTGTTTCTTATCAGTACTTTAGATCCGTGGTATGGGGATATAATCATCTATCTCCAAACCCAAACCTTTCGACCTGAAGCTTCAAAGTCAGAGCGTCGAAAAATTCGATTCCAGTCCCAGCAATACAGAATTATTGGAGATACACTTTATCGTCGGGGGGCAGACTTGGTTTTTCGACGTTGTTTAACTCACGAAGAGGCTGAGAGAGTTTTGAATGATTGTCACTCTGGAGCGTGTGGCGGTCATATGTCTGGGTATGCCACAACTCAGAAGGTGTTGCGTGCTGGCTATTTCTGGCCGTCCATGTTTAAAGATTGTATCATTGCGGTCCGAAAATGCCACAACTGTCAAGTGTTTGATCGCAAGATGCGCGCACCACCTGCTCCTCTCCACCCTATAATTGCTGTTGGTCCTTTCGCCAAATGGGGTATCGATTTTATTACTTGTAACCCTCACTCGGCCGGGGGGCATGCGTATATCATCCTCGCGGTTGATTATTTTACTAAATGGGCCGAGGCGATGCCTACATTCGACGCAAGCGGCAAAACAGCTGCAGTTTTCGTATTCAATCACATTATAACTAGGTTTGGTGTCCCGCAAGCGATCATCACTGACCATGGGAGCCATTTTCGAAACATAATGATGACTGAGCTTAGAAACCAGCTTGGTTTGCGCCACGATACCTCTACTCCTTATTATCCGCAAGCCAACGGTTTGGTTGAGTCTATCAACAAAGTTCTCGTTATCATGATCTGACGAATCATTGGCATTCATCGGTCGAATTGGCACAACATGTTATTTTCAGCACTATGGGCATACCGAACCTCAGTGAAAACATCAACAGGGTTCACTCCTTTCCAGCTAGTTTATGGCTTGGAAGCTGTGTTACCCATTGAATGCGAAATCCCATCACTTCAAATGGCTGTCAAATTACTCCCAGCTACTTCTGAAGAGGAGAAACTTTTATTATACTTATCTCAATTAGATGAGACTCGACGTGACGCTGCATTGGCAATCGAGACTCACGCGAAGCAAATGAAAGCTCAGTATGATAGAAATGTGACCCCTCGAAGTTTTTCGGAGGGAGACCTAGTGCTATTATATGATCAAGCTAACGATAAGTTAGGTGCTGGAAAATTCGTTCCTATGTGGCATGGACCCTACATTGTAAAACGAAAGCTAGCAAAAGGGGCTTATGAGCTGGTAGATTTTGATGGGGACTCTTTGGGTAAACCCAGAAATGGACTTTACCTAAAGAGGTATTATGCTTAAATGGTGGGTATGGAGAATTTTTAGTTAGGTTTGGTTTTCTTTCTAGCTAGTATGTTCGTTAGTTTAGATAGTGTGCTTAGCTTAGACAGTGTGTTTTTTCGTCGTTATTCTGGCTTATCTTGGTTTTACTCTTGATATTGCAGATGTCGACGCCTCTCCAAATGTACATTGGATTTGCCGATGGTGCTTGTCGTAGTACACGGAATATCTCTTCCGCAGCTTGGGTTATCTATTCGCCCTCTGACGAGTTAGTTTCTATGCATGGGGTGAGCCTCAGTCAAACAATGAACAACATTGCAGAATACAGTGCAGTGGTTGAATTATTGTCTGAATCTATTTCATTTGGAATTCGACGTTTGATAGTGAGGTTAGATTCTGAACTCGTTGTATTACAGCTTAATAGAGTATATGCCATTAGAAATCCTGTGTTATTAAGGTTGTTTTTGAGAGTGCGTCTCTTGGAACGTGAATTTGATTACATTGAATATCAGCATATTCCAAGGTCTTTAAATACATTAGCAGATGCAATTGCTTCTCGAATGTTGGACAGACATTTGCGATAATCATGCAAGTAAATTTAAAAACATTTCATCACATATGTTAAACAAGATAAGCCGGTAATAATGATATATAGATAGGAGTGTGTCAAAAATATACATCGTCTTCGATCATAGGTTGAAAAACACCTTATGATCGGCAAAAATGATAAGTACAAAAAACCAAAAATGTCATATGTGTCTACAAAAGTGACTAGCCAATCACTGGTGATGCTCTCTATACGACACCACTGCACGGGCTACTCTACACAAAAAACTCCTAAAGGGTCCCAGGACTGCGACTACATAGCACTGCAATATGATAGGAATGTCATCTATAGTCGTCTCTGGTATACCCGCTGTCAGACGCTCTAGATCCTGCTCCAACTCAGCTAGTGTCTCTGCAGTCGCATCCTGTGGGGCCGATGCTGGTGCAACTGGCTGTCTCCTCTCAAAAGCCCAGAGATTGGCTGGACGCCGTGGACCTACATCTGCATTTTGAAACATTTTACTGTCAGTTTGAGACGATATATATAAAAAACAAAAAAGAAATAAATAATTTAAAAACTTGTGAAAAATGAAAGTACCTCTGTCATCCCATTGTTCTCCCTGTGGAAGAACCATGTCCGGATCATTCCGAAAATCCATTCCGGCATAAGGAAAGTCCTGAATAGCAAAGACCTAGTTTTCCAACCAGTGAAAGTAACCATCAGGAAATCGAACAACTGCTGCTCCCTCATCAGGATGCCGGGCCATTACCACAACCCATCTCGTCAACTTAGGCTCCCGAGGAGGCCCAACTGGAACAGTAAGATGTTGGGGGACCAGCATTGGAACTCTCTCTAGGGCAAAGCTCACAACCAAAGGCCCATATCCAAAGGTCTTCAGTCGTCCGGTCTTTGCCCTAGTCAGTTGGCCCTTCATATTGGCCAACACAGCATCACACCAGTTGAAAATGGTGCCTTGGCAGCAATCTATAGCCATCCGCATTTGGGACCTGGTGGCATGGTGCAAAGCGGCGGCGCCGCAAAGTCTGGTAACAGTGAAAGCTATCACCATAAGTTCAGGTCGGGATATGTACTTGATTTCTATCCCCTTCTCCTGGTTTTGGTTGTTACACCACTCTAGCTGGAGACTAGTAAGGGATTGGCCACCCGGCCTAGTCCCGAATAGAGAGAGTTGCTCGCCCCTGTTAGGCAAGCCAATGAGAAAATATATGTCGGAGGACTCTATCTCGAGCTGGTGCTCTCCGATGTAGAAACACTGATCCTGAACATTCCATCCTTCAACCAGCCACTCAAGGAATGTCACCTGGCCCCTCATGCCGGGTATGGCCCAGTACTTGTACAGACATGCTTTTAACGCATCAATAGAAGGTTGATGACCAATTGTGGCCAAATCAACGTCCTCGTGTTCTCTTTCCCTCCAATCTAGCATGGTGAATACCCTACACACCAAAAAACAATAGTTAGAATTCATTAAATAAATTTTGGTTGGTTAAAATTGGAGTTTGGGGTTTAAAAAATCGCGTTTCACGGGGTACGCACCCCGCGTTCAGAACACAGAGTGGCGGTACGCAGCTGGTCTGAAGGCGGGCTGCGTACCCCGACCTTTTTGCCATATACAAAAAATTCGGGGTACGCAGGTCCCCTATGGGGCACCTGCGTCCCCCGAGAAGCGCATTTCAAAACCCTAAACCCTCCAAAAAATCAAACTAAAACTTAAAAATGAATTTTAAACGGATGGAAAGCAAGGGAAGGATGTTGTAGAATACCTGATGAGACGACGTTCGATTCTGACGGTCGGATTCTCCACAATGTCCGCAGGAAGTTTCTGGTCAAAAGCCCTTTTCTCAACCTCAACAGTGAAATGGTAAAAATGACATGGTAAAAGGTCTTTTTATAGGTTTTTTGGATGAATGAATGCTAAGTTTGTTTATTTTTCACCATGAAAAGATATTTTTCAATGTATTTTTGCCCATCTTAAACAGGTATGAGTAATGTGTTGTTTTTGTGCAGGACAAAGGGACTTTAGGGTAAATTATCATTTTTCACGTCAGAGTCATCTTTTAAGCCCTTTTCTGACTCCTAAAACATGAAAAGATTGCCGAGCGTTTCTTTTACACTCGTTAAAATGGAATTAAAAGACGGTCCTCTTATAGCCCTTTTCTGACCGTAAAAAACACGAAAAGATTGCCGGGTTTTTGTCGTTTCAAACTCGATATTGGAAATAAAACGACGTGTCCTTGCTCGCTTTTTACTTTTCAGGTCAACGACACTAACATGAAAGTACTCCTTGGTCGCAAGATCAAGCGGTTCTCTCAGGTATTATTTTATACTTTTTCGGGCTTGAGAGACACAAATTTACGAAAAATTTCACCTTGGAGTCTTCTTAAGTTTTTCAGACTCTCTAAAATTGAAAAACGCCGAGTTTCTCCTATACTGGACTCGTTAAAATTTCACAGTAAAGGACCTGTTCGATTACAAATAGGAACGGACCACTCCTTCTTAGGGTCTGAATCTAAACTAAGTTGGACTCATCCGAAGGATGAGCTTATAATCAAGCATATGTTATCCTCCTCAAGCTTGTTAAAAATAAAGAGGTACTTGCCAGAAATGGTGGGGGAAAAGAGAGAAGAATGAGCCTATTTGTTATCCTTTGTCTCAGAAGAAACCTTATTACCACTCTTGAACACGACACTTTTTATTCACTTGGGTTGGGAGATCCTTTACCTCACAGTTGATCAAACCACATTGAAAGTCTTTTGCCGGGTTCCGGGGATTAACTTTGAGTCATTGGTTACCAAGCCATCTGTTGTGTCGTTATGTGTTCAAGAGGTCTGCAAATAAAACTTTCATCTGCAAAATACTTGTCATCCATTCTTGACCATCCCTGAGTTAGTCCTTACAGCAATATTTCTTCAACTTGAACAATGATTTCGTGTTGTGGGTTTGCCTGCAACGGGTCGCTTTCTATCGACATCAGCACATTATCTAGAAAGATGACTTAGAGATCGTCAGTACCTTGAAGTCTGCATGCATCAATGGCAGGTTTCTCGCCTTTGACGTCAGTTTACATCATTGACTTTCGATCGAAGGATTCCGTGAAATGTTCGACATCAACTCATTCATTCACATCTCATGGATTGTACTGGGTACTTTGAGAACCATTGACATTACTGGTGGTCTCTCTCACACTTGTTAACAGTTTACATCATCGACTAGTAATCAAGTGGTTTCTACCATGTTCGACATCAACTCATTTATTCGCATGGCTAGAATCGTACCAATTCGGGAAGTAGAAATGAAGACCCTGGATCTAGTTTCCACCATCCAGGCTGCGAGGAGTTTTGTATTCATTATCTAGTAGACTAATCATAAACAGATGGCTGCGTCCATACTGTGTCTACAAAAAGTCTATGATTATGATGTACTGCAAGATCATTCCTGTATCAAAATAGTTAGTCTGTTAGTTAAAGTTTTGATCTGAGTATGGGAATGCCTACCTCAGCGATGATATAATCTTATACATGTATTTTGTGGTGAAAATTGCAGGTTCTGACCAAGCTCTCCACGAGATAATCCTTGAAATGATAAAGCGCTTCACCCTTCCTAGATAATACAAAACCCTAATCTACTACAGGCTTCGCACTTTAGGGGGCAATCTGTTACACTAAAAAATGTCACCATGGCTATTTACAGTTAGTATGGCTCTATCAACAGTCATGCTATCCTCCTGGGCAAGTCTTATGCCTCTGCTCTCCATGTCAAACTCCAAAAAAGAGAGAAAGTCTTTGTAAATGTGTTTATCTCTGGGTACGCAGATTCTCTCGGCCTTACCTGCGTATACGCACCTAATGTTCACAAAAACTGCGTACTTGTACGCTCTGTATGTAAAGGGGCAGGTGCGTACCCCTGTAAAGGTCAAAAGGCGCGAGTTTCATCTTTAAAAAGTTACTTGTGGTCATTTCTAGAGCATTCTAGAAGGTTGTTTGATGTGTATTGAGCGCCTCCAGATGGTTCATGTACCCCTATGAAAGAGGAACTTATCCCATCAAGAGAGGAGCTATCCCATCCAAAGAGGGGATTATCCCATTGATGGTGGACCTGATTAACTTCCTCTTGAGCACTATAAATACAGGCATTCGACCACAAGGAAGGGGAGGTTGAAAGCTAAACATTTCTAAGGGTAGATGCTGCTGGAATTAGGACTCCCATTTAGAAGCTTGTAAGGAGAGATTCCCATCCTTGTTCCATTTGGAAGTGGGTGAGCTTTGTCAAAGTAAAGGAGAAATCTTGATGGACCCTAGGAGGGATTTGCACAACACCAAGGCTCAGGTTGTAATTGTTCCTTTTGTTTCCTATTAATGCAAATGAGTCCATTCTTCTCAATAACTTGTTATTTATGAGTTGTTTCATATACTCCTTGGTCTATATGTTAAATATGTTTTATTTTATGAGATTATCAAGTGCTATTTAATCGTTTCATTGTTAGTAAATGCAGGTTTCTAAGTGAAGGAGGAGCTCATCCGGATCGGCGAGGCTGGACTACTACAACAGCGTTGGACTATAGGTAGGATCTAAACACTTGATTTCTTGTATAGTTAATGCATGTTTAGAGAAGGATTGCTCTTGTTTGTCTTGTTTGTCACTAGAGAGTCTTAGGCTCCTAGGGAGGTTGGTTGTGTCCGCACTATCGACTCTTTCCGCCTGACAACATGGATCGACTTGTACTCCGAGTAAAGATCAAACGAGATTGAAGACCCCGGATCTAGTTTCATCCATTCGGGCTGCGATATATATTCAGGGAAAATAAAGACATCAAATGTACATCATTTCTGCACAGATAATCATACAATCAAAAGGATGATGGCTCTATCAGAATCATCAGTCTACACTCAGACGATTGTCTGACCTATGTATATGTACATGAAAATGAATTTATAAAGCTGAGCATGGGAATGCCCGCCTCAGCTAGATCATGAAAATATTATGAAGATAATGTATTGTATTGTATCTTATTACAGGGTCTCCTCCTAGCATTGAAAGAACTTCGGATCTTCTAAATAAAGCATTTCACCCGACATCAAAATATTAACGACCTCATGCTTTAGGGGGCAACTGTTATAGACATTTTTGGGCCCTACAACCCCAAGCATGAAATGTCGATAAACCAAGGGCTCCTAAGTCCCTAAAAGTGTTGTTCTAACCCCTAAAGGAACAAGGTTAGTAGATTACAACTTCTCCCAGAAGTTCTCCATGAAAAACTGCTTAGAATTGGTCAAAACAGGATCATTTCAGCTGCTCCACTGGTTAAGTGCATTGCATCTCACCTAAATACACTGTGTGGGTGCATTGCATTTCAAAACTCCCTTCTGTGGGGTGCGATGGGCTAGAAATGACAAATGGCAGTGTCATTCCGTGAGGTGGAGAGGCAATGGAAGCTTCCAGAATCTTCTCCTGTGACACTTGCCTCACTGAATTTGACCAAGGATGAGTAAGAGACCATCAATCTCCAAGTGAAAGCAAGAATTATCAGAGGGAAGACACTAATCAAATCTTGAGCTGACTCATCTCCATTAAAAACATCTATATATGGATCCCTCATCCCAGAGATCCGGAGGCTGGAATTTTGCATATTGTAAGGAATTGCTATTGGTTTCTTGAGACAAACATCAGATTGTTGGGTGATCTAAGATTTGTTTGAGGTGAAGAGGGGCTTCTTTGCTGGGAGGTTGATGCTGGGTCAGAACAACTGGTTGTAACTCCTCTTGGATCTTTTCTTGTTTATCAATAAAAGCTATTCAAGTTTTCCTCAATGCTTTTGTGTCATTGATGCTTGCTACATTTGTATGGTCAATTTACATCTGATCCTAGATTTTTTATGATTATAGATCCATGTCTTTGTATAGTGCTATGCTTTTATGATCTTACAGGTACTTTGTGAAGCTGGGCGTGCAAGGGAGCAGGTAGCTGAAGACTATCAAAGAAGAGAGGGATCGAATCAGGAGATTAGCGCAAGACAGACGTTGGTCTTTCTGTTCCTCTCTATCTATAATTCATAAAGGAAAAATGAAAGTAGCTTTTGTTTGTTTGTTTCTAAGGCAGCTGTCACACCTTTGTGGGATAGAGCAGTTTGATATAGACACTTTTCCCTCTAACAAGCATCCACATCACCCGTCTGTACCCAGGGCCCGCTGATGATGTCATGCTGATGTCATCGCGGGAAAGCACCAAAAGCGCGTATGCACCAAATTTACCGTTAAAAAGGCCGAAAGTGACCGTTTTCAGTCATTTTCATTGTACAATTGTGCCTGCGCTGTTCTTCTGGTCACCTCCAACTACCTCCAGATTTCAAAATTCACTACTTTGGACGCCGTCACCCGCAAATTCGACGACAATCTTCGTACTCCAATCAACTCAACCACCCTCGGCATTAGCCAATTTAGGTATTTTGCCAAATTCAACCTGTTTGCTTGTGTTCTTCCCATTCTCTGCAAATTTTTCCACTAAAGTGCCTACAAAAATCCTTAATTTAATGGTATTGTCCTGTAAATGTTGGCCTAAATAATCTAAAAGCACCCCCTGTTTAAGATAGCCAAGCATTATACATAATTTCACTGTCACAGAATCGTTTTCAGGCTTGAATTTTTGATATACTCTCACACCTACCTGGCATTGTTCCCTTTTTCTGTGTTTCGATTCAAGCTCTTAGTATACTAAGCTGCAAACCTTTTCTCGTCTGCATTTACCCTCACTGTCTCTAAATTCTGAGAGTTCACCAGAAGAAACCAAAGCTCAAATCAAACTCTTCAAGTTGGTATTTTCAAAAGGCAACTTTGGCTCCAACTACACTCATTCTGCCACTCCTATTCAAATCCTCATAAGCTATCATCTTCAGCCTGTTATACTCAAAAACTTCATTCTAAAGATAACACCTGAAAGTTCTACAATGGCTACACCATCAGCTCTCAGTGTCACTCCTATGAGTCCACCAAACAAGGAGCTTGAAGCCATGCCTCTTGCTGATAGAGATTACCTTATCCAAGATCTTGTTGGTACAGAAACCACTTACAGACCTTCTACTAGTTGAGAAACAGCTATCTAAGCAACAATGACATATATGGTATATGGGAGTCCAATCTGCCTTATTATTTCCTCCCATCTGTCAATATTTTTCCGGAGCTCAACCGCTTATGTTCTGAGAACTATGATCCAACTCAGAGAACTGTTAAGTCTCCATCTAGGAGCATACGTTTTCACATTAATCCTGAATCCATCAACCAAATGCTCAATTTCAAGGAGACTCAGTTGTTGTTTCCCTTCTCCATGAACTATTTGCTGGATGCAGGCGCCAAACTCTCCAGTGCTGACATTGAAAAGATCACCAAGACATTCATGAGGGCAGACCGCCAGCCTACAGGGCCACCTACTTTCTTATATGTCCATTTCAATGAGGTAGGTAGGCTCCTAGTTGATATGATCTCTTATGTGCTGGGCTTCAAAACTAGTGAGCACATTGATGCAACAGTGTTGGTATTATTAGCTGCATATAGTCCAGGCTAGCCCCCTGCTTACAAGTATAACTTTGCCAAGTGTATAGCCAATAAAATACATGACCAGCTATTGAAAGTGGATAAGGAGGGAGTATTCAAATATTCATCATATATATACCACTTATTCATGTATTATCAGTCTGAAATCTTCCAATGCCCCATCAAGAAATTGGATTCTAGGGGTGAAAAGAGGTCTGTCATTTTTTGGTCATCAGTGTTCCACCAAGTTCAAGACTCTCCATATTCTTACTGTGAGTTTGTTGACCAATTTGTTTTCCCAGTCTCTTGCCTCTTAATGAGATCCCCTCCTCCTAGACTGTCATTTGAGATTCAGAAGACCTTGCAGCTGTCCAAGAGCTATAAAATAGGTGATTGGTACCTATATCAAAACGATACGGTCATCAGAATCTATGGTTGTGAGCTCTGTCCTTAATGGCTCCCAAGGTATGTACCGATGAGATTGTTCGCCTTGGAATACTATAGGCAACTCATTAGTTCTGACCTCACCCACTTTCATAGTGCCAAAAAGAAAGCCCACCTCAAATTTAAAGACCATCTAGGCCCCTTCATCATGAACAAGAAAGAAGGTTGGCAAGATGCTGATCAAATTCTCAGGGATAAATATAAACTAAAGAGGAGCTTCTGGTGGGTCCCTTATGACCCAGAAGGCTTCATTAGTGCTAGAAGAGTCAAATACAGGCTGCTAGGTTATGACCACTGTAAATATCCACAAATTGAGTAGTATGCCAATCAAGATGAATGGTTGCAAGGTACATTAGTTGAGGAATTAACTCAAGAGGAAATAATGGAGAAAAATGTCAAGGATTTAGAAAAAACTCTTGACTTGGATTCTGTGTAGCAGGTATTATTCAAGCTGCCACTTCAAATCGGAGAAGGTACATCCACTGCTGCAACCGCACCAGCCACCCAGGGGCCATCTACATCAACAACAGGTACAGAAAAGGGCAAGGGGATAATGGGTGCAGAAAAAGAAGTGGTCACAGAGCAGCCTGCCTCTTCAATTGGGCAGCAGCAAGAACAGACTCCTCCACAACAAACATAGGCACCAACAGTGCCTGCCTTGCAGACTCCTGCACATGAGGAAAGAGGCAAAAAATGAGACCGAGAAGAGTCCACAACTGCTAGTGGATCCACTCAGCAACCCGAAGCCAAAAGGCAAAAGGTTGATTCTCTAGTTATAGAAGAAATCAGTGAAGAAATCCTTGGAAGCCCAAGGAAAGATAAAGAAGATAGGCAACAAACAGCCACAAGCTCTTTTCAAAAAGAGCAACAAAAGACAACATGGCATGGAGGTGTCCTCCTCCACTCAGCAAAGCAAGAAGCCATCTAGCACCAAGGTCACCTTCAAAGAAATTAAGGCACAAAATGAGCTGCTAAGAGTGTAGTTATATGACCAATTTCTCAAGGCAACACCAGCCAAACAAGAAAGGCTGATGGCAACATTTGACATCAAAGAGGAAAAGATGATCCTCAACCATTTTAAACCCAAAATACAGTAGCCTCACTCAACTGCAGATTATGTTAGAACAAAGTTGGAGGTCATGGAAAAAGACATTCACCCCATGGATCAGATAGAACTACATAAGCAAACAGGGGAAATGGTCTATGCCACATTGGTAGACAAGGCCACAATGGCCCATGGATTAAAGGAATCTCTGAAGAACACTAACACGTAGCTTGATTTAGAAAGAATGTCCTCCACAGCTAAAGACAACAAAATCAAAACATTGGAGGACATTATTGTGGACTTAGGACATGATCCTAAGGATCCTAAGGGTGTGAGGGCCCTTATGAAGAAGAAAGATGATGACATTGCTGCATTGAAAAAGAGACTGAGATTGCTTCCTACTGAGCACCCTCAAACAGGAGAATTGCAGAAAGAGAAAGAAACTGAGGATCAATTGGATTTGATGATGAAACTGAACCAAAGAATAATTGATCTGGAAAGGGAGTTGGAGAGAGCACTGCAAGAAAAACAGGGAGAATCAACCTCCCAGCCTCCTCAAACTGCCCCAACTACTGCAGCAACTACAGAAGCAACAGTGACCCCTCCAACGGCTACAACAACTACAGATGCTGCAGCGGCAACAACAACAGCTCCTGAGGCTAGCATAAACATGGATGATTTGACGAAAGTTGTCAAAGAGCTGGAGCTTTAGGCAACAGAGATCAAACAAGCCAAAGAAAAATTGGCTGAGCTGGAAATAAAATATGACAAATCTAAAATTACAGTAGCAGAGCAGACCAGAGAGATTAAGGCCCTAAAGGACAAAATAAAGGCCTTTGAAAAGGAACTAAATTTAGAGAAGACTCTGGTAGATATAAAGAAGATTTTGTGGACCCGGATTGACCACTCTATTACCAAACAGTGGAAGTCAATCAAAACAGTGCATGAGCAGATGGAGTTAATAGGCCAAGCACAAGTTGAAAGCGAGAAGGCCAGAGCAGCGCTAGGGAATATGCCTGAGTAGGCCAGCAGGATGATACATTTCCTCAACACTCACAACAAGGAGGAATTGGCAGCCCCAAACATCAGCAGCAGAACAGATGCTGTTCTAACAATTAAAAAAGTGCTGACCCTCAGAAATTTTGTGCAAACTTTGGAAAGAAAATGTCAGGAAATGAAGGCTGAGGTAGATGACTACAAGCTTAGAATGGGTGCATTACAAGACAAAGGATTGCCCAGCCTTTTGACCGGCGAAGGAAGACTGCTCACTTGTGAGCAATATGCCACTAGGATGACCAATTTCATTGCAAATCAGATCACAACATCCACCAACACTTCTGAAGAAGCAGGACCTCCATCAGGGCAGAGCCTCTATAACAAGCTAGAAAATTTATTATACATTGAGCATGAAATTAATCACCTGTTTGAGGTCCCACCAAATTTTTACAGATACACAGAGGCAGATGAAACTCTAATAAAAATACGAAGACACCAACTACCTAAGGAGGATTGGTGGCAGGCAATACTGCAAATTTTGCCCCAATAATCTCAGTTCGATCTCTTCTAATCAGCTTCAAGTCAACAAAAGTTAATGCAACATGAAGACGGCAGGCAAGGCGGGTGAAAGTAATGACTCAGCATAATACTGGGACAACAAGCCAAAGAAAGGAAACACGCAAATTTTGGACAGCACAGCTCCAGCCGACTCAATGGGTCACAAAAGTCAAAACTTTTTGACAAAGATGGACAGCTAATGCACTGAATAGTTATTACAGCATTTACTCTATCAACTGTAATCCCTCAGGGGTTGGCATAGAATTTATGAGCCATTAACTCATCAGCTAGATATTTTGTATCTAATTTTTGTATATATACCTCCCCACACAACGTAGTTGGGGTTGGTGATTTTCTCTCTGAGACACAGTTTTGTATATTTTCAGACTATCTAATACAAATGGCTGGAAAAGTTCATGATCTCTGCACTGTTTGATGTCAAAGTGATGATCTGCGTTCTGCTACAGAATTCCTGTGTTGTCTAATGGAACAATAAGTTATCATAAACTATGTTTTGTCTTTCTATGTTTTCTCAACTCAAATATATGTGTCATTAGCTTAGCAATAGAGAAAAAGAATAGTACATGAATTGTTTGAATACATCCTATGCTCAATCTTTGTTGTTAAAAATGTTTTCTTCAGAACTAATCATAAACATGAATTCTTAACTGCTCATGTTTGTATTTGTTCCATCATTATGAATGTTGTTCAGGAATTCTTAAATGCTCCTAAGTAATGTTCCCACTATTCCCCCTATCAGTTCACTGAAAGATCCTTAGTTTCCTTTCAATCCTTGATTTCATCCCATCATATTACAGATTTAAAAATTTGTTCCATAGATGCTTCTCTGGCTCTGTAACAGAACCTTTTCCTCAAAAAGATATTTCCAACAGTTCACCACCATTGACTCCATGCCCAATGATCTAGATTATTTTGCAAAAACATACCTGTTCTAACTGAAATCATCATCCCAACAAATTCAAAACAAAATCCTGTGCTCCATAACTAGCCTAAAATTACACCAAACAAAGATAAATCAGAAAGAGAGAGCCCTCTCTGGTTGCAAGTAGGCTAGGACCTGTAGCCAAAAGATTGGTTAGTGGTTACCTCGGCCGTATTCCCTTCGGAGTCAAAGGGAACAACCTGAGTGATAACATCATTGGCGACTCCACTGGGGACAGAATGAATTTTTCAACTGCTATCTACTTTTTAAAACTACAGATGAAGCCTGAATGTCAGCCAGGAAGCCTTTGAAACTGTTCTTGCTTTGCATTTACAGGACTAGATAAAAGCTGCTTCAGTCAAACTTCATGCTAGTTTTAGCCTCTAGATAGTTGTTCCAAAATTTGAGCAGTTCCTTGTTAGTTCTGAAAACATTCCTAAAAATACCAAAAACAAATTCGGAAGCTGGCTCCTAAAAAGAAAATTTGGTATACCAGGTCAAATCCTGACCCAAATCCTCCAGCTGTTTTTAAAAATCCTAATTTAATTCCTAAGATTCTGTTGTGGCCACCAACACCCCCCCATTTTGTTTGGTATTAGCAACAACACCAAGCAAATGGGGACCCTTAATAAAAAATCCAAAAAACATTTAATGAAAATTTTTGTATTCAACTCCTTAAAGCTGTATCACATCGCGAGAAGAGAATGAAACGTTTTCCTATGAGCATAATAAACTGTGAAGAAGCGACGCGAAATTCATCGCATCACATACATTATGAAGCGCCCTTAAATGAAAAATCTTAAGAAATCTCCGATGGCCGATATGCGACGTCGCATATCGCAACATCGCGTAAGTAGCACACAATGATTGAATGACTAAGCGCAATCTGCGATGAATGCGATTTGCGATAAATGCGATCATGAATTTCTACGATGACACATCTTGATGACGCGATCCGCGATGCTACAATGCGAGTCGCAGAAATCACCCATCGCAAATTTTCCTCGGCGCAGTATTCAAGGAAAGCTATCCGTAAACCAAAATTGGGCGCGCGCCTTAAAAAGAAATTAATGAATGTACGCCAAAGTATTCAAGAAGGACAATTTTGTGTTTTTCGAAGAGTCAGTTCGCTATGGGTGTCATGATTATGCATTCATAAGAGCTTAAAGCTTTCATGTCAATCTTTATTATCATTACTATTTTCCTTTGCGTAAACTGTAAGACAGGAAATAACATGAAGCAATGTGCAGGAAACATCTAAGGAAAAGAGGAAAGCGTCAATGCTCGGAGAACAAAGAAGAGATCCCTTCATAAACAGATGCTGCATGCAACAGGACCACAGATTCCAGAGTATCACTCAACAGATTCTGATGTCAATAGGCCATCCAACGCCCAGAGTCAAAGGCACACAAATGCAGCATGTTTACAAAAGATCCTGAAACTTATGGCCGGTAAAGGAAAAAGGGCGCTAAAGAAGGAAAACGCACCAGAAAAGCCCGGAACAAAGAACGGAGGCAGTTTTCGATGCAGAAAATTGTTCAGAGAGCAAAGTCCCTAACTTTTTCAGTCATTCGCAAGGCCGGAAACTGAAATAGCAAAAGCAGAATTAGTTTGAGAGAAATTTGGGTTATTACCAAGTGTACACGCAGTGAATACACCTAGCCAGAGGAAGATTCTCGAAAATATCTTCTAGTTTACCAGAAAGTGGTGCCAGTGCTTGTTATTTCTATTTTCATAGCTCAAATGAAAGCAGAAGGTGACCAACTGACTCTTCCTAGGCGAATGTTGCATGCTTGCAGCACTAAGGAGCAAATACAGAAATGGTTAGGAATTAGATTCAATTTTTAGAAATAGTTTTGCTTTAGCAGAAGGGCGGTCATTTAAAACAGTATCCTAAATTTATGTAATTAAGTTAATTAGTTAGTAGTATTTAAACCCTTCTCAGGCATTAGGAGAAGGGTCCAGAAATTTGTCAAAAACTTGTCCTCAGAACATGCACTTTTGCACCCTCGGAGAGGTTTTGATGAATGGATGGATCAAGGTTTATTAATGTTTGCATTTGATATCTGCTACTGATGTTGCACTTCTGTACTCTTAGTAGATGTTAGAGCAAGGAGAGATAAATCATTGTTGCTTGAAGCTTATGAGTGGAACAAGTCATAAATGGTACTTTTATCTCTTGACCGTTTCTGTTTATATTCTTAAAGTGATATACAGTTTTTAGTTGTTTATATGTTACTGCATGAATGTGTGAGTTACCATTTGGCACTTTTGTACGGTGGAGCCATTTATTTATGTCTGATATATGAATAACTTGTTATGCGATATGTTGTTCACAACTGTTTTTCCTAAATTTTTATGCAAAGTGGTTTATCTTAATTGATTTCTATTCTTATGATAGCTGAATGATCTTTATTACAAGTTATTGTTTGAAATCTCTTCAGATCGCATAATAGAAGAAATTCACCCCGGGTTAGCGTAGATTAGATCTGTTGTTTCTCATTAGATTACAATAGCATAGAGTTAGTTTAAAAGTCTGAATTAAATTAGCTTTAAGTACTCTTAGATCAACATCATCCAACTCTGCACACACACACACCCTTAAATTGGGAAACTGGTCCCATTATCCCCAATCGGACCCGCTATACCAAACGGATAAGGAGCTGCCAACCAAGGTCTGGACTGGGTGTGTATCTCCCTTGTTGTCGACCCGATTTTCGGGGCTTCAACAGATTCTTAGGAAGAAAGAGGAACAAGAGGAGCTTGTTGATTCTAGCCCTGAGGCAATTCAACAAAGTTACATCCCAACCCCTGCTAAACCATTAGTTCATCCTCACATAACCTCATCTTCTCCCTCTTCCTCATCCACTTCTCAAAACACATTTTTCACACCTCCATCCACTACACAAACTGCCATTGTTGTCCTTGTTGTTCCAGTTGTTCCCTCCCTACCTGTTGTCCCATTGATCCCTGTAAATATGGCAAATCGTTATGCTCCTCTACAACTACCTGGTAATCCTGGGGCTATGCCTCAGGACTACCAAAGCAAGATCACTTATTTTGATGGTGCCAGCACATACACTGCCTTACAACATACCAAGAAAATGCAAGACTACTTTGAAAATTACGAAATAGACGATGATGATGTGAGAATGAAAATTTTTGTCCAAAGTTTAACAGGTGAAGTAAGAACTTGGTTCAGAGCACTTGCTGCAAATTCCATAGAAAATTCGGGTGCTCTTTATCAATCCTTCCTAAACAGATGGGAAAAGAAAAAAGACCCACTACATATTTTATCTGAGTATGACACCATAAGGAGAGGCCCACAAGAAACTGTCTTAGACTATTGTGCCAGATTCAACAATGTTTACGATGCCATCCCTCAAAACCTTAGACCTCCACCTAATTTGGCCTTAATCAAATTCCCTGATGGGTTTGATGCTGATATGGCATATCAACTAAGGGAAAGAGCCCCTGCAACCTTGGCAGACATGCAAAACATAGTTGTCAGTGTAGAGGCAAATCTTATTGCCAAAAGAAACCGGGCAAGAGCTGAAAGAAGAACCACTTTTAAGGAAGAACCCTCAGCATTTGAACAAAAGCTAGATGCAATCATCAAAGGCATGGACAGACTTGGGGACAGGGTAGAAACCATAGAAAGAAAATCATCATGGGAAGGTCAACCAAGTACTACTAGAAACCCAAATTTTAGAAAAAATCAAAATCCAAATGTTGGAAGGACTGATCCTGACCAGCACATTAGACCCCCTTTTCAAGAAAATTATGCCGAGGCCTCAACATCTAGTGAACCTACTGAGGATCCTCACATCAACCTAATGGGTCTGGACAGTGAACATCAGGTCTTTCTAACACAAGAAGATCAAGAGGCCTATAATTGTAATCAATTTCAAACCAAATCAGGAGAGTCTTTTGACTTTAGGGAAGGCTATGATGCAGCAGTATATGAGGTACATAAACAGTATAAACTAAGGAGTAGAACCATAGAAGTGCCTGAAACTTTCAAACCAAAAGACAGTAAGCAGCCAAAAAAGATAAAGGATAAAATTGTTCTTCCAGAATCCTCTGATACAACAGACCCACATCCCACACAAGTCACTGTGGAGGATATATCAGATGAACAACCCTCTGGAAACCAGCCATCCCCATCCCATCCTTCAAAAGCAAGTTCAAACAACATCCCTGAAAATAAATCTGGTACCGATTTCATTCAAAATCACACTAATCATGAAGAAAGGATTACTGAAAATCTGGCTGAAAAGGAAAAATCTGCTGCACTTAATGCCAAGACTCAAATGGAAAAGCCCTTTAACTTAGAAATAGAAATAAGTAAGCTAAAGATAGCTGTCCCTCTTTCTGAATTGGCCAAACATCAAGTGTATAGACAACAGATTAATAGGTCACTCCAAATATCAGACAATAAGGATGTTGTGAATGTTCTAGATGATCAACCTGAGTTACTCTTTGGTCCTGAGGTTAACGGAAAGACAACCTATGGAGGGGTTCCACCCTTCTATGGCAGTTTAAACATTCATGACAAAGTATTACACAACGCGATGTTTGATTCCGGGGCCTCACACAACTTAATGCCCAAATCTGTTTGGAAAAACTAGACCTAGATATCACAAGACCTTACAAAGATCTATTCTCATTTGATTCAAGCCAAGTCAGGTGCCTAGGCTTGATTAAGGATCTGTGTGTCTCCCTAGTCCAATACCCAACCAGGATAATTTTGATGGATGTGGTGGTAGCTGACATTCCACCTAAGTACGGTATGCTCTTGTCTAGATCTTGGGGGGCCAAACTCCAAGGATATTTGCAATTAAACATGTCCTACGCCACCATTTCAGTCTTTGGACAACCAAAGAGATTATACCGTGAAACATTAATGAAATATGTGGTGAGCAGTCAAGAGAAGCCTCAAAACTTCCCTATCTATTCCATACATTCTGACATGGATTCATTTATTCTATATAATGCTGACATGTGCAGCAAGGCTTATTCTAAACTATTAGTGGCAGCACAGACAGAGGGATTGAATGAACAATTTGCCTCTCAAGACCAAAAGACTTTTGATATAATTGATATGACAAAGGAGGATGATGTATCAAATGACTTACAAAAAACCAATCTGCCCATCATCCAACTTTCTAAGAGTCTCAATCCAAGCCTTGACCATGAAACCTTATGGTATTTAGAATTTGATGGCTCTATAAACAAGTTGGGAGCTGGGGCAGGAATCTGCATTCATAATATGAAAAATGACCAAGCTGAAGGTCATGCATATAGGTTAAACTTTCGATGCACGAACAATATGGTTGAGTACGAAGCCCTTTTGTTAGGTCTCAAACTCATAAAAAATTTAGGTGCAACCAAAGTTTCAATCTTAGGAGATTCAGATCTGATCATACAATAGATCAAAGGAAACTTTATCACAAATGATCTAAGGTTAAGAGCCTATAAGGGAGCAACTATTCAGGTACTTGACACCTTCTCGGAATCTAAGCTAACTAAAATTTCCAGAAAGTTCAATTTACATGCTCATAGCTTGGCAACCTTTGCCAGCACTTGCAAGCTACCTTTCAAACCCAATCACACTTTCACTGCTGAAATCAAACATAGGTCTGCAGTCCCGGATAACATCAAGAATTGGCAAGTCTTTGAGAATGACACACAGATAAATAACTTCCTTACTCTAAAAGAAGAATTTTCCAGCATTAACATTGATACTAGCACTATGGATGATCAACAACAGGCATACACAATCAAGCAGAATATATCAGCTGAAACAACAAATCTGGTTTTGCACCCTACTACCTTTAATAACGAAAATATACAAGAGCTGAAGCAAACAGATTTAGATGAAATAGCTGAGACAGAAGCCGAAGTAATTGATCTAAAAGACAATTTTCTGCCCATAGGTTTAACCCCTTTGGAGGATTTGTTTGATTCAAATGATATCTCAAGAAAACCAAAAATGCAACCGCTGAATGCTGAAATTGAAGACTGTAATATTGGAACCACAGAAAATCCCAAAATGATAAAATTATCTAAGGCATTATCGGCTGATCAAAAGTTGAAATACATTAAATTGTTCAAAGAGTTTCAAGATATCTTTGCCTGGAGTTATGAGGACCTAAAATCCTATGATACCTCAGTCATCCAACACACCATACCTTTAAAAGAAAGCCAAAAACCTTTTAAACAAAAGCTCAGGAGAGTCAATCCTGTCCTCCTTCCCCTCATTGAAAAAGAAGTTAAACGTATGTATGGATCAGGAATCATTGCTCTAATCAGGTTTTCAGAGTGGATTTCAAACCTGGTGCCTACTTAGGAAGAAGACGGGAGAGATTAGACTATGTGTTTACTTAAGGAATTTGAACAAAGTCTCTCTCAAAGACCATTACCCCTTACCAAAAATGGATCATATCCTACAAAGGGTAGTGGGAGCCTCTAGGATCTCATTATTAGATGGATTCTCTGGATTCAATCAGATTTTAGTACACCTGGATGATCAAGACAAAACTGCCTTCACAACACCTTGAGGAACTTTCAAATATGTCAAAATGCATTTTGGGCTTAAGAGTTCAGGGGCCACGTTCCAAAGAGCAATGGATATAGCCTTTGCCAAAGAAATCCATGATTTTCTGGTGGTCTACCTAGATGATCTTACTGCCTTTTCAAAATCAGACCAAGAACACTTAGAGCATTTGAGGCAGGTTTTCTTAATTTGCAGAAAATATGGCATATATTTGAATCCAAAGAAATCACTGTTTGGCCTAGAGGAAGGTAAACTCCTAGGGCATATAATCTCAAAAGATGGTATTAGGATTGATCCGGACAGAATTCAAGCTATCCTTTAGGTCCGTCATCCAAGAAATATAAAGGAATTGCAAGGTTTTTTAGGTAAGATTAACTTCTTGAGAAGATTCATTCCTAATTTGGCTGAGCTCATAAGACTGTTAAATAATATGTTGAAGAAGGATTCCAAGGTCAAATGGACCATGGAAGCTAAAAAAGCTTTTGAGGACATCAAAATGGCATTGACAAACACCCCAGTCCTAACAAGTCCTAGGTTTGATAGAAACTTCATCATTTTTTCCTTTGCATCTGAGCATACAATTGCTGCAGTCCTATTACAAAAAGATGACCAGGGCTGTGAAAAACCCATTGCATTTTTTAGCAGAGCCCTTAGAGATGCTCCCTTAAAATATCAGATTATGGAAAAGCAAGCTTATGCATTGGTAAAGGCCATCAAAGACTTTAGAATCTATATTTTGTACTCTCATATAATTGCCTATGTCCCAAATACAGTGGTTAAGGACATTTTAACCCAAGAAGGAATTGAAGGCAAAAGGGGCAAATGGATTGCCAATATCTTAGAATATGACATTGAAATCAAGCCTACCAAACTCATAAAAGGACAAGGTCTAGCCAAGCTAATGAATGAAACCAATTTCCAAGCCCTTGACATTAATGCACTGGACAACGAACAGGAGATGGTGACTCCATAGATCAACCAAGCCTTTTTGCAATCTCCCTGGTATGACGATATATGTTTTGTATTGTTAAACCTGCAAGCTCCTCCAGGGTTGTCCAGAACTAAGAAAAGGTTCTTAAAAATGAAAGCATCAAAATTTTGTATCATAGATAATGTTTTGTTTTGGAGAAATCATGAAGGAGTCTTACTTAAATGCTTAACATTTGTTGAAACTGAAAATGTCCTCAAGGAATTTCATGCAGGTGACTGTGGAGGACACCTATACTGGAAGTCCACAGCTGAAAAAATCCTAACGGCTGGATTTTATTGGCCTTCCCTATTTACTGATGTGAGAAAATTTGTAATGTCTTGTCACAAATTCCAAATTTTTGAAGGCAAAAGAAAGCTATTGCCTTTACCACTCAAACCTATCTCAACTGAGAGACCATTCCAGCAATGGGGTTTAGACTTCATTGGTGAAATCCACCCTTCATCTTCTGGTCAGCATAGGTGGATTTTGACTGCTACAGACTATTTTACCAAATGGATTGAAGCCATCCCTTGTAGGCAAGCCAATGAATCCATCATTATACAATTCCTGGAAACCAACATCTTGTCTAGGTTTGGCTGTCCAGATAAAATTATTACAAACAATGCTGTTGCTTTCAAGTCCAAAAAAATGATCAACTTTTGCCATAAATATCACATGATCTTGGGTCATTCCATAGCTTATTATCCTCAAGGCAATGGCCTAAATGAGTCGTCCAATAAAAGCCTCATCAACATCATCAAGAAGGTTTTGGAGGAGAACAAAAAGAATTGGCATAAGAAGTTGGTAAATGCACTATGGGCAGACAAGTTGACCACCAAGAGATCCATTGGCACAAGCCCATATGAACTAGTTTATGGAATGGAAGCAAGATTTCCTTCATCTTTGGGGATCCATGTAATCGAGTTACTGCAAGAGATACAAGTTGAGCCAAATGACATTTAAACAAGGATCAATCAGACAATTCACCTACAGCAAACAAGAGAGGAAGTCTATTAGAGAACCCAAGTACTGCAAGATAAGCTCAAGAGAATATTTGACAAAAGAACCAAAGCTGAAGACTTCTTCATAGGAAGTAAAGTGTTGAGATGGGATTCCAGGAGAGAGGATAAAGGAAAACATGGCAAGTTTGACTTCTTGTGGAAGGGACCCTATGTCATTTATGCTGTACAGGGTAATAACACCTATTTTCTGAAAAGTTTGGATGGCTCAAACACTGAGGAAGGCCCAGTCAATGGGAGGATGCTCAAACATTATTTTGACCCCCCTTGATGAAACACTGCACAGTTATATATTGTACATAAATATTTGTATTTTCAGTATTTTCATTTACAGCAGATAGATAAAGGACCAAGTGGGGCACACTTTGAGGAAGACCAGAGTAATGCACCATTTTTTTTTGATATATGTTTTGACCCCATCATTGCAAAGCAGGAGAAAACACTTGGGAACTATCGAGGTGATGGGGGGCACTCAGAGAAACAAGCAAAAACAAAGCTTTAATTTCATAGCAAATCAGCTTGGTGGGTATTTCATATAGTTTCTAAAGATTCAGATGAATGGTCCTTAACAAAAGGAGAATTCAGGCTGCAGCGAGATTAGAAAAAATAAGGCGATCTTACCTGCTATTCTTGACTTTTCATCTGGAAAATTCATCCCCAAGTGGAGCCACTGTTAGTCTCCTATACCAATAGGGTTTCATTTTTCATGATTGACAGTGGAAGTGCCAAAAATGTTCATCTTTGATGATACAAAGGTTCCATATTTTGTGAAAGAAACAGACAGTTAAAAAATGTAAAGAGGGTATGCCTTAAAAGAATAATCAAAAGGCAAGAAAATGAACTGGTCAGAAAAAATAATTGAAATGAACCCCAAAGAAAGACCAGGAAAGTGGCCAACCAAAATGCCATTGCTATCTTGATGGATGGCCCAACAGTTCAAGCTAGGCCATGCCATATTTTAAATTGTCTGTTCTAGACTAGAGAATGAATACTTGTTCAAACAGTTCAAGCTTAGCAGGTGAGTAGCTGGACAGAGAAAGGAAGGAGTCCAATTGCTTAATCTGGGCCCTTGGAAGACATAAGGGTAGATTTAGATAGGAGGGCAGCAAAAAGAAAAGAGGATTATCAGGGTTTGCAAGGCTAAGTACACCCATCCAAAAGAAGAAAAAATGTCAGGTCTATTAGGCAGGGTAGGCAGTTGGAGGTTGCAGAAGCAAGATCTGATCACATGACATGTTGAAAATCACATCTTATCTCACCAATAAGAGAAGGGCAAGAACAATGGTCCATATGGCAAACTATCAAACCATCTCTAACTTCCCTCATTTCCTTCAAAAGGTTTCTTATTAACATCCCCTTGAGGACTTTAGGATCTGCCTAAACAGTCCTCCTTGCATTTCTCCCTTGACAAAGTCATGACAAGTTGTGACCTTCTTCTTCAAGAAGAAGCCACATTTCTTCTGAAAAGCCCTCACTTCATACTTCATCTATCTCTGGTTTCCCACTTCACCTCACATACCCATATTAACTTCTAACCCTATTATATAGCTCCCTAGTACATCCCCACCCCTATTTCTTACAAAAAACTATAGCAAATTCCCAAAAATATATTAAATATCCCCCCCCATAGCATTATAGCTAAGTAACGTGGTTATGGGAGACATTAGTCCATCTGGGGCTATAGTCAACCCTTTGGCGTCCTTACCCCCGAATTAATCTAACCCCTGGTTAAGACTAATAGCCTATGCTTAAACCCTTGCAAAAATTGCCCCCTCAGTTGAAATCCAATGTTTAAATGGTAAAAGGTTTAAATAGTTTGTATTAAACCTTGTGGCGCCATGACCTGCATTAATTCAAACCCCAAAACCCACCCGAACTAAAGTTTTAAACCCTCGCCAGAAAATATTATTTAAATAATAGGCAGGTCTCGCTCCGAAACCTGCACGCTGCGTCGGAGGCCTCGCCAACCGTTGATCTCCCACAGTGCTCGATCTAACGGTGGGCAGGTGATCTGAGCCGCAAACATGTCGGGATTTAACGTCCGGGGGATGGGCGGTTTTGTCGCCATACCCCCGCCACGTGTCGGAAGCCCGGGGTGTTCAGAGGCCTCCCCACCTAAACCACTTCTACCCAAATGCGGTGCAGGGAAACCGGAAACTGCTGTCCGCAAACCGGCCATCCCCCATTATGTCAACGCTCTCGTCATTATGACATCATGCTCGGGCCCCCGCCACTGTCCCACGTCGCTCGCCACACTGTCTTTGCGCCCCCCGCATTGTGCCACCATGTCCCGCCACGCTGTCATCCCAGTCAGCATCCACGTCATCCGTCCGTACCCGGGGCCTGCTGATGATGTCATGCTGACGTCATCGCGGGAAAGCGCCAAAAGCGCATATTGTTGTGGGGAAAAGTATCCGACTCGGATGACCCTATCCCTACTCTAAGGGTGAAAGTCCTTAGCAACAACTGAAAGTAAAGCTTTGATATTTTCCTTTATGAAAGTACAGAGAAGGAAGAAAAGATTGACCAACCGGTGTCTTTCGCTTTTGTCGATCCTGTCCTCTCTCTTTGTCTCTTGTTCCCAGCTCCTTGCTCCCTTTGCCGGCCCAGCTACACACAGATCCTGCACAAACAAGAGAGGGAAACTACAAGAAACATGTACTCATAACTGATGCATGGATTAGAGTGAATCAGATATACAAGTAAATACAACACATCAATGCAATACAAGTATATAGGAGAACATTCAAAGCTTTATTGATAGAAGTAAAAGGGTTCTGAGAAGGTTACAACCATCAATGGCTCCAATCCAGCAGCACCTCCCCAGTAGCAAGAAATCTCCTCTTCTCCTCTATAAAGCAATCACCCAATAGCTCTAACTGTAAACCAACAGCACTTCCTTGCTTTGCACAAAATTCCAGCCCCCCTAGACCTCATAGAAGAGCTCTATATATAGGAGATTTGGAGAAAGGATGAGTCAGCTTGAGGCTGGCATAAAGCTGACTAGTGTCCTCTCCCACTTTAGTTAAACTTCAGTTCTTGAGTCCACTTGGAGATCCTTGCTTACACATGGAGATCAAGTACCTCTTACTCATCACAGGGCGAATCCCTTGAACCAAGTGTCAGTTTGGAAGCTTCCTGGGCAATTGACACCTTGCAGAATGACTGTGCCACTTGGCCAATCTCGCCCAGCGCAGGTAGCCTTCATTGGTTTTGACTTTCAGCGCAGGTACAAGGAGGAGCAGTTGACATTCAGCGCAGTTGCTCAGTGGAGTAGCTGACATGATCCAAAAATAGCCTGTTTTGAGTGTTTTTCAGGTGGAGAACTGATGGGAAGTGCTGTGGTTTGCTGACCTTGTTCTTCTAGGGGTAAAAACAACATGTTTAGGGACTGAGGATCCCTGTAATTATTGACATTTCATGCTCCATGTTGCGAGCCACAAAAATGTCTATAACACATATGCACCAAATTTATCGTTAAAAAGGCCAAAAGTGACCGTTTTCGGTCATTTTGATTGTACAATTGCGGCTGCGCTATTCTGCTGGTCACCTCCAACTGCCTCCAGATTTCAAAATTCACTACTTTGGACGCCGTCACCCGCAAATTCGACGACAGTCTTTGTCCTCCAATCAACTCGACCACCCTCGGCGTTAGCCAATTCAGGTATTTTTCCAAATTCAACTTGTTTTCCCGTGTTCTTCCCGTTCTCTGCAAATTTTTCCACTGAAGTGCCTACAAAACTCCTTAATTTAATGGTACTGTCCTGTAAACGTTGGCCTAAATAATCTAAAGCACCCCGTGTTTAAGATAGCTGAGCACTATACATAATTTCACTGTCACAGAATCGTTTTCAGGCTTGAATTTTCGATATACTCTCACACCTACCCGGCATTGTTCCCTTTTGCCGTGTTTCGATTCAAGCTCTCAGTATACTAAGCTGCAAACCTTTTCTCCTCTGCATTTACCCTCACTGTCTCTAAATTCTGAGAGTTCACCAGAAGAAACCAAAGCTCAAATAAAACTCTTCAAGTTGGTCTTTTCAAAAGGAAACTTTGGCTCCAGCTACACTCATTCTACCACTCCTCTTCAAATCCTCATAAGCTATCATCTTCAGCCTGTTATACTCAAAAAATTCATTCTAAAGATAAAACCTGGAATTTCTACAATGCCTACACCATCAGCTCTCAGTGTCACTCCTATGAATCCACCAAACAAGGAGCTTGAAGCCATGCCTCTTGCTGATAGAGATTACCTTATCCAAGATCTTGTTGGTGACAGAAACCACTTACAGACCTTCTGCCAGTTGAGAAACAGCTATCTAAGCAACAATGACACATATGGTATATGGGAGTCCAATCTGCCTTATTATTTCCTCCCATCTGTCAATATTTTTCCAGAGCTCATCCGCTTATGTGCTGAGAACTATGATCCAACTCAGAGAACTGTTAAGTCTCCATCTGGGAGCATACTTTTTCACATTAATCCTGAATCCATCAACCAAATGCTCAATTTCAAGCAGACTCAGCTGTTGTTTCCCTTCTCCATGAACTATTTGCTGGATGCAGGCACCAAACTCTCCAGTGCTGACATTGAAAAGATCACCAAGACATTCATGAGGGCAGACCGCCAGCCTACAGGGCCACCTCCTTTCTTATATGTCCATTTCAATGAGGTAGGCAGGCTCCTAGTTGATATGATCTCTTATGTGCTGGGCTTCAAAACCAGTGAGCACATTGATGAAACAGTGTTGTTATTATTAGCTACATATAGTCCAGGCCAACCCCCTGCTTACAAGTATAACTTTGCCAAGTTTATAGCCAATAAAATACATGACTAGCTATTGAAAGTGGATAGGGAGGGAGTATTCAAATATTCATCATATATCTACCACTTATTCATGTATTATCAGTTTGAAATCTTCCAATGCCCCATCAAGAAATTGGATTCTAGGGGTGAAAAGAGGTCTGTCATTTTCTGGTCATCAGTCTTCCACCAAGTTCAAGACTCTCCATATTCTTATTGCGAGTTTGTTGACCAATTTGTTTTCCCAGTCTCTTGCCTCTTAATGAGATCCCCTCCTCCCAGACTGTCATTTGAGATTCAGAAGACCTTGCAGCTATCCAAGAGCTATAAAATAGGTGATTGGTACCTATATCAAAACCATACGGTCATCAGAATCTATGGCTGTGAGCTCTGTCCTTACAGGCTCCCAAGGTATGTACCGATGAGATTGTTCGCCTTGGAATACTATAGGAAACTCATTAGTTCTGACCTCACCCACTTTCATAGTGCCAAAAAGAAAGCCCACCTCAAATTTAAAGACCATCTGGGCCCCTTCATCATGAACAAGAAAGAAGGTTGGCAAGATGCTGATCAAATTCTCAGGGATAAATATAAACTAAAGAGGAGCTTCTGGTGGGTCCCTTATGACCCATAAGGCTTCATCAGTGCTAGAAGAGTCAAATACAGGCTGCTAGGTTATGACCACTGTAAATATCCACAAATTGAGGAGTATGCCAATCAAGATGAATGGTTGCAAGGTGCATTAGTTGAGGAATTAACTCAAGAGGAAATAATGGAGAAAAATGTCAAGGATTTAGAAAAAACTCTTGACTTGGATTTTGTGGAGCAGGTATTATTCAAGCTGCCACATCAAATCGGTGAAGGTACATCCACTGCTGCAACCACACTAGCCACCCAGGGGCCATCTACATCAGCAACAGGTACATAAAAGGGTAAGGGGATAATGGGTGCAGAAAAAGAAGTGGTCACAGAGCAGCGTGCCTCTTCAATTGGGCAGCAGTAAGAACAGACTCCTCCACAACAAACAGAGGCACCAACAGTGCATGCCTTGCAGACTCCTGGACATGAGGAAAGAGGCAAAAAACGAGACCGAGGGGAGTCCACACCTGCTAGTGGATCCACTCAGCAACCTGAAGCCAAAAGGAAAAAGGTTGATTCTCCAGTTATAGAAGAAATCAGTGAAGAAATCCTTGGAAGCCCAAGGAAAGATAAAGAAGATAGCCAACAAACAGCCACAAGCTCTTTTCAACAAGAGCAGGAAAGACAGCATGGCATGGAGGTGTCCTCCTCCACTCAGCAAAGAAAGAAGCCATCTAGCACCAAGGCCACCTTCAAAGAAATTAAGGCACAAAATGAGCTGCTAAGAGTGCAGTTATATGACCAATTTCTCAAGGCAACACCGGCCAAACAAGAAAGGCTGATGGTAGCATATGACATCAAAGAGGAAAAGATGATCCTCAGCCATTTTAAACCCAAAATACAACAGCCTCACTCAGCTGCAGATTATGTTAGAACAAAGTTGGAGGTCATGGCAAAAGACATTCACCCCATGGATCAGATAGAACTGCATAAGAAAACAGGGGAAATGGTCTATGCCACATTGGTAGACAAGGCCACAATGGCCCATGAATTAAAGGAATCTTTGAAGAACACTAACACTTAGCTTGATTTAGAAAGAATGTCCTCCACAGCTAAAGACAACAAAATCAAAACATTTAGGGCATTATTGTGGGCTTAGGACATGATCGTAAGGATCCTAAGGGTGTGAGGTCCCTTATGAAGAAGAAAGATGATGACATTGCTGCATTGAAAAAGAGATTGAGATTGCTTCCTACTGAGCACCCTCAAACAGGATAATTGCAGAAAGAGAAAGAAGCTGAGGATCAATTGGATTTGATGATGAAACTGAACCAAAGAGTAATTGATCTGGAAGGGGAGTTGGAGAGAGCACTGTAAGACAAACCGGGAGAATCAACCTCCCAGCCTCCTCAAACTGCCCCAACTACTACAGCAACTACAGAAGCAGCAGTGACCCCTCCACAGGGAAAATTTTAAGAACCCCCCCTAAATTTATAAATATAATAAATGGGCGAATCTCCATGGTATATAGGAAAAATGGAAGGCGATTTTATCAATAATATAATATGTATATATAATTTTTTGGCGAATCTCTCACCAGGCATGGCGAATATTTTACTCAATTATAAAATCTTGTAAGATCTTGGTGAGTCTTTCACTAAATAATAAAACTTTGTAAATTCCTAGTGAATCTTAGCATTGTGAACTCTTAGAGAAGAGTAAAAATGGATCTATACTGGTTTAATTCCCCCATTTAAATAGGCCACATTCCAGGTGAATACCATGGGTCAATACCATGTGCCATTTTGGTGAATACCATGGGTCAATACCATGTGCCATTTTTATTTTTATTAATTCTAATATTAGGGTTAATAATGGTTTTTTGCATGGTATTAATAGCAATCTAGTCCATGGTATTTGTCCCATAGTATTTTTCCCATAGGTTTCACCTAAATATAACCCATTTCTTGAGTGTCCTTAAATATAAGGTGAATTATGGAGTAAATATAAAAAAATGTTTTATTTGTTTACCATACCTCTAGTTTATTTATATTTTTATTAATTTACCATACCTCTATTATGAATATGGTATTTATATTTTTATTAATTTACCATACCTTTGCTACAAATATGGTATTTGGCCCATAGGATTCACTTAAATAAAACCTCTTTCTTGAGCCTTCATAAATAGAACGAGGGTTATGGACTAAATATAAACAGAGGTTTTATTTATTTACCATACGTCTAGTTTATTTATATTTTTATTTATTTACCATACCTTTTGAGTAAGTATAAAAGGACGTTTTATTTATTTACCATACCTCCACTTTACTTATATTTTTATTTGTTTACACCAGGTGACTTATGGAGTAAATATAAAAAATGTTTTATTTATTTACCATACCTCTCATTTATTTATATTTTAATTAATTTACCATACCTCTTTTATAAATATGGTATTTGGCCCATAGGATTCACTTAAATAAAACCTATTCTTGAAAATGGGCCAATGGAAGGTTGTAACTCCTAATTTCAAGGGCTAAATTTACCTTTTTTACCCTCTCCCTTAAAATAAGGTGGGCTATTTGAGGTGATTTGTAAAAATGTACTATGATACAAAATATTCGCCCACTAAAAATTTAAAACCCCTTAATTTCGCCAAAGGGCGAACATTTGCCCCTAAAATTATCCTTGCCCCTCCAACGGCTACAAAAACTACAGATGCTGCAGCGGCAACAACAACAGCTCCTGAGGCTAGCATAAACATGGATGATTTGACCAAAGCTGTCAAAGAGCTGGAGCTTTAGGCAACAGAGATCAAACAAGGCAAAGAAAAATTGGCTGAGCTGGAAACAAAATATGACAAACCCAAAATGACAGTAGCAGAGTAGACCAGAGAGATTAAGGCCCTATAGGACAAAATAAAGGCCTTGGAAAAGGAACTAAATTTAGAGAAGACTCTGGCGGAGATAAAGAAGATTTTGTGGACCCGGATTTACCACTCTATTACCTAATAGTGGAAGTCAATCAAAACAGTGCATGAGAAGATGTAGTTAATAGGCCAAGCACAAGTTGAAATCCAGAAGGCCAGAGCAGCACTAAGGAATATGCCTGAGCAGGCCAGTAGGATGATACATTTCCTCAACACTCACAATAAGGAGGAATTGGCAGCCCTAAACATCAGCAGCAGAACAGATGCTTTTCTAAAAATTAAAAAAGTGCTGACCCTCAGAAATTTTGTGCAAACTTTGGAAAGAAAATGTCAGGAAATGCAAGCTGAGGTAGATGACTACAAGCTTAGAATGGGTGCATTAAAAGACAAAGGATTGCCCAGCCTTTTGACCGGCGCAGGAAGACTGCTCACCCGTGAGCAATATGCCACTAGGATGACCAATTTCATTGCAAATCAAATCACAGCATCCACCAGCACTTTTGAAGATGCAGGACCTCCATCAGGGCAGAACCTCCCACTGAGTTGTGACAGTGACCTTAAAAACAAATAGGGAAAACTACTCTTGTATTCTCCTTTATGAACTATAAACGAAGAGGAATAGGATGAACCAACCTGTGTCTTGCGCTAGTCCTTTGATCCAATCTCTCTCCTCTTTGACAGCTTCCAACTACCTGCTCCCTTACTTTCCCAGCTTCACCAAGTTCCTGTAAGATCACAGAAGAAAGAAACTACACAAAGACATGGATTTATGTTCATAAATAGCTTAGGATCAGACTTAAGCTAAACATACAAATATAACAAACATCAATGATATACAAGCATGTAGGAGAAACGCAAATAGTTTTATTGATAAAACAAGAAGATCCAGGAGGAGTTACAACCGATGATTCCTGATCCAGCATCAACCTCCCAGCATAGAATCCCCTCTTCACCTCCAACAAAGCATAAATCACCTAATACTCTGATATCTATCTCAAAACCAACAACAATTCTCTGCAATGTACAAAATTCCAGCCCCTGGATTTCTTGGTGAGGGATCCATATACAGATGTATGCAAAGAGGATGAGTCAGCTCATGAATTGATTAGTGGCCTCTCTCTGTCAGTTCTTGCTTCCACTTGGAGACTGAGAGCCTCTCACTCATCACTGGTCGAATTCAGTGAGGCAAGTGTCATTGGAGAAGATTCTGGAAGCTTCCATTGTCTCTCCACCTCGTGGAATGACTCTGCCACTTGCCATTTCCCGCTCAACGCACCCTGGTAGTGGATTCAAGTGTGTTGCAATGCACCTAGCCAATGTATTTGGGTGCTTTGCAACGTAGCTAGCTAGTGGAGCAGCTGAAATGATCCTGATTTGACTAGTTCTGAGCAGTTTCTGGTGGAGAACTTCTGGGAGAAGCTGTAATTTGTTGACCTTGTTTCTTTAGGAGCTGGAAAAACACCTTTAGGGACTTAGGATCCCTTGGTTTATGGACATTTCATGCTTAGAGCTGTAAGGCACAAAAATGTCTATAACAGTTGCCCCCTAAAGTATGAGGCCGTTTATCGGGTGAAATGCTTTATTAGGAGGATCCGAAGTTCTTTCAATGCTGGGAGGAGACCTGTAATAAGATACAATACAATACATTATCTTCATACTGTTTCCATGATCTAGCTGAGGCGGGCATTCCCATGCTCAGCTTTATAAATTCATTTTCATGTACATAGGACAGACAATCGTCTGATGGTAGATTGATGATTCTGATGAAGTCATCATCCTTTTGGTAGGATGATTATCTGTGCTGCAATGCTGTACATTTCAATGTCTTTATTTTTCCTGAATATATATCGCAGCCCGGATGGATGAAACTAGATCTGGGGTCTTCAATCTCGTCCGATCTTCACTCGAAGTACAAGTCGATCCATGTGAGAAATGTTTTGAAGTCAAACATGGAAAGACATCGCTTGATTACCAGTCAATGATGTAAACTGTTAACAAGCGCGAGAGGAATCACCGATAATGATAATGACCCTCAAGGTACTGCAGTACAATTCACGTGGTGTGAATAAGGACTTGGCATCGAACACCATGCAAAATATTTCGGTCGAAGGTCATTGATGTATACCTATCGCCGGAAGTGAGAAACTTGCCATTGAGGCATGCAAGCTTCAAAGTACTGAAGGGGTTGTTCCTAGATCAACTTCTTGGATAATGAGCTGATGTCGACAAGAAGCGATCCGTCAAAGGAGGGCCTTAACGAATCCCACATCAATGACACGGAACAGAGCAAATGATTTTGATGGAGGTGAAAACGATCTGGTGATATATGGTTCAGGGTGGCGGTCATGAAAGAATGAAGTATAATGTATGGTAGTGGATGGGACATGGGTGACTTCTCTGGATGACTTCTCTTGAACATGTCGGCGACACTTATGTGATGGATTGGTAGCATTTACCCCAAATGTGGATGGTATGGTGTGACCACGGTGATGTGACCGGTGAATGAAACAACCCAACCCGACACAGGCACGGAGTGGAAGTGTCATGTTCAAGAGCGACTTGCTACCAATAAAGTTTCTTTGAGTTTTCTTCCCAATTTTTCCCCAGTCATTGATGACCAGTACCTCTTTATTTTTGTCAAGCTTGAGGAGGATAACATATGCTTGTTCTATAATTTTCCCTTCGGGCAAACCCATCGCTATGTTTTAACGAGCCTAGCGATAGTGAAACTCGTTCTCGCCTAAAGACAAGTTTGTCGCTATTAAACTTTTTAACGAGTCTAACGACAAAGATAGCTCGGTCCTTTTCATTTTTAGAGAGTCTGAAAAGGTACGTAAAGGTAACTCCAAAATTCCTTTTTCGTCATCTAATCCCTTAAGTCTGAAAAAGTATAAAACAATACAGAAGGGATGAATTTTCAATCGCTTTAACGAGCCGAACAAAACAAGCGCTCGATCTTTTTGTGCAATAATCCCTCAGGTCCAAAAAGATTAAAATCTAGAGGAGGGATAGCACTTCCCGTCGCTTTAACGAGCTGGAAGGCTAGAACTCGGCAATCTTTTTATATTTTACGAGTCAGAAAAGAGCTTAAAGAAGACTCGTCTTTTGAGGAATGAGTGATAAAATGGGTAGCAACTGATTCCAGGTAAGGTTTGGAATTTTCCAATCGCAGCAGTGTCACAAGGATGGCTAGTGAAATCACTCTTCGCAGCTGTTCCTCAAAATGGGTAAACAATCAAATGGAGGTGAATGATCAGCCAATGGAAAAGTGGAGGTGACGGTGCAAACACGACCAAGGCTTTAATGGTTGAAGATGCTTCATTCACGGTGGTTATTTACCGGGGGATTGTTCATTTTTTAACGAGCTTAAATGCGGGTGGAAACATTTGCTCGGTCTTATGTTTATTTTTTAACGAGCTTGAACTATGTGCTAAAACTGCTCGATGCGGGTTTATTTTTTAATGAGCTTGAACCCTGTAGTAACACTGCTCATGATAAGTTTGCATGCCCCCAGCATAATAACGCAAATCGAGGTACATGCCCCCCAAGTTTCATTGCATTCATCTCGGTGGTTGGAATGAAGGTTTACCTCTGAGATTTGGAATGGGGGTTACATTTTTTAATGAGGTTGACACAGTAAAAGAACTATCCTCATGACTCCTTGTTTCATTTTTTAAGGAGGTTGACACGAGATAAGAACCGTCCTCGGAATCCAAATCCATTAGATATGGAAGGTTTCATATTCCACTGTGGCCACTTCTGCCAGATTATTCGGAGGCGGTAGGGCAAAAGTACCCATTAAGGCAGGGTCTTTTAGGAGACCTACTTCGATATTTTGGAGCGAATGATTGCTTCCATGGATCATTGGAATGCTTCCCGTAACTTGTGAACTATTGGGGAGAAATGTTTGTTGGTCGACGATTGTAATTCCTCATTGGAAGGGAAATGCAATCTTCCTGAAGTAGGTCGACACAACTGCGGCCATGTCGATTACTTCAACATCAATTTCTACTGTTTTCCCTCCTAGTTCAATTTTCAAGTTACTTAGGATACCATATGGGGTATATGTCCTTCCGTCAAATGCTTTTAATGCCGTCGAAGATCGCGACAAGGTTGGAGATCCTAAAGTTTTCCAGCAACTCATCGACATAATGCATGTAGATGCCCCCTCATCAATAATTGTTCGATGAACAGTTTTGTTGAGGGCTTTCACTTGAATAAGGAAAGCTAGTTGAGCTGGTAACTGAGGGTCATATCCTTTATGCTCAAAGGCCACAAGATTGGAATCCATTGGGTCAATCCCACCTATTGCTGATAATAAAGCTTGCTCTTGGGAGAGGCAATTTTGCGGTACCTCAAGTGTCGACATAGTGGACGGCGATTGGGCCAGGTCCTCTATTATATTATAATTCTGTGCTATTTTTGCACGAGGATTAAATGTCGATTTGTGCACTACTCCCTTTGGCGACTTTATAATTTGTTCAGGAATGATGGGTGGCACAACTTTGGTCAAAGTTGTTATCGAACTACTAGGTTGTTCATTAGCCTTGTTATTTGACACCTGTGGATTCCCGTAATCTTTATTCCTTGCCAAAGCATTATTTTGCTGCTTTGAGATAGACAACATAAGCACTTGGGATCAGGAAGCATTTTGGTTAGCAACCAGTTTGGTTCCCGGGCTTGGAAACGGATCAGTCAATACTGCTGAGGTTTTTGAACTCTTAAAGAGTTTCTTAACTTCAGCTTTATGTGGAAAATCTCTTGTCCGATGATCCTCATCGCATATATGACACCCTGCATGGGGTTTCCTTTGCCTAGAAGGGTTTGTAGAAGGCTTTTCAGGAGATGACTCATCTTACTTCCTTTTTCTCCCTTTCTTTTTCTTCTTTCCCCCTGGTTGCTTCAGTTGTTTGCCCTTATCGGTCGACATGGCATTTACTTCCGAGGCAAGAAGTTCCTCATTTTCATTTTGATCGGTAATCTTACTGGCCTTCTTGGATGTAGCCTTTGTCGATTTCGTGTCTGTCGTGCCAATCATGCCATCGCCGGCATGAGAGTCATTGTTCGATTTAGGAGGAGGAGGAATTGAGAATTCCGGTCTAGGGGCGTCAGGTATTTTGTCGTAGAGCGTGCCGGACTGAGTGTAAATCAAGTCCAGATATTTCACGAGTGATCACTTGCTCTTCCATTACGACTCCCCCCTTTGCCACATCTTCCGTGATGGAAGGCAGTAATGACTTGATAAACCATTCAACCAATAGCTGATTGGGAGCGTATGTTTTTACCATCCTACGACGACGTCGCCACTCATGTATATGATCAGATATGTGAGTGGCGGTTGTCTGTTTAAAGTTGGTAAGCAGTTCCGTTCCCGTTTCATACCTTATCGGTAATTGAAAATGAGTTAAAAAGGTTGTGGCTAAGGTGCTGAAGTTGTCGAACTAAGCTCTAGGCAATTCAATGTACCATTTTTCCGCTGGACCCGTTAACGTCCTCTGAAAAAATGCGAAGTCTTATCGAATCATCATTTAAGGTGTTTGATGAACACCATAGATGAAATGTCATCACGTGATTCGATGGATCTTCACCCGGATTTCCATTAAATTTAGGAATATCTGATGGAAGTTTATGCGGAATCGCTGGCCACCAAGGGGCGTAAGCAATTGGATCGTTTGTTAACCGGTTTAAATCAGGTAACTCTAAAGTTGCCACGAATGGTAACTGTTGATTCAGGTTAGGTGAAGCATACCCAGGATATGATGGAATCGCCTGAGCAGTTGGTCTTTGCATACCAGCATAATGCATTTGATGCTGGTATGTTTGATAAGGTTGGTGGACTTGACCATTATAAAATGGTTGGTTTTGACTGTTTTGAATGTACGCCTGTCCACTGTTCGCAAAGATTCACTGCTCAGTACCTTGGTATACTTGTTGGAATTGTGGTTGTTGGTATTGCACCAGCCACGGTTGTGAAGCCATGTGTTGTTGCCCGATACTAACCGTTTGACCAAGGTGAGGGGTAATTGTACCCGTCTGGGCCTGTGTCGCCCCACTAGTCGGCGATTGTGGTTGAGTCACAGGATCAAGGGGTTGTTGCATTACAACCTGAGAAACCTGAGGTTGGCATACAACAGGCATCGCTTGAACTTGCAATACCATCAAAATAGCTGGCGTAGTCGGTATGTTCGACACAGGTACGCATTGTTGCATTGAATATACAACTCTTGGTTGTTGATGTAGTATAGGTACCCAACCACTTGAGGTAATTCCAGTATAACCTGAATGCTGTTGTGAACTCCCGTATGGATATCCTCCCAGAGGAGATAATAAAAGGGCATACTGCCCCCCATACGGTGGTAATCCAGAACTCAAGGGAATTGTTTGCCCTTTGGGGACCGGACTGCCCAAATTGACCTCCAAATGGATCAATTTGTTGAGACTCAACATAAGAGTTTTCGGATATAATTCTGGATGAACAAACAGGAACGGACCAGACTGTCGAAATGGCCCCTGGATGGACTCCTTCTAGCAGTTGTGAGCTAGTCGGGACAGATGGTATGCCGACAAACATTGTCGGAGTGACAACAGGGAGTTCTACCGTCGCTGTGTTAGAAGACACAGTCCTAGATGTTGACAGTTGTTCAGACATTTGTAGTCTATCCAAAAGATTACCTAGCAATTCTACAGGAACTTCCGCTGGTGGTAGACTAACTTTTAATGTCGAAGGAAATAGAGTGATCCTGACTCCAAAGTGCGTTGGAGTACTTGCTTGAGGATCTTCTACAATTTCTTCTATCTCAATCAGACCAGGTGGAAGGGGAAGACCATCAGGTCCGTAAGATATTTCTGGTGCCAAAGAGGCAGCGACAGATGTTTGAAGAGTAAGACTCTCTGAACCGGTTATAGATGCAACTGGTTCAGTAACACAAGTATTTATTCTCAAACTAGGATCAGTACCACTGTCCTTCTGTGGCTGTTGAACTTCTTCTGTTGAGGCAGGGATTCCAGAAATGTTTGGAGTAACCAGAGTCTCTGATGTCGTTGGAACACTTGTTCTAACTTTGATAGGAGACTTGGATCCGGTTAAACGAGTTCGCTTTGTCCGTACTGGTTTCGCTTCCGGAGACAAAGACGGTTGACTCGTAAGCCTCCGCGAACGACGGGGTTTCAATTGACTTTCTTCCACGATTGCGGATTACTCGATCAACTAAAATGAAAGGGAAAGTATGTTTCCGTTTTAAATGAATTTTAGACGCTTTTGACACAACTTGTTTTTCAGTTTTAAAGAGTCGAGAAAAAACAAAAGATGACTCTAGTCTCCTTCGATTTTTAATGAGCCTGAAGTGACAAGTGCTCAGATGGACCTTTTTCATTAAGGAGTCTGAAAAGGAACGAAAGGGACTGCTCTGGAGGTCTAGGTAGAGGGAGTACCAAACCAATCACAAAACTGCAGAATACTTTTTACGGTACGGCAATCAATCTTCCCGAATGCTGTGTTCGGTGCATTGCGATCAATAGGGCGGCCGTCACGGCTTCCTATGGATAAAGGTTTTATGCCTATAGAGGTCTCCCAATATATACTCGATGGTACGTGGGAGCACAAGTCCGTACTGGCACTTATCATCTCAAAGTGGAGGAATCACCCAACCATTAGTGAGGACAACAGTTACCAGGCTTTACGACGCTGGAATACGTCTCTAGCCTAGACCTCTAAATGTTGTGCGTTAAGTTACAAAGCGTTGTTAAGTTCATTGAATTTATTTTAGGTTGATATTTCTTATGAAGTTTGCCTTTTGGGTTCACCACGAGATGTAGATGTAATTCCTAAAATGCAATCTAAAGATGATAAGCAAGCTTTTATCTCTTTTCAGCAATGAAAATCCTAGCTACAAAGGGAAAAGAAAGACACAATCTTTTCTCAAAGAGCAAAGAGCACACTGTAGATGCACTTTTCCTAAATCAAGCCAAACAGACTGTCAATATGCAAATGCACATGTGCATGTATTTGTTTTTCACTTTCTTAATATTGATGCCTAAAAAGAAAGTTGTTGTACAAATTTGAATTCGATTTCAAGTGAAAAACACAAACAAGCTTCTTTTTCGAAATCAAAAGGTAGAGACGATTACGACACTTTATGATTTTGAAATAAACACTTGTTTCGACACTAGAAATTCACAAATTAAAGCCAAAGGCAAAAGTAAAAGCATAATCAACTGTCAACAGCAAATAAACTTTCTCCTAAGATCAAAATCGACACTTACGACAGATCTAAATCAAAGGACGACAGTATGACTATTCTACTTTTGCAATGGGAAACTGTAAATGACGCAACAAACACACAAAAACAAATACAATTTCTTTTATACAACTGAGGCGGAATTAAGGAAAAGAAAAGGGGCTTTTAAACAGACACACACACTGATCATAGGCTGCAAAAATCAGAGGCAAAACTGGAAAAAATGAGCAAAGAACCTCAGCTGCACAGGGCTAAGCTGACCAACGCACTTGGTACACAGAGAAACTGGATTGCAACGCAGGTTGCCCTCTCGGGAACTGCGCTGAAATGCAGGAACTCTTCACAGCACCAGCGCTAGGGTAGAAAAGAGAATTCTATCTGGGTTCTGGGTCACGGTTTGCAGTTTAATCTATGGTTTTTGGCCGAGTAAAAGCAATCAGTAATGTACAATCAGAGGGTTGATTTAAAAGAGGTTTAAGAGCTATCACAAAGGGTAATCAGATCATTTGTGAATCAGCTGTTCAAATCATAAATAGATCCAGTGAATGGATTGAAGTAGCAGATGTCTACTTTGCATTTGTTAATGGCAAATGCAGTTCGATTCGCTACTTCTAAGTTTATGAAACAAACAACAAGAGAAACACAAAGAAACTAACTAGACACACTCCCCAGCAGAGTCGCCATTTTGTTAATGGGAAAAGTGTCTATTCAGAACGACCCTATCCCACTGAGTTGTGACAGTGACCTCAGAAACAAACAAGTAAAACTACTCTTGTATTCTCCTTTATGAACTATAAACGAAGAGGAATAGGATGAACCAACCTGTGTCTTGCACTAGTCCTTTGATCCAATCTCTCTCCTCTTTAACAGCTTCTAGCTACCTGCTCCCTTACTTGCCCAGCTTCACCAAGTTCCTGTAAGATCATAGAAGAAAGAAACTACACAAAGACATGGATTTATGTTCATAAATAGCTTAGGATCAGATTTAAGCTAAACATACAAATATAACAAACATCAATGATATACAAGCATGTAGGAGAAACTCAAATAGTTTTATTGATAAAAAAACAAGATCCAGGAGGAGTTACAACCGATGATTCCTGATCTAGCATCAACCTCCCATCATAGAATCCCCTCTTCACCTCCAACAAAGCATAAATCACCCAATACTCTGATGTCTCTCTCAAAACCAACAACAATTCTCTGCAATGTACAAAATTCCAGCCCCTTGGATCTCTTGGTGAGGGATCCATATATAGATGTATGCAAAGAGGATGAGTCAGCTCATGAATTGATTAGTGGTCTCTCTTTGTCAGTTCTTGCTTCCACTTGGAGACTGAGAGCCTCTCACTCATCACTGGTCGAATTCAGTGAGGCAAGTGTCATTGGAGAAGATTCTGGAAGCTTCCATTGTCTCTCCACCTCGTGGAATGACTTTGCCACTTGTCATTTCCCACTCAACCCACCCTGGTAGTGCATTCAAGTGCGTTGCAACGCACCTAGCCAATGTATTTGGGTGCTTTGCAATGCAGCTAGCTAGTGGAGCAGCTGAAATGATCCCGATTTGACTAGTTCTGAGCAGTTTCTGGTGGAGAACTTCTATGAGAAGTTGTAATTTGTTGACCTTGTTTCTTTAGGAGCTGGAACAACACCTTTAGGGACTTAGGATCCCTTGGTTTATGGAAATTTCATGCTTAGAGCTGTAAGGCACAAAAATGTCTATAACAGCCTCTATAACAAGCTAGAAAATTTATTCTACATTGAGCATGAAATTAATCACCTGTTTGAGGTCCCACCAAATTTTTACAGATACACAGAGGCAGATGAAACTCTAATAAAAATATGAAGACACCAGATGCCTAAGGAGGATTGGTGGCAGGCAATGCTGGAAATTTTGCCCCAATAATCTCAGTTCAGTCTCTTCTCATCAGCTTCAGGTCAACAAAAGTTAATGCAGCATGAAGACGGCAGGCAAGGCAGGTGAAAGTAATGACTCAGCATAATATTGGGATAGCAAGCCAAAGGAAGGAAATGCACAAATTTTGGACAGCACAGCTCCAGCCGACTTAATGAGTCACAAAAGTCAAAACTTTCTGACAAAGATGGACAGCTAATGCACTGAATAGTTATTACAGCATTTACTCTATCAACTATAATCCCTCAGGGGTTGGCACAGAATTTATGAGCCATTAACTCATCAGCTAGATATTTTGTATCTAATTTTTTTATATATACCTCCCCACACAACGTATTTGGGGTTGGTGATTTTCTCTCTGAGACGTGGTTTTGTATATTTTCAGACTATCTAATACAAATGGCTGGAAAAGTTCATGATCTATGCACTATTTGATGTCAAAGTGTTGATCTGCGTTCTGCTACAGAATTCCTATGTTGTCTAATGGAACAATAAGTTATCCTAAAATGTTTTGTCTTTCTATGTTTGCTCAACTCAAATATATGTGTCATTAGCTTAGCAATAGAGAAAAATAATAGTACATGAATTGTTTGAATACACTCTATGCTCAATCTCTGTTGTTAAAAATGTTTTCTTCAGAACTAATCATAAACATGAATTCTTAACTGCTCATGTTTGTATTTGTTCCATCATTATGAATGTTGTTCAGGAATTCTTAAATGCTCCTAAGTAATGTTCCCACTATTCCCCCTATCAGTTCATTGAAAGATCCTTAGTTGCCTTTCACTCCCTGATTTCATCCCATCATATTACAGATTTAAAAAATTGTTCCATAGATGCTTCTCTAGCTCTGTAGCAGAACCTTTTCCTCAAAAAGATATTTCCAGCAGTTCACCACCATCGACTCCATGCCCAATGATCTAGATTATTCTGCAAAAACATACCTGTTCTGACTGAAATCATCATCCCAACAAATTCAAAACAAAATCCTGTGCTCCATAACTAGCCTAAAAATTACACCAAACAAAGATAAATCAGAAAGAGAGAGCCCTCTCTGGTTGCAGGTAGGCTAGGACCTGTAGCCAAAAGATTGGTTAGTGGTTACCTCGGCCGTATTCCCTTTGGAGTCAAAGGGAACAACCTGAGTGATAACAGAAGGAGTGAAGTGTGCAAAGGATTCCAGGTAGGCCTCACTCTGTCATTTATTTACTTTAAGGAAAAGAATTGTGTTCCAGGTCTCCTTATTGTTCTAGGTTAGCCACCGAAATAGGGGATATTCTTTTGTCTGCAATTGTAAATCTCATAATAGGAGTTTTAATGGCGATGAGAACATGGATGAACCATGCACATTGATCCTTCCTCGAACACACAAAATATTGTTTTGGATCCATCATCCAGCACTGGAATTATGGGAAGTGATGGAGCCACTATATTGGCTTGAGTGAGTGCACCCAATGCATCTAGGTACCGAGGAATTTTGGGGCAGTGATGAGTAAAATTCCCATACTCCATACATATGGAACATGCATGGTTAGTGCATAATGCCTTATTGCATGTTGGTGTGGCCTCCTCTCCTGCGGGTAGAGATGGGGCCACTAGAAGTTTTGGGGCATGCAAAAGGGATTTCAACTCTTCTAACTCAGGGCACAAGTTGGTAGGGTGCCTGAATACTTCACACAAAGAATAGGGGGGTGGTACCCTAGATGAAGAAGAGTTTGAGGATTCCACATTCTTCCCTTTTTTCTTATCTCTCTTGTTCACATCTATTGGTGTCGATGTAGGCGTAGCTTGTTTTGAGGTGGTATTTTGGGGAGAGGCTATAGGAATGATGCCCATCGTGGTAATAACTTAGTTTGATGACATGGCTCGAGGGGTTAGATACCAAACATGTATCACAAGAGCCATATTCGACAATGTGAGTGTTTCCATGACTTGGCGTGAGATAAAATGAGGTGGGGGATATAAGAAGGGTGTTTGGGTGATAGTATAGGGTAGGAATGTAGAATCAACAGTTGCAGCAATGGGGGTTTCTGGAATTGGTTCCTGATTTTGAGGGGTTTTTGATGAACTCATCATGAACACCAAGGCTGCTGGGGCTATAGGTGCAGTCTCCAACAAAGGTGGGTCTCCAAGGTATGTACCGAGGAGTGTTGATGGCTTGAATAACCATGGTCCATCTTCATTATAGCTTGTGGTCAACTCTGGGGAATATCCTATGAAAGGTAACACTCCATCAGGTGTGTTGGATGTATTTTTCTCCTAGTACACAAGTTGGTCAATTGTAATGATTTTCCCATCATTAGGGAAAATCATAATCCTAAATACTGAAGATGCAACTTAGTCATTGCATACATATAGCTGCGACCAAGAAGAATATTTTAATCAAACTGGGCACCCAGGATATCTATGCCTATGAGCATAGTTTTATTAGCAAGAAACACCATAACATCCTGCAATAGGCCTAAAGGAGTAGAGGGGTGCCTGTTGTATGCTATGAGGGTGATGTTTGATGCTTTGAACTCAAGAGCTCCCCGTTTTTTCGAAATAGTTTTGGACATGATACATGTGGTTGCTCCTTCATCAATTATGTAGCAATGGATATTAATGTTCTTAATCATGAATGGAATATGGAAGGAAACTATCGATGGAAGATGTATGGAAAATTTATCCAGATCGAAATCCATCAAACGAGAATTAGCAGGGTCGATTTTTCATAACATGGAAAGTAGGGATTTTTGTTGTTTTGGGCATGTTTGTAAAACTTCCAATGCTGACATAGCTGATGGAGATTGAGCTAGGTCATCGACTATGTTGTAGCTATGAACAACCTTTGAGTTATTTACTACTCGATGTAGAGGCCTTTTGACCATTCTTGGGAATTTTTCTATAAGGGGTCGAGGGATTGTCAAAGGTGCTATAGGTGCTACAGTGGTCATTATGGATGGGTTGGTTTTTGGTGGAGTTTCATAATCCCAGTTTTGCATATGCAAGAGAAATTCTTCCCTTGCCATGTAAATGTCGTGATTTGAGGTATTTTTAGAAATTCCTCCAGGAGGATTCTGATACTGTTGCTGGGAGAGTTCATGTTGGGTATTTACCAGTCCTTGATGGGGGAAAGGATTTTGGATTACTGTAGGTTGTTGTTTTTTCCCTCCTTGCTCCCTGGTATCTTTCGAATTGTTTAACTTAGGGAGTTGAGGGAAATAATGGGTGTAATGGCCATATTCCCTGCAAATAACACAAGTATGGTTAGTCCGTAGACTAGTGTTCTTGTTTTTCTTTTATGGATTACTATTGATCTGACCCAGATTTTGATTTTAGTTGGGGTTTCCCCTAGCCTGTGCCCACGGGGTTGTTTCTAATTATTCCCCCTATCTAGGTTCCCCCTTTTCTCATTCTTTCCTTTCTTATTAGTGGAATTAGGTGGATTTACCATGTTCAACTGTTCAAATGATTGTTGTTGTTGAGGGAAATATGGTTGCACGAAATTCACTCAAGCATTAGGTTGAGCTAGTGGGTTATTCTGTTGGGGTGTTGGAAAATGAAAATAGGGTTTCCCTTTTCGTTGGTTGAAATATTTTATCTAGGAAGTGGGAACCCCTTCTACAGCCCTAGGAGGGTACTTACTTGCTTGTGCGGGAGGGTACTAACCACCCTGCATTGGAGGGTATTAGCCACCCTACATGGGAGGGTATTGTTTGATATGCATAGAAGGATTCTACATAAGTGAAGAATGACTAAGATAATATCCCATGTTGGATGGTGGCTGCGTTGCACGTGTGGGACCATATAGTTGGTAAGTGGTTTGGCCAATGTACAAATTTCTAGATTGTTGGTAAGTGTTTCTGGGTTGATTTTGAGCTATGGTTCTGATTAACCCATCTACATCACTCAATGATCCTAGTAGCTCTAGTCTAAAATACTAGAGATGAGGAGCACTCGGGAGAACATGGTAGAGGTATCCTGATTGTGTGTATATAAGATCAAATTGTTGAGCTTTGTAGATAACTTCTTCCTCATTTTGAGGATATGTAGAAGTGACATCCTTTGGGAGTTCAGAAGTGAGGAATCTCTAAAATAAGTCAAGGATGAGTTTTGATTCTATATTAGCCTTGCACAAGCTACGCCAATTTCACCATTCATGGATGTGGTCCGAAATATGCGTGGTCGACATTTGCTTGAAATGGGTAAGAAGCTCCAATCCTGAGTCCTAGCAGATGAGGAGATGGAAAAATGTAAGAAAAGCAATGGAAAGGGAGTGAAAGGTTGTGTGGGAACTCAAACCCTCCGCTATGTACCATTTCGCTATTGGCCCTATGAGGGTGCATTGAAATATTCATATATGAATGGAGTTATCAGTGTTGTTGTTTGATGAGAACCTAAGGTGAAGAGTCATAAAATGATTTCACATATCTTCCCTTTGTTTTCCTTCAAATTTTGGGATATTAGAAGGTAACTTTGTACGCATGGGTGGCCAATTCTGACCATGTGTAATGGGGTCATTCATTAACTTGCTTAAATATAGAAGCTTTAAGGAAGCTAGAAATGAGACTTTGTTGTTGTTTGCCATCATGAAACAATTTTGAACAACAAAATATAAAAAGGTTCCATGTGAGGAAGTGTGAGAGGGGTTAGCTTGGGGTGAACCATGTGGTATCTCTAAAAGGGTGGTGTGTGGGCTCCCTAGAGGGGTAGCATGTGGAGTCTCCCGAGGGGTGGTGAAAGGAGTACTTTGAGGGGGAGGGGTCCTAATCAAAGTTGCACTGATAAAGAATGATGATATAAGTGTGGTTGTGTGATGTATTCTGCACATAAATGGTGAGAGACTAGGCACACCTCTCGGTAATGGGGGGAGGTTTTGGAAGTTCCTATAGTGACGAGGAACTGTGGTGTCCTCTATGTTGTCAAGTGTGTGTCATTTTGATGAATATAGAAGGGGATATGAATCAAATAAAATAAATCACAAACATAAAACAAAGAAAAAAATAAGTGGTTACTTTCCATTTAAGCTATGCTATGTGATAAATCAAACCAGAAAAATGGTTTTTGTTTATTTTGTGTATGATAAAACATCCTATAAAGACCTATTTGACCTTACCACTCTCAATTAACTAAGCCTTGTGGAGATATCTTTTATGATGGGTACTAAAGCTACGTCCTGAAAGAATTGGCGATGCTTCTAGCAGACAAACAAATCAACCAAGGTAATAAATGAGGCTTTAGTGCTTCACGCACCTCCACCTATAGGGAAATGATGCCATAATATTGTACACTAATATACCTTCGTCCCACATGAGCAGTCGAGTCTTTAACTTATTGGTAACCAGTTACCAATATTGAGCACTATGCAGGCCGGGTGACCTCGTATAGTACCACACACACTATACCTAAGCCGAACCCCCTCTGAATCGAGCCTCCGAAATGATCAGGTAGTCTTTTCTATGGGATGATGAAGGATTTGAAGCATCCTAAAAATTCAACTTCTATGTTTCAAAAAATGTAACATGACCATGGCAACTTATGGGATGCCTACCCAATGGTCCTAAATTGAACTATAAATTCTTTTATGGCCCCTATGGGGAAATACAGTTAGTTCAAGTTATGGTTGTTTTTAGGAGTCTTACTTCACTTACGGTGTGAGAATGTAAGCTAAAATAAACTAAGTACAAAATCTCCAGAAACTGGATTCCCTTCGTACAAAGCTTAGAGAATCTTAGTGTGTGATGTGTAATGTGCGTGAAAGTGGTAGTGAACATACAAAGTGTGAGAAGATGCAGATATCGGATGATCCTTTACAATATCCTATAATTACACTAAGTTTTGATTGTTCCTTACATGAAAATAAATGATATGTGGATAGTGAGCCACTTACTCCTTTCCTATTACAGTATGTGTGCCTAAAGGGAGATGGAAAAACTCAAGTTCTTTAAGAAATATTTTAGATGCAAGCCCAAGATTGCCTAAAAGACACAAGGGAAGTAGGGGCTACTATGTTTCTTTAGTAAAAAATGGTCCTAGTCCCAAAAATAATAAAATAAAAAATTCTTTGGTTAGTAAACAAGATGTGTGGATAATGGGCCACTTAGTCTTTTACTAATTAAGCTATGTGACTTGTGAAAAATAGAAAAATAAACTAAAAAAGATGTGTATATTATTGCCACTTGCTTTTACTCTTAATTAAGATATGTGAGTAATGCAAATTAAAATTAAAGACTATGTAATCACTCTACTAATAATTATTAGTAAAGAAACTAAGCAATCTAAACTAATTGGAAAAAATATGCAACGGTGAAGGCAATTCACTAAATGCCGCCAATCACCCAGGAAAGGAAAATTGCAATGTTTTTTGGTTCTATCTATAAATAGCATGGGTTCTCTTGTGCACTGGTGCATGAATTGTGCATCTGTGTGTGACAAAAGTCATGCAAATCACGAAAAATTTGGAAAAGTCAAGCTTCTTAGCCGAAAAAAGGTCAAAGATGTCCTGCAAAAATTCCAGAGAGGTGATAGAAGCACAATGGAGTGAAAATACAGAGAGAAGGTCCTACAAAAACAATCATTAGATCAAAGAAATCCAACTAGTTTGGTCTCCATCTTGTGGTAATGTCTTTTTTCTATAGAATACCAAATACATCTTCCTTGGAATTGGCTATTCCCTACAAGGAAAACAAAAGCATTTGGTTGTTGTTAGTTGAAAAACATGAGTACACAAAGCACTATAAGTAATAGAAATAATGCATACATAGACATAAATTAAAAACCAAGAAATAAACACATAAACAATGCTTAATGAAGAAAGCACATCAACAAAGTAATGGAAAGTTGTTCCCTCTATTGAATACTGAATGTAGAAGAGATAAAATAGATGAACAAAAGACACCTGGAGATAATTGTTTGAGTAATGGTGCTAAAAAATCCTCAACTGGGAAGTTCCTTTCGTCAATCTCCTTGCAAGCTTCCTCTCTCCCTCTCAAGTAAGTATGAAGACTCTCTTAATGATAAAATACTCTTTTCAATGAAATGCTTGATTAGTAGGGAGAAATATTGATAGCATAGCAATGCTTTGCTTCTTCCTATTTTTTAGTTTTCTTAGAACTTGTATTTGTATAGTTTCTTGGACAATCCTCCTCCCCTTGGCTCATCAATGTGGTGGTTCACCTCATAAATGAGATGAGAGTCCTTTCCTTTAAGGCTTATTTGGGCTCAAGATCGAATTTTTCAGCCCATCATGTCAATATTTGGAGTGTTTCTCAAGAAAGTTCATGACCCTAGGTGCTGACTAGATGTTTCCACCACGGAATGATTATCAAAGAAACAACTGCACTACTACTAATTTCTGGTAATGGTGCAACCACGCAGGCCAATTTTTTAACTTAAACCTTAGGAAAGATTTTCATTTTTGGTATTCATGGTGTTTCCAGCTGAAAATGTCACCCCTGTATGTGTTGATCATTGAATTTGAGTGTCTCTTAATGCATAATGATTTGTGTACGATTTCCATATGATAAAAATACTCAAAATACAGTTGTCTTCATCTAAAATTCTATCTTACTTTGAGACATACAACAATCTTGCATGATTGAATTATATAAGTCCTAGTTTGGCTAACCTTTATACATTCCACATGGTTTAAGGTCTCAACATAACTCTCATATGTATTTTCCTTTCTCTAACTTCTATTATGTACTTTGATTATACAGTTCTATTAATGTATTTCTTGTTTTTGATGTGGTATAATGTATAAAGTCTTGGACTTGGGTTTATTATAGTTCATAACCATATAATACTTATGTGTTACTCCAAATATTTTGTGCATATGCATGTTACAACATAGTGCTTCCACTAGGTTTTATTTCACCTACCAAATAAACAAGAAGTATGATTCTTTACTAAATTGACGATAACTAACAATCGTAGGATTTTTCTCTCAAATTTCATGAAATATTTCAAAAAGTTTATGCGTAATCTACATCTAGAGGTTTTAGTAGCATATGTGTTAGATTTTGGTGTCTCCATAGAGGTGTTTTTGACCTACCAGATCAATGGTGAATATCTATTAACTATTCGTCTATTTCCTCTTCTATTACTTTGACTTAATACCACAATTAACATGAGAATATCTATTAACTATTACGTAAGAAGAAGAATCAATGTACAAGTATTTGTTTTGTGCTTCTTACGGGACTCGACTTTGAACTTGAATACAACATTTAAGTCTTTGTTCACACATATTTTTTCTGGGTCCATTCTTCATTTTTATACCCTACTTAGGTTTAATAAATGGGTTATTTTTCTTAACTACGAAGCTTTATCAAGTTCTTGCTTACCAAAATCTCATGGTTCTTTTATGACAAGTTTACATGTTTGAAAAGGTCTTCGAGTCTCGCTCATATACTCATAATTTGTTCGATATTCCGGTATTTTTTTTTCTACAGAATATGTTTTACAAATCCAATGTCTCTTATATTAGTTGTATTCCAATTTTTTTCCCATCTCATGTATTAATTCATTGGTTTTCTTCTTGTACAATCCAATGGCAAACTTGTTTGGTTCTTATCTCATGAAAGGTAACTTTAATTAGCATTTTCTCATTGTATTTTTCTTTTAATTTCAAAAGGGTTAATCTATAAGGGTGTTTTAATTTAGTATAAATTTCTTATGATAGGTAACTGTTTCAACATATAAAGGATGTATTCTTTTTCCTTGGATGTTTCTAGTTTAGTTCATTTGTATAATTAACTAATTAGTTAGCCACATTCTTACTAGGTTGGAGAACTCAAACCCTTGGTCTTCACGTTCCACCTAGGATGAAAACCATTTCCTCTTAGAGTACCCTGCGTATAACCACATTAGATCTCAGTTTCACAATCTTTGTTACAATATTGACCTTCCTAGCCTTTTACAATGTCAAAATTATAGTGAGGTCGGGAGGCTTCTCTCCAAGCTTTTTGAGCATAGGAATAAAATCTTAAATCAAAATAGATAATTTGTTTCTTTAGGTCTGATAGACCATTATTTGGTCTCAGCGGACGTTAATCATCATCATCATCATCATCAATAACCATGGATAAGTCCTCTCTTTATAATTTAAACCTATCTTTCAACAATTGGAAAATATCTGTTTATGGCTATAAGTCATATTTTTTTGTAATTTAAATTTTCACCTATTGATGGCACCACTTAGGTCTAGAGGTGTTTGTTATGAATATTAATCTTCTTTGTGATTAATAGTTCTCCCATACATTAACATGTAAATATTAAGTAAATGAATTCTATTTGTATATTTCACTCTCATGTATCCATTTATACGTTCTCCTAAAGAGTCTTTTGAGTTTTCATTTATGTTTCCGCTTCTTTTCCATTGTATTTTCTCTACTTTCATTTAAAAAATAAAAGTAGTAATTTTTCCATGTATTCTTTATTACGGAAAGTGTTGCCTGAATCATAACATTTCTTCAATTTGCACAATATTCTTTTTAATATTTTTCCTTTCCGCTACAAGCATTTGTACTAGTACATAAGTGTTACTTCAAATACAATTAAGCACAAGAAATACTATTATCTATATTTAAATATAGATAAACCTAGAGTAATCGAACTTGAGGTTGATTATAATTCTATCTATATATTTATATATAATATGTTTGCTTTACTTTCTCATATATTTATGAAATCTCTCTACCCTTAAAACAAAATAATAAATTTACTCTTTGCTTTTCCGGTTGTTATTAAAATAAAAACAGAAATGATAATCTCCATTCAATCTAATTTTGTTTTTTCAATGAGTAACATTGATATTTTATAGAAGTGATTTATTTTCTTACAACTTTCAAGTTCTAAATTCCCATACGGATATTCAAATAAACAACATATATAATCCAATTTTGTTTTATTCATTTCGTCTTTCCTTTAACAATACATAAACCAATCAAAACTGTAAAATATACATAACACTATTCATTCAATTAATTATTATAAACATCATATGAGGCTAGAATATCAACTTCAAATAGTTATCTAGAAGTACTTGGCTCCTCCTAACCTTGACACCACTAAACAATGAATATTGCCCCAAGCATAACAAGTCTGCATATTTCTTTTTCCCTCTATTTTCTTGCTTCTCTTCAATCTCTTCTCTTCTCAGAATGAGACAAAACTGAGTAGACAAAATATTTTTATCCAAATCACATCTACCACTATTTGGGTGGTTAATAACTTCCTCCACCTCATCAACAAGTGCCAGGTAGTTATCATCTCATCAATGCATTGTTGTTTCCCACTCTTGAAGAAAAATACTTGTCTTCTAGGGAAACAATTAGTTGGTCAATATCATAATTCCTCAATTAAATTTAATCATACAGATTATATGTCTAGGACTCATTGATGGGTGATAATTTTTCCACAATAGTTTGTAGCCTCATCTCTTTCAGCCATCTGTACTCAAAAACTTATTTTCTAGATTTTCTTTATTTACAAAAATAAAACATCATAATTACAGATTTATGTTAGTTTTGTTATAACCCTATTTTCCACTCCATTATAGTGAGAGAAACCCAATATCAACTTACCTCTATTGTTTGGCTAAAATGCATCGCTTTTCACATTTTCTTTTACTTATGTGAGATTTATCCCATGATAAAAGGGTGAAATTACATAATTGAGCAATTTCTCATAATTAATTTGCCAAAATATTATAAATATGATATAATAATTATTTCATTATTGAGATAAGTGAGAAAAATCTCATAATTGTGAAAATAGTTTCTAGGGTTTGATATTCCCAAGGAGATCAACTTGATCCACTTGTGTATGAGTTGGCTAGGGGTCCATTAATGTAGAAGTTTCTTAACTTCTCAAGCCCCACAGTGTCTATATACATTCTCCTAGAGGATAGAATGAGCTTATATAATCTCACCAAGAGGAAAGGGGGCAAGGGGAGAGTATCCAAACTATAGCGTGAGAGCTCTGTTGTATAGGGAGAGGAGACCATACTAAAAGTTTGAGGAGAGTATCTCCTTTTCTATAAGGTATACATTTTATGTACTTTCATTTATATTGTTAATAAAAATATATGTTCCTTCCCCTTATATCAGTTTTGTAGTACTTTATATGTGTGATTTCTAGATGTTTTGAGCTAGTGATCTTATGTCGAAGATCACTTTGTTGGGAATAATACTGAGAGGGGGGGGAGGTGAATCAGTATTTACAAATCAATAAAATTTTACATTTCATATTCATATTTCTATATGCAACTTTTCTGAATCGAACCTGCGTGTGCACGCGATTGTTCTTAAGGAAACTGGTGTATGTCCAATGAACTTATAATTCAGTTAATCCATCATGTGTTTGTCTTCATCCATTGCATTAGTACTTTATTAACCATTAGATAAATAGTAACTAGATGCAACAATAATAGAATAAAAAATCACACATAAGCAACACACATGAACACTAAGATTTAAGGTGGAAATCCAATGCGGGGGAAAAACCACCTGTTGTTGTTGTTGTCTCTGTCTTCTTTTTAATATAAAGAATAAGCTGTTTACAATATTGTACTGGTGCAGACTCATACCCGTACGTAGGAACCCACCTGTAGAATGCTATGACCTTCTCTCGTTCTCTAGCTTCTACTGGAAGGGAGCTACAACCCCCTAGTTCTTGTACTTGCTGATATGTTTACCAGTATGTAGGCACTAACGTACAAAAGGCTACTACATTCAATCGTTCTCCAACTGCTACTAGAAGGGAGCTCCAACCCCTAGATCTAATTACCATCCACTACTGGCAAGAAGCTTTGACTTCCTCACTAAAGGCTCTAACCCTCAGTATCCTCTAGGAACCACATTTCATAAATTTTCATACTAGATACTCTTGGTACACAAAAACACAATAAGTAGGCCACGTTTCATAAAATTTTCATACTGGAACCATCAGAAACATTGAAGCTCAAAATCAATCACCACTATAACACATCCAACAAATACATCTACATGAACCAATCACTGAAACCCAATCATCGATCTCTAAATCAACCACTGAAAACTCAATCAATCGACACTTCATCAAAATTCAACCAATCAACTGGAACAAATAGATCACTGTACTGAGTACACAGATCTGAACCTAGAACACTGCATCAACAACCATAATCAATTGCAACCTCAAAATTCCTATGTCAGAATGCATACACTACTTCAATGAAGCCAAACTACATGTATACGCTACTTCCTTTATCCCAACTTGTGTATACCTCTAAAGATATTGAATCATAAGACCTCTAAACCAGAAACTGTACTAATTAGTGACATTCTGAATATCTACTATCAATTTATAGAGTTCTAAACAAATAGTAGCAAGGATCACCCTTCTTACTCAATCAATCAATCAACCAGACTCAATATCATTATCCAATCAATTTTTCTTTAAGATCTAATGAAGACATCACTGAAAAACAATAGTAAAACAAAAGAAATGATAAGATAGATTAGTTATATCTAAACAAGAGGCTTTTCTTTTACATAAACCACTTGGAAGAGCCGAACCAACATGTATACATGCCTTCACTAAGGCGAACCAACATATAGATCTGCAAATAATAACATATAACTTCACATATATTCCAGACTTCAAACTTACCAAGATCATAAGATATAAAGGGTAAAACATTTGTTAACACTAAGATCTGGCCTATCCATTATCAGATCACATAATGATAAGTCATTATGATCCTGATCCATCATTAGATCTCATCCATCATCAAACACTCAGGTGCATACTTAGTCCAGATCAAGCAAAGAATTAGAAACCCATAACATGCATATTTTCTTTTGATCCAACACTTCATAAGATATTCATTCCTTGTACTCTTAGCCCTTTGATCTTCTCCTCCTTATATAGTTTTAGCCTTTCTCAATACCTCAGACCAAAACAACACTTAGAACTTGTGGTATTAGTGGACGGGATAAAGTAACTATTATTCTGCTCAATATTGTGGGCTAATACCATGGTATGGAACCTTGGTATCCTTTCACCTTAATTTCCTTAATTTTCCATCCCATACATGCTTTTCCTCTTCTGAAAGTGAATGCATACGTATATGCTCTTTTTGTACAGTGAACCTGCTTGTATATGCTCTTTTTGTACAGTGAACCTGCGTATACAACTTACATACCTAAAAAAATTCTTGTTCTTCAACTTCTTGATTTTGATCTATAGTCCTTTGTTGCATCATCCTGTTATTCTGTACCATTATTATGTTACCTATGAATAGACCTGTTATAATGTGATTTGTCATTGTACATTACTTATGAATTGATTCCTTTGAACTACTATGCATTCTGTCACATCCTATTTATACTTTTATCAATTAGTTCATTCATCAAAGAACAACTCTTATCAAGGAAAACACCAACAATCTCCTTGTATCAAACCTCTGATCTGTCTTGTAGATTCATCTAGTTACCATATACTTGTTCTGCTACAAATTGGTTGCCATCAAGTACAACACATGCTTGATAATGCCAAAAATCCCCCCTTTGGACTTGATGGCAACCACTTTGGTGTTTGGTCACCACAACCTGTAAATAAAATCAAGACATCAAGCTACTCTTCAAACACCAAACTACTCTCCCCCTTTGAAATCAAGGGTAAAGAGACGACTGACCATTGTTAAATGAATACTTCTATATCTAAACTGCTGAATATGAACAATGATCATGCTCTCCCTAGGCACATGCTGAATTATCTAATCAAACACCCCCATAGTACATGCTGAGATGCACTATATCATCCATGCTCCCCCTGAGCATATGCAAAGTCTGCAAAAATATTTTGAAAGAATAACATGACTCTATAACTCAACTATGTGAGTATGACCTTCCTATCACCAATGACTCATACATACATCAATCACCCAGCCAAGTGGGGATACACCAAATTTGACTCATCCACCCAACCAAGTGGGTTTACATATTTGACATGATCTTAAAAGTCCATACATGACTGAATATGACAATTATTACATCATAGGTCTTTACATGACCTTTACATAAAATGATATACATGACATTTATAACAAATACCAAATATCTAAACAAGACCATGATAGTTATCAACAACTATCATACACCATAGATGATCTGCACCATAAGCATCTATCAGTAGCATCTAGAACAACAACCTATATATGTCCATCATCAGTTTGCAAGATAAGCCAATGTACCTTTAATATCATCAACCTGTGACAAAGTATGTTGTATATAGGTACCAACTCATATTCTTGATCTTATCAAGATCACCTTGCTCCATAACGTGCCATGAATCAACTACGCATATGTCATATTTCCAAACAGTAATACAAAACCATTCACATCATATATATATATCTATATATATATATATATATATATATATATATATATATATATATATATATATATATATGTGAAACCACCATAGTCATCATCTATGACCATAATATCATCATTGTCGTAACAATAACTTCATGATCTTTCCATAACTACCCTCAATATATCAACCATGTATCTTCATTAGGGATTTTTTCCAATATCCACATTTGATAAGCATCAACCATGATAATCAAACCTATGATCATAAAGTAAGAAGTTATCATCATTATGTGTAAGCCATGTCTCTAAATAACCATGTCTTCAAATAGATATGTCTTTATGAAACCCGCAATAACACCATTTTCTTGGCCAACCAACATTATTTACCAATGTGTAATTTAAGTAATCATCCATGTATCAGCATAATATGTATCAATCATAGAGATAGCAATATGTATCTAGAAAGCCATGAGATCATAGTCATTTGTCAAGCTTTATTGATACCATCAACAACAACAATCCTCAAGAACTATAAGAATCCTCATCCATAACTGCACCATATGAAGTTTATGCATCTTTGAAGGCATGATGGCAACAACATAAAATAAATGACACTTACCAAATAATTAAGTTGTGTACTCAAGATTTGTCCTTATGAAGATCACCATGTAAGCAACATACCATATGTATTCATCATCAAAAGATTCATCCACAATCATCCATAAATCTGATCTGAATAACAATTATGTGGCTCAAGCAATATAAGTATCATCTGAGGTTTCATCATAGGCAACTCATGACTACAACATATCATGATGTATCATTTAAACACTTCAACAACATAAGCATACTCACCATTGATAAGAATCGTTATGTACCAAAGACTTCTAAACATAATGCCAACAATGAATTATGAGAAGCATAACATATTCTCCCCCTGAACCTGTGCCAACTGTTCACTGTTAGATTTGATCATTGCGTATACCAGTAAGAATCATCATCAACTAGTTATAGATCAAGTCATAAACAACTTATGAGGGTAAAAATCACTTGTAAGTAACATCCACAGACTATAGTAATCAATCATCTAGACAGAAAATATAATTGATAATTGTCTATACAATATCAAATCCTTTTTCTTTGACTCTGTCCCACTACATCTTCATCAAACGAACATATACCTGACTATGCAGCTTCTAACTCACGTATATACGCGACTTGTATTCATGATAACTACGTATGAGAATTAGAACACTGAAATTTCATACTTTTAGTTCCTCTTGAGTCTGTTCTGTAGGTATACTAAGTTATGTCACATTTTTCTGGCTGTAATTCCTTCTTCTTCCATACCTTGGAGTGTGATGATGTTTGCTCCTTTTGGTATGTTGGCTGAAATTTGCTCTTGCATTCTTTTGCTATATGCCCAAACTTGTTACAAGCATAACATCTTATATGTTTCATATTCCTTCTAAAGAAATCGATGGATTTGTGACCAAACATATTGCAAGAAAAACAATATCCCTTAAAGTATCTGGAAGTTGATGATCTTTATGTGTGACGGTTATTAGCTTGAACCATTCTACTTCTGCATATTGCTGCAACATGTCAAAAATTATGACATATAAGACATTCAATATTATTCATTAGAGGAAAGAATGGATTAACACCTCCATAGTTAGGAGTAAATGATTTTATTTGAAGACTTCCTTTCATTAGTTGTTGACATGGTTGACCTCTTATCACCTTGTTGATTATTTCATATTTTGCATTAGAGTTCCTTGCTTAAGTTTGTGAGCTAGATTCACCTTTAACAGTTTGATGAAAACCAAGACTAGATTTGATGGTAGGAGACCTTTGAATACTAATAATTCATCCAAAATATTAGTACTATCTTGAAATCATAAAAGTTTATCCTTTTCTTCTAATTTACCTTTTAAGATATTTACCTCAGCTTGATATTGCTCTACCTTTTCAAGATACCGCTTCTTCATGATTTCTTCAACTTTTCTTCCTTCTTCCACATGTTGCCTTAATTCGAGAACTTCATTTTCTTGTTCTTAAAATGCTTGAAGTATTTCTTCATTCTTCTTATTTTAATTTTGAAGATCTTATTTTAGAGAGACAACCACAGCTTCAAGACCTTCATAGTAACCGATTCTTTCCATAAGTTGGTTGTTGTATCCTTTTCATTCACTTCATTTTTCAATTATGTCACTTCATCCTGCAAACTTTGACATTGATCTTCCTTTTCCTCATATTGTTTCCTTACTTTGTTTCCTTCCTCTAACTGAGATTTTAACGTTGTAATACATTCTTTGTAGGTACACTCCCTTTTGTACAATAGATCTTGTTGATCTCTAATTTTGTCTGTGAGCCTTTTAACTTCTTCCGTTATATTTCTTTCACTTTCACCCATAAGAGCAAATTCATTTGTTTCACTGTCACTTTCATTATCATCAATATTGCATGAAAAAATAAATGTATCACCAGAAGACCAAACATTTGTACTTGATAATTCTTTTGTGTGATCATCTTCAATCTGAGGTGATTCTGAATCTAAATACCTACTTCCACCTAATAGCCAATTGTCTCTCCTACTATTACTGTTACTATTACTTTGAGATGTCTTCTTATTTTGAGGCACTTTCTTCTTTTTTTTCTTTCCCATTGTTACAACATATCTCTTTCAAGCGATCAAGCTTCTGCCAAAGGACTTTCTTTGATTCCAATTGTTGGGAATAATATTGAGAGGGGGCGGGGGGTGTGCGGGTGAATCAATATTAACAAATCAATAAATTTTTACATTTCATATTCAAATTTCTATTCACGACTTTTCTGAATCGAACCTGCATGTGCACGTGACTATTCTTAAGGCAACTAGCATATATCCAGTGAACTTATAACTCAGTTAATCCATCATGTGTTTGTCTTCAGCCAATGCATTAGTACTTTATTAACCATTAGATAAAAAGAAACCAGATGCAACAATAACAGAATAAACCATCACACATAAGAAGCACAAATGAATACCAAGATTTAAGGTGGAAACCCATTGCAGGAGAAAAACCACCTGCTGTTTTTGTCTCTTTCTTCTTTTAATACAAAGAATAATTTGTTTAAAATCTTGTACTGGTGCAGACTCATACCAGTTCGTAGGCACCCACCTGTAGAAGGCTACAACCTTCTCTCTTTCTCCAACTTCTACTCGAGGGGAGCTAGAACCCCTTAGCTCTTGTATTGGATGATATGTTTACCAGTACGTAGGTGCCAACCTATAGAAGGCTACTACATTCACTCATTCTCCAACCCCTAGATCTAATCATCAATCACTACTGGAAGGAAGCTTCGACTTCCTCACTGAAAGCTCAAACCCTCAGTATCCTCTAGGGACCACGTTTTATAAATTTTCATACTGGATACTCTTGGTACACAACAACAAAATATGTAGGCAAAATTTCATCAAATTTTCATACTAGACCCATAAGTAACATTGAAGATCAAAATCAATCACCACTACAATACACCCAACAAATACATCTGCATCAACCAATATCTGAAACCCAACCATCAATCTATGATATAACTGAAACCCAATCATCAATCTATGAATCAACCACAATTGAATCAATCATTCATTGAAAACTTAATCAACCGACATTTAATCAAAATTAAACCAATCAACTGGAATAGATAGATCACTCTACCCAATACACAAATCTAAACCCAAAAGACTGCATCAACAACGAGAATCAACTGCAACCTCAAAATCATATGTTAGAATGGATACGCTACTTCAATGAAGCCAACATGCACATATATGATACTTCCTTTAGCCCAACCTGCATATACCTCTAAATATATTGAATCATAAAACCTCTGAACCAAAAACTGTACCAATCAGTGACATTCTAAAGATCTACTGTCAATTTACAGAGTTCTAAATAGACAACATCAAGGATCACCCTTCTTACTCAATCAATCAATCAACCAGGCTCAATCTCATTATACAATCAATTTTACTTTTAGATCTAATGAAGACATCATTGAAAAACAATAGTAAAACAACAACACTGATTAGATAGATCATCATCTCTAAACAACATGCTTTTCTTTTACATACGCCACTTGGAAGAGTCGAACCAGCGTGTATACGTGCCTTCACCAAAGTGAACCAACGTCATTATGATAAGTCATTATGATCCTGATCCATCATTAGATCTCATCCATCATCAAACACTCAGGTGCATACTTAGTCCAGATCAAACAAAGCATCTGAAACCCATAAAATGCATATTTTCTTTTGATCTAACACTTCATAAGATATTCATTCTCAATACCTCGGACCAAAACAACACTTACGACCTGTGGTATTCATGGACAGGATCAAGTAACCATTATTCTGCTCAATATTGTGGGCTAATTCCAAGGTATGGACCCTTGGTATTATTTCACCTTAATTTCCTTAATTTTCCATCCCATATGTGCTTTTCCTCTTGTATTTCAATCACCTGAACAATGTGAAATCAAAACATATTTTTTGGTTTCTGAAAAACTGTGCGGGTTTTACAAGGTTTCACAATGCACAGATGCGACAGTGTGTCTGTTAGAGGAAATGTCATGGAGTATGCATCTGTCTGAGAAGAAGCCACACAGTTGACAAGAAATTGTAGGTTAACTAGTTTCTCGGCTAGCAACATGTCCATAGGGTCCTGCAAAAATTCTAAAGAGGTACTGAATGCCTTGTAAGTTGATTATGTAGAGAGAAGGTCCTGCAAACACAACCATTAGATTAAAGAAAAAGAAACAGTATGGTTTCCATTTATCTAGTGGTGTTTTTGTAGCAATGGTGCACCAAAAGACACTTCCTTAGTGGTTGGTTATTCTCTGAAAATGAATACAGATAGAGTTGGTGTTGTTAGTGAACATAATTAGATAAACAAAGCATTTCAAATAGTGAAAATAATGCATATACAAATATGAACTAAAACAAAGAGATGCATACACAAATATTTCTCAATTGAGAAAACATGTCAAAAAAATAATGACAAAATCTCTCGTTATTGACTGTTGGTAGTACAAGTTGAATATAATAGAAGAATACTAAACACTTGAAGAGAATTCTTTGAGCCATGGTGCTCAAAAATCCTTAGCAAGGAGGTTCCTTTCCTCATTCTCTTTGTAAGCTTCTCCTCTCTCTCAGAGAAGTATGAAGACTCTCTCAATGGTGGTCTCTTCTCCTCTCACTAAGATGATGGATTACTTAGAATCAATATGGCCAACATGTTAGTGCTGTTACTTTATTTTATTCAATAATGAAATGTTTGGGTTGCTCTAATAGCAATTTTGGCAGCACAACATTGTCTCATATTTTGGTTCTTCCATGGCCTACTTATATAGAATTTTGGAATCCATATTCCCTTTCTTGGTTCATTAATGATAATGACTTATTAGTAGGACAATATGATTCCATTGAGGGTTTCATATCTTCAGGGAGACTCTAATTTGGTTGTCTTAGACTGATATCATGTAAGGGAATCACCTCCAAGTGTGTGAAGTTGTCCAAAATTTACTAAGTTAGCCATTTTCCCGACCGCGTGGCTTTCAAAGGAAATACCATGCAATGCACGACTATTGAAGAAGCAACCACACATAATTCATTTTTTAAACTCCATAAACTTTGGACCATAGGAGAAATTAATTTTTTTGAACTTCATAATGTCTTCAGCTAGAAAATCTTCACTTGTGCAATCAGCTGGACGATTTTAAGCATCTTCTAGATTATGCAAATGTGTGTATGGTATTTTTGTGTTAGTAGGAGAGATCCCCTTACAAAGTTGGTGGCATCCAACACCATCAACCTCTTTGGCACTAGAAGGAGGTCTAGATGACAAGTTTATCTTGTGAAGTATTTTCAAATCTCTTACCTTTAATTTCTTCATCCGAGATCATAATCCTGAGGTGTTTTTCCAAATCCTTATATTTTTCAATCCCCGTGAACTTTCTACATAACTTATCACATCTTAAATTCGATGGCAAGGGTATAGTAACCATCCTTGATTATGGAGTTATATTAATTAAATTTTGATTTTCAAGAGGTTTTTATTCTGAATGAATCCTCGCATGGTTGTATACCCTTACATTAGATGGTTGTGTGAAGAAATGGTGCTACTCACTACCCATTGCTTCTATCTCATATTTTAAGAATTTGGTCAACGAGATTTATTGTGTATTCAACAAATATAAGTATCGAGATGTTATTGATGAAATTGAAAAACTTATAATGGAATTGAATGAATCTCTTGAACAATTTGATCGATTCCTTCATATTTGTTATTAATTTCCAGATATGCATGTGGCCTGGCAGTTCTTAGATGAGAATTTTTGTTTCTTGGTCCAGATTTCAAATAAATCTTTTGAATATAATTCAGTGTGTCCTCTTGATCCAAAATAATTTTAGCATCCTGAGGAAGAACCAGACCTACCTTGTGTTCCATGTCCTCCTCCTTTTGATGTTCCATGTTTCAAACCTAAACCAATTATTAAACCGGAAGATCAATTCAATAATGAAGAATCGATTTTTCTTTCACATATTTCCCTTGATGGAAATTCATCTCATCTGATCAATCAACCATATTCCAATCTTGATATTCCACCAATTGATCCTTCACCCATTGATCAAGTTGAATCCTTGGATGATCATGATCCCAATGCTTTCCTTCTCTCTGAATTATACGGTCATGATGATTCAAGTAATATGGATGAGAATTTACTCTTATATGAAGATTTTTATTTGTAGCAATTTCAAATGGAGTCTCATGTGATTATTGAATATTTTCTTTTAGGTTTACCACCTTTTGATAGAGAAGATGACTTTCTCATCATTGAAGATTTTTGTAGTAATATTGAATATATGCCTTCTTTTGAATCTCATGATTTAAACAATGAATATTCTCTTGATAAGAAGCTAACAGTGTTCTCTCAAAACTCAATGATAAGTTAGGAGAGTAAGGCACTCCAAACTATGCTGATGGTTATGTCAGGTTCCTATGACCTTAACTATATTTGTGATTTCAGTTAGTTCATGATTCTCTTGTACAATTTTCTCATTCATGTCATCACATGGGATGTTGATTCTCTCCTGTCGAATGTTTATTTTATTCACGTATATTTCCTCAACCCCAAGGGGAGGAAATTTAATTTTATTATTGAACTTCCACCATTCCATTCCATCTCAAGCAAATTTGTAATTTCCAATGAATGTTTTTTATGATCCATTAAAGAATATCTCATGCATGACAACTTGGATTATGGCTAGCTGGCTATAATTTCTTATGACATGGATCTATCTTGATTCAGTCTTCCTTGTATATATTTACCTAAAGGTTGTTTCCATGATCTTATTGTAGACTCATTAGAATATTCTTTTTAGTTTGGACCCATGTCTCGTGGCCTACATTTCCATGCACTTTCTCAAGTTTTGTATGGTTACAAGTGCTGGGCCTTGGAATTGGTAAAGTTATTCACCTTATTTCTCTAGTTTATAGTTAGTTTTTCAAGCCTTTCAAGAATAGATTATAATAATTTGAATGCTAAAGAGTTATAGAACGGAGTTAATAAATATTTTCTTATTTTACCTTAATAGTGAATCAATTTTAGTCTTGAAGATGTCATCAACTCACAATTTGGGTCGATATTTGGACAAGAAAGATTCAATGTTGATTGTTGTTCCTTGAATAGCTATGGAAGGCACAGCCATAAGGAAATCGTTCTGACTATTTGTGACTTGTTCACGATGAATCAACGTCTTATATACACGAGGCAGTTGAAAGAGGATCATGGCATGCTTTTCTAAGGAAGATGTTGTAGATTTCATAACTTGAATTAAGCATCTTGAGAATTTCTCAATTCTCAAGATAGCTTTACCATTTTGAATTTAGGGTTATTTTGTAATATAAAAGTAGAATTAAACTCCAAAAAAGGGGGTGAATTGTTCCTGCTAATTGTAAAACGAGACTGGAGAAACAAATTATCCTGAATTTTCATATACTTCTATTGTAATTTACTGTTGCATATTAATGAATATTTCAATGATTCAATTTTAATCTAGCGCATTGAGTTAACTACAAGGCAGTTAAATTTCAGTGATTGTGGGCCCAGTCCTGGGATGAATATTATCTTCCTCTGTATTATTATTGCATCTTACTTTAAACTTTTGAATGATTAACCATTTATTAGATTAAATCATTGTTTTCTAGATTTTCTTCTACTATTTACAAGCAGTTGTAGCGAATAGCGTTAAAAGAGATTTCCTTTACAACATTATCTTTTTTTATTATTTTCTACAGCTAGTATGAATTGTTAGCTTCAAAGGATTAGCATTTTCTAATAGATTCATTTCGGTTTTGTTATCACAATTATGATTCCCTAGGAAACAACTTGAATTTCTCTATAATTTCCAAATAGAAGCTTAACAATTTATTTTTGTTATTAGTTTGATTGTAGTTTAGAGGTAGAAAGCAAGTGTTCTTTCAGTAAATATTTTGTTGTTCCTTTCATTTCTTAGTCTTTGTTTCTTATTAGTTTCACCTAGATCAAGATAATCTCAACATTACCCTTGCACCAACTATGTGGACAAGTTTGAAATAAAAAGACGAAATCTGAGGTTGAAAATTTAATGTGTAGAGGTTTAAGTTGATTCTTTAGGAATAACTTAGTGCCTAGCATTTTGGCATCATTGCTAGGGAGGTTGTGAAAGAAGTTTTTATATGTTTATCTGTGGGATTGGGTATTAATGATGGAAGGTATGAACCTACAAGTAAAAATCTTGTGCCAGTGCCTGCCCTCAACCGATACTTTTAGGATTGTTTAGTATGCATGATTAGGAAAAATCATAGGAATGTAAACCATGAAGTTATAGATTCAAAACCCATTTCAAAAACTACCACAGCTCAAGATCATTCTGGCCTTGGAAGAGCAACCTTCATAAACAAAATCATTTGGAAGTATGAATCTCAAGCATTGGTAGGTCCCTGAACAATATTTAGGAAGGGCTCTACTATTGCCCCTCAAGTGGAAGGGTCATATACTACAACGCATGCTGAGATTCATGATAATATTGAAGGATTTGAACAAAAATTTTAGGATACACCCATTAGACACCTCAGTCCTTCTAGTAATTTTGAGGGAAATTCTTGTAATTTAAAAGAGGGGGAAGGTTCAAAGCAAGTGGAGTAGATCCACAATCTGCTGAAACAGGGCCGCAATTCACTGAAACTGAATCTCTTGCGACCGCTGTTGTAGAGAAAGCACCTGAAATCCCTGAATTGAATTATGTTGTGAGACACATTCAAGGGATGAACATTAGCCAAAGTACTTCTACTCATATAGTACATCTTGATCACGGAATCCATGAAGGCTACTAGCATATTTCTGACCAAATGGAGAATGAAACACCACAAACATAAACCTCAACCATAGAATACCCTATAGTCGATGCACTAGACAGTGCACAAATGAAATCCATTGCATTTCAAAATATCCCAAAGTTTCGTGGAATGACCTCTGAAGACCCTGGTGCATTCTTGTTTGAGTTTGATGTCTTATGTCAAGGTTATTTTGATACCATTGACCCACAAAAAATGAAGCTGTTTCCTTCTACCTTGAAGGGAGCAGGTCTATGTTCTTTTATGGAACTAGGGCATGGTACTATAAATTCATGGGATGAAATGAAAAATGCTTTACTTACCAAATACCAGGATTATTTCCAATCTAGGGACTTAGGAGAGGAAATTTTCAAAATGGTGGCAAAATATGATGAGACTTTAGAAGAATATGTTGAAATATTTCAATATAACTTGTAGAGATGACCATACACCACTTTACCCAAAGAAGTGTTCAAAACTTCTTTAATTAAGAGCATGAAAGATGGTTGGATAGAGACACTTAATCTAATGGGGCAAGGTGATATTTCCAAGGAGGATTATGGTAATATTATGAAACTGTGTATCAAGTGCTCACAAGGAAGTACATGAATTAGATCTGGAATTCAAGATCCCCTCAGCAAGACTAGTAGGACTACAGGTAGAGTTGTAACTCGAGCAGAGATCGGTAATCTTTTACAATATTTTAAATCCGATATTTTGAGCACATTAAATACACAATTGGATTCCTAAAATTCAAGTAAAAATAGGTGAAAGCAGAGAAATCTTTGGCTATTTTCTATCCTTGCTGTTGGAACAAGCACAACCGTAAAGAGTGTCCATTGGATAAGATTGAAATATGTGCTATTTTCACTAAATATCATTTTATAGAGCGTGTCTCTTACTCCCTGGATTAAAATATGTATTCAAATAAACTGAGGAATATCTAGAGCCAACATATCTTATGAAATAATGATGAAAGTAGCGGAATCACCCTTCAGGTATGATGTAGGACCCTTCTCTTTTTTATTTTGGACAATATGCTTAACAATAGATTCTTGGATCAACATGGCAGGGCCAACAATATTTTAATCCCACTTGGAAATCTGAAGAAAACTCTGCACCACCCTAGGAAAATAATCCATACACTGGATCTGTGTGGCCAAATCAACAATATTCTACACCTTCATGGAAAAATATAGCAAACAATCCATATCCTTCACAATGGGAAAATTCATTTGCACAAGGACTAATGTGGCCTCAAAATTGGAAGCATCCTATGGGACCAATGAACCCATCCATCAAAACACTACCCCAGTCACAACCACCATTGCAAGATCCATTTCAATTTCCCCCAAATCCTCAACCCCCACTACGTCCTCAATTACCTACTTAGCTGAATCCCAATCCGAACAATAGGCCTGTCCAATATTTGGAGATCGTTGAAAGTTTGGATCATGAATCCAACCCTCTTGAATGTAATGAGTTACAAATGAGATCTAGATGAGTTATCTTTCCAGAAGATAATAAATTCAATCAAGAATGGGAAGATGACGAAAACCTCATGGAAGGGAAGCCTTTGAGAGAACATATTTCTTTGACTGTAGTTGTTTCTGAAATAGAGGCACCTAATGTGTCAACTAAACAACAAGACCCCGTTAAAACTAAAGTTTCTTCTCTTCCATTCACCAAAAGACTCACAGTGATTAAACCACCAGTCTATTTTGATTTTGATCTTGTAGGGGAATTAAAAAATTTATGCATAAAAATCCCACTCCTCTAGGCTATACGAGATGTTCCTATTTATGCTAAAACAATTAAAGAATTGTGTGTCAAAAAGCATGGGAGGAAACCTAAAGATCCTCCTAGAGTCCATGTCTTAGGAATCTAGTAGTCACTATTCAAATTCAGGGTTGCAATTTCCCAAATGCCCTGGTAGACTTAGGAGTTTCTATAAACATATTGACTATAGAAACATGTCGTATCCTTGGGATTAGAGCCTTAAAACATACTTCCACTATGTTGGAACTAGGTGATAGATTGATAGTAAAACTAGAGGGCACTCCATTTTTCTAGATTCGTGGGAGTACCCAATGGATTTTCTAGTTGTCAATCCTAGAAATAGTCTGGATGGGCATACTCTGATATTAGGGAGACCATGGATGGAAACTGCAGATGCATATATGATCTGTAATTTATTTCTAATTAATGATGTGCTAGTATCATTTCCAAATATAAAATTTTCTTTGCTTTGGTTTTCTTATCCATCAAGAGTTTATCCATGAGCATGTGATTGTCAATTCATAAAACTTGGTAAAATTTAGTGTTTTGCATGAACTTAAAAGCATGAATTTAAATGGTTAAACAATAGAATATAAAAAAATAGCAAGAACAAATAAAAGAGCTAATTACACAAATATTTTTTGAAGGAGTTCACCCCTCTTAGGCTACATCTCCTTGGTCCAACTTCGTAGTGTGGGCCTTTGTATTAGCTTCCATAGTGATAAAATTGTTGTTACATGCATCCACTTATCTTGGAACTTATTCCAATGAGTTTAAAAAAAAACATTTAAATCTATCAGAAATGACTATTTGTTTACTCAATTTGGTTACCAACTGCTCTGGGAATGGCCTCCAACACCTGGTGGCCCTTGGCTTCAAAAATATTCAAGTGACCAAAAACACCTATCGATGACCTACTCTACCTCTAAAACCTGCTCCAATGAGTTCCCAGCATTCTAATGAGCCAAAAATGACTATTCATTTTCGAAATTTGGTTGAGAATTAAGTAAGTTATGGCTCAAACAGTTTTTCCTAGAAAATCTTCGCTAAATCTGGAGAGACTCTAGTTAAGTCCGCCAAGTTTGGTGGTGGTTCCAGATTTACTGGCTCTACCATAAATGTTGGAATTATGATACAGATTTGGCACTATGACACAGGTGTTGTCCTTGATGGCAACTCACACAGATGACAGACCACAATTTAGGCTCACAGAATGAAGAAAGAAAGGTATACGCAGGTTCGCTATATACCAAGCCGTGTATACACGTAGGTTCACTATATACAAAGGCGCATATATTGTACACACACACTTTCATGAAAGGAAAGGTGTGTACATGTTGGAAAACTTGGTTTTGATCCGTGGTATTTGGTCCATGGTATTGTGATCCATGGTATTGGTCCAATGTATCTTGTCCAACGTGTTGACCCCAGGTATTTGGTCCAAGGTTTTGGTCCTACATGGTTTTGACCATGGTATTGAGAGAGGCATAAACCTATATAAGGAGAAGAAGATCATTAGGCCAAAGTGAAAGCGTGCATGTGATGAATATCTGATGAAGTGTGAGATTGAGTATGCAGGTTATGGGTATGTGATGATGTGTGAAGGATGCACCAATGTGGTTGATGGACCAGGATCATGAAGACTAAAATGTATTATCATTATATGGTATGATCTTGAATAGTTCAAATCTGAATACTGACGCATGCCTTATCCTTTATATCTTATGTTTTGGGTATATCTGAAGTTGAAAATTGCAGCGAAGGTATAAGTAATTATTTTCAAATCTGTACAAGGGTTTCCTTTGGTGAAAGAGCGTATACGCACCGTTTCGACACAGCCAAGTAGCGTATACATCTTGAGATTTGATATTTGAGGTTGCTATTTGTTCTAGTGGTTGTTGCAGGGTTCTGGGCTCTACTATGTGTTCTGGTGACTGTGGGTTTCGGTGATTCAGTAGTTGGGTGATTCAGATATGCAGATATAGTTGATGGTCGTGGTGATTGATTTTGTATTGATGGATCTAGTCTGAAAATTTATGAAACGTGGTCCCTCGAAGAAAAGAGAAGATTGTAGCCTTTTGTAGGTCGGCGCCTACGTATTAGTAAATACATCAGCTAGTACAAGAGCTAGGGGGATTGTAGCTCCCTTCCAGTAGAAGCTGGAGAATGAGAGAAGGTTGTAGCCTTCTGCAGGTGGGTGCCGATGTATTGGTATGAGTCTGCACTAGTACAAGATTGTAAACAAGTTTTTTTATCTTAAAGAAAATAGTAGCAGGTGGTTTTTGTCCCACATTGGGTTTCCACCTTATATCATGGTGTTCATGTGTGCTTCTTATGTGTGATGATATGTTTTGTTTTACTGCACTTGTTTACTATTTATATGGTTAATGAAGTTCTGATGCATTGATTAAAAGTAAACATATAATGGATTAACTGAATCATAAGTTTATGGGATATACGCTAGTTTCCTTAAACACAGTTGTGTATACACGCGGGTTCCTTAACTGAAGTAGCGTATATGAATTTGAATATGGAAATGAAAAGTTACTGATTTTCTAATATTGATTCACACCCCCCCTCTCAGTATTATTTCCAACAATAGGTATTAGATCAGGTCCTTCAGAAGAAGCTTGATCGCTTGAAGGAAGATCTTTCATTATGAGTAATCAAGAAAGAGAGGGATCCATCAGACCACCAATCTTTGATGGGAGAAATTTTGTTTACTGGAAGATAAGAACTTCAGCCTATCTACAATCGCTTGGAACTGATATTTGGGGAATCGTGGAAGGAGGATATACCTATCCATCAACAATTCCTACAGATACAACAGGTAGAAAGCAATATGAACTCAATGCCAAAGCTGTTACTATCTCATTCAGAAGTTTGTCAAAATCAAAGTTTGTCAAGGTCATGCAGCTCAAATCAGCCAAAGAAATAGGGGACAAAATCATTCTAAGCTACGAAGGAGATGATCAGGTAAAATGTGCTAAGCTTCAAACTCTCAGAATACGGTATGAAACTCTTAAGATGCATAGTAATGAAAGCATAGCTAATTACTTCCTACGTAAGATGAGATTGTCAATTGTATGAAGAATATGGGTGAAGAAATTAAGGAAGTTGTATTAGTTGAGAAAGTTTTGAGATCCTTGTCTGCTAAATTTGAATCCAAAGTGTCTACCATAGAAGAAAAGGAGGATCTGCAAAATATCACTATGACTTGGCTTCACCGAATCTTAACTGCTTTTGAAATGAGAAAAGGAGGACCATCAGATATGAGAGAAGCCGCATTTAAAGTATTAGCAAAGGGAAAAGAAAAACTCATTGAATCAGGATACATTTCAGAAGAAGAATATGAGGTGAATTTTGTCAAGAATCTTCAACGGGGATCTAGAAGATTCAAAGGTAAGCTACCATTCAAATGTTTTTCTTGTGGTAGAGTTGGTCATTATGCTGCTAGATGCCCTCATAACAAAGGAAAGATGTATGAAGAAGGTAATGGAAGTTATTATACTCATGATAATAGTAATGACTCATCCAATAATGATGAAGACAATCAAGAAATTAAACTTCTCATGGCATATGAAAATAATGACGTAGAAAAAGAAGTTACCAAATTAAAAGAACAGCTGGAGATAGTAACTATAGTAAGGGAGCAACTGCAGGATGTAGTAAAATATCAGAGCATAACAATCCAGAGACTTGAATCTAAGATCCTCTCTCTAAAAGAAGATCTTGAAAAATCAAAGAAGCAGAATGAAGAATCTCTTGAAGAACAAGAACATGAAGTGCTCAAATTAAGGCAACAAGTAGAAGAAGGAAGAAAAGCTGAAGAAAACATAAAGAAGCAATATCTGGAAAAGGAAGAACAACATCAGGCTAAGGTAAATATCTTAAAAGGTAAATTAGAAGAAAAGGATAAGCTGTTACGATTTCAAGACAGTACTAAGATTTTGGACGATATTCTTAGTAGTCAAAGATCCCCTGCTATCAAAACTGGCCTCAGCTTTTATGAAACTGTTGAAGGTGAATCTAGCTCACAGGATGAGGCAAGGAAATCTAATGCAAAATATGAAATTCTAAACAAAGAGATAAGAGGTCAACCCCAACAACAACCAAGGAAAGAAATTCTTCAAAGAAAATATTTTTCTCCCAACTGTGGAAGTGATAGATGGTTATTTCCTTCGATTAGTAATGTTGAATGTTATGAATGTCATAATCTTGGACATGTTGCAGCCAGATGCAAAAGAAGAATGGTGCAAGACCATCATGTTCCAAGTACCTCAAGGGATATTGTTTTTCTTGCAATATGTTTGGTCACAAGGCTATTGATTGCAATAAAAGGAATATGAAACAAGTAATATGTTATGCATGTAACAAGTTTGGACATAAAGTAAAGGAATGCAGGAGAAAAATTCAGACACCAAAGAAAAAGGAGCATACATCATCTCAGGAGACAGAATTAGTGTCAGAAAGATGTGGCATAACTCAGTTAGTAGACATAACAGACCCAGGGGAAGCTGAAAGTGTAAACGTTTAGTATTCCAATTTGCATACGCAGATATTATGAAGAGAAATCGCGTATATACATGAGTTAAACGCTGCAGAGTCGCGTATATGGAGATTTGAAGAAAAAGCAGTAGGACAGACTCAGGAAAAGAAGTCTGATATGGTTCAGTCATGGTATATGTTGGCTGGCATAGGTTCAAGGGGAGCATATGCTTCGAATAATGCATTGTTGGCATTATGGTTAGAAGTCTTTGGTGATTATGCTTATGATACATCTTGCTACTTATTGTTGGTTGGCCAAGAGAATGATATTGCATGTTACAGGTCTGGATGCTGGTGATAGATTCTTATGCTGTAGATCACATATGGTACTTAGCATGGGCTCAGGGGGAGCATGAACGGATTGATACATCTGAGCATGTATAAAGGCGGAGCTCAATCAGAGATTTCAACATGTACTCAGTGGGAGTATGGACAACAAAATGTATATCAAGGGAGAGAATATCTTGGTCTGCACTTTGCCCTTGATGTCAAAGGGGGAGAGTGACTTGGTGTGGTTGTTGCCAAAGGGGGAGATTGTTGGCATTATGATACAGATCTAGCACTATGACACAGGTGTTTTCCTTGATGGCAACTCACACAGATGACATATCACAGTTCAGGCTCACACAATGAAGAAATAAGGGTATATGCAGGTTCAGTATATACCAAGCCATGTATACACACATGTTCACTATATACAAAGGCACATATATCGTACACATGCACTTTCACAAAAGGAAAGGTGCGTACATGTTGGAAAACTTGGTTTTTGTCTGTGGTATTTGGTCCATGGTATTGTGATCCATGGTATTGGTACAAGGTATCTTGTCCGACGTGTTGACCCCAGGTATTTGGTCCAAGGTTTTGGTCCTATGTGGTTTTGGACCATGGTATTGGGAGAGGCCTAAACCTATATAAGGAGAAGAAGATCATTAGGCCAAAGTGCAAGTGTGCAAGTGATGAATATCTGATGAAGTGTGAGATCGAGTATGCAGGTTATGGGTATGTGATGCTGTGTGAAGGATGCACCAATGTTGTTGATGGACGAGGATCATGAAGACTAAAATGTATTATCATTGTATGGTATGATCTTGAATATTTTAGATCTGAATACTGATGCATGTCTTATCCTTTATATCTTATGTTCTCAGTATATCTAAAGTTGAAAATTGCAACGAAGGTATAAGTAATTATTTTCAGATCTGTATGCGGGTTTCCTTTGGTGAAAGAGCATATACACGCCGTTTCAACACAGCCAAGTAGCGTATACATCTTGAGATTTGATATTTGAGGTTCTTGTTGGTTTTAGTGGTTATTGCAGGGTTTTGGGCTCTGTTATGTGTTCTGGTGACTGTGGGTTTCAGTGATTCAGTAGTTGGGTGATTCAGATGCAGATATAGTTGATGGTCGTGGTGATTGATTTTGTATTGATGGATCTAGTCTAAAAATTTATGAAACATGGTCCCTGGAAGAAAAGAGAAGATCATAGCCTTTTGTAGGTTGGCGCCTACGTACTAGTAAATACATCATCTAGTACAAGAGATAGGGGGTTGTAGCTCCCTTCCAGTAGAAGCTGGAGAACGAGAGAAGGTTGTAGCCTTCTACAGGTGGGTGCCTACATACTGGTATGAGTCTGCGCTAGTACAAGATTGTAAACAGGTTTTTTATCTTAAAGAAAACAACAACATGTGGTTTTTGTCCCGCATTGGGTTTCCACCTTATATCATGGTGTTCATGTGTGCTTCTTATCTGCGATGATATGTTCTGTTTTACTGCACCTATTTACTGTTTATATGGTTACTAAAGTTCTGATGCACTAATTAAAAGTCAACATATAATGGATTAACTAAATAATAAGTTTACTGGATATACGCTAGTTTCCTTAAACACAGTTATGTATGCATGCGGATTCCCTTAACTAAAGTAGCGTATATGAATTTGAATATGGAAATGAAAAGTTACTGATTTGCTAACAATGATTCACCCCCCCCACTCAGTATTATTTCCAACAATAAGTTCTACCAACCTAATCACAGATTAATTAAATGCTAATCCTGATTATGGCACTAATACCACTTCCATTCGGGCACTTGTTCATGTGGTTGAGGTCACATGGAGAGGAGGTTGGCCTCGCAGGGCTTTGTTTTTTACCAAACTTTTAGAAGCTCTAACTTTTGCATACAATGTTAGTTTTTTGAACTGTTCATAGTTTTGGAATCCTGGCGACGAGGTTTATCCATTAATTCAGGTCAGAAGAAATTCTGAGCACTTTCATTTTTTTAGCTAAAATATTGATCCTTGATCATTTCCCCCGACTAGAAGCCTTTTGGACCCCAAAAGATACTATCAACTATTCAGCAAGTGAGGGTACAACTCCCTCACCTTTTCATTCTGCAACCATTTGGCTTGAGAAGGATTCTGTCCCTTGAGTCCCACTCTAAGGTATTCCGCATCCCCTCTCTTTAATGTTTTGGTTCTTTTGTCAAGTATGAGGCCTTGCTGAAGCTCATCTAGATATTCTGGCAAGAAATCACCAATTGATGGCAGCTAAACATGCTCTCCTTCATCATCAATCAAATGAGGCTCAAATAATCTCAAATTCTCAAGATTAACAACAAAGCATATTTGCATGTAAAGAGGCAAATCAAGCTTGAATCCATTATTACCAATCTTTTCCAGAATTTTAAAAGGACCATAATGGATTGGTTTAAGCTTTTTACCTTCCCCTTGAAGTCTCTCTTTGCTAATATATAACCAATCTTCATCGCCAACTTGAAATTTGTGATCAATCCGGTGTTTGTCATGCCTTGCCTTATAGCTTCTTTGACTTTTCTCAAGTTTTTCTTGCACTATATGATGTATCAACTGATTTTTCTCTATGAACTTCCTTGCCTTATTAATGTCATTGTGACCTTTGATAGCAACATCTTTCTCAAAGATGAAGTCTAATGGCAATCTTGGAAAATATCCATAATATACCTCAAATGGCAATGTGTTTGTGGAAGAATGCTTTGCCCTGTTGTATGAATGATGTATGTAATGCAACTGTTCATCCCACAACTTGGGATGTTTGCTGCAATATCCTCTAAGAAGATGAATAACTATTCTATTAACCACCTCGGTTTGTCCATATGTTTGTGGATGAAAGGTTGTACTCTTCTTCAACTTTGTGTCCAACATGTCCCATAAATTTGACCAAAAATTCCCAACAAATCGAGAATCTCAATCACTTACAATGGAAGTAAGATAACCAAAATGAACCCAAATGTTTTGAAAGAAATGATGAGGTCTTTGTTCAGCTGGAATTTGATTTTTACATGGTGTTAGTATGCACATCTTGCTGAACCTGTCTACAACTACATACAAGTAATCATGACCTTTCCTTGACAATGGAAGACCTCCTACAAAATCCATTGAGATACTCTCCCATGGACGTGAAGGTACTGGGAGTGGAGTGTATACACCAAGTTTCCTATTACTAGGCTTACTTGTAGCACATAAATAACATCCTCTTATGAAACGAGAAACATTATCCAACATGCGTGGCCAATAATGAAGTGTGTGCCTCTCTTATGATATTATTTCTTTCTCCCTATGGAATACACAACTTGCGCAAGTGATACAACAAACTGTTATGTACATGATAATCCAAATATTCTATTTGGTTTCTTTGACTCAAGCTTGCATATACTTCCTGAAAGTCACTATCATTTGCATATTGTTCTATGTAACTTTCATGCAAAGCAGAATTATGCTTGAGTATAAAAAATTAATTTACAATAGGCCTTGAAAGCATATCAACTACCTTATTGTAGATTCCCTTTTTATACTTGATAACCAAATGAAATTGTAGTGGAAAACCCATCCATCTGAAATGGCGTGATTGCTACAAATTTGACTATGACTGTAAATACTGTAATGGTTGATGGTTAGTATGGATGATGGTCTCCTTCCCCATAAAATAGTGCTTCCATTTCTTAACAGTTTGTACCAATGCATAAAGTTTGTCATATGTGGGATAGTTAGTTACAGCTCCATTAAAAATTTCAGAATGAAATGAAATGGGCTTACCATCTTGCAATAGAACTTCTCTCATGGCATAATAACTTGCATCTATATGGATCTCAAATGTCTGTCTAAGATCCAGAAGTGCTAATACAGGTGTTGAACTTATCTTTTTCTTCAAAGAATAAAATTCTTTCTATTGTACATCTCCCCAATGGAAGAATTTATTGAATCTTCATTTGGAGTGTTGTTTTGACTATGTGATGAACTAGTGCTTGCAACAATCTCTTTTCCTTTTGTAACCATGGCTGAAATCTTGGTCTCATCACTAGAATCTGAACCAAGGTCATGTTGTGTGGTAGTTGTCATCTTTTGTTTTCCCTTATTGTTTTGTTTCTTAGGCCTTAATTTGGGATGTAATTTCGAACAGTGGGCTTCATCATGCCCCTCTTTGGAACAATGTTTTCATGTAATTTTATCCCCTTCTTTCTTCACACTTTCATTCTTCTTTCCCTTCCATTTTCCACCCTTTTCCATATCCTTACCCTTTAATGGCTTCCTCTTACCACCCTCTTCCTAAATTTTATTTCCTCTAGATTCAAGGTGTGTTGCTTGCACACATACCTCATCTAAATTGTTTGGGTTAAACACAAGGATAGTATGTTTCAAATAGGAATATAAACCCCCAATATATTTCAGCAGTGTATCTTGGGAATTCAAATTCACTCCTAATAATAAAGCCTTTTTTCTAAAATCCTAGGTATAATCTTAGACTATTTGGCCTTTAAGCTTCCTAAAATTCGCAAACTCATAATGGTTTTTTGCATATAGGCTAAAGGATAAAACTATCTTTTAATTGCAGAAACAAATTCAACCCAAGAAATGGATATATTTCCATGGATTTGCATTTCCTCTTGAGTCTTTGCTTCCCACCAAACTAGTGCAACTCTTCTAGCCTTAGTGAAGCTAACTGGATCTTTATGTCATCCTCTTGAAGGTTCTGAATTTTGCAGTATACCTCCAACTGTCGAATCCAATTGTCCAACTTTTCTGCATTCACTTCTCCATTTATTTATTTATTTAATTTTTTGTTTATTTTTATTTTTATTTATTTATTTTTAGTTTATATATATATATTTATTTATTTTTATTTTTTATTTATTTTATTTTATTTTATTTTTATTTTTTTAAATTTTTTTATTTTATTTTATTTTATTTATTTATTTTTTGTCTGGTGGTTCAGGGACACCCATAGTCACTGGGTGGTCACTACGTCCACGAAAATATCTGAGCTTGATCAAGGGTATCAAGCCCCGTGGCCAATAGCTAGGCCTAGCCCTAAGGGCTTTAGGGAGAATTGACCCTGTGACCTCCCGAACGGTGAGACACTTATTTGACCAGTTGAGCTAACCCTTGGGGTTACATTCACTTCCCCATTGTACATGGGAAGTTCAAATTTTATGTCTAATTTTAGTAATGGAGTTTTTCCTTTTGGGGTTTTTGAATGTGTATGGGAAGTGGTGGTAGTGGAAGATGATGTTGTGTGAGATGATGAATATGATGAGGAAGATGATGAGGATGGTGGAGATGGAGGTGGCTTTCCACCATTCCCTTTGGAACCCTTCTTCTCATCATTTTTATCCTCTGATCTTTCTTCTCCATGTGGAGGCTTAGAACTCCAACCATTATAGTGTTCCTCTCTTCGTAGAGGACTTTAACCATCTCAGTCAAAATGTAGAAAGGTTTCTTGAATTCTTCCTGTTCTAAATATGGACCTTCATGCTCTTTCCCCAGACATAATGGCTATGGATTTAGGCTCAGAAATTTGTACTCGTTATACCTCTTCAATCACTTCAGCCTCTTATGCAATTTGTGTCTCTTCTATCTCAACTGATGGAGATGGAACTTGAGGTAATTCAGGTGCTGCCTTGAGTGGTCCTTTGGGTGAGGATGATGCTTTCTCAACCTTCTTCCTTCTTGTCCTAATCTCAGGACTAGCTATCCATATCTTCCCTTCTCCTCTCTGCAGCTTCAACCTTGTAATCATAACAATAATTGCAACTATTAAACCCTTCAAGAAAATCAGGCAAGCAACCTTATGCTCTGATACCAACTTGATCTGTAATTTATTGCTAGTTAATGTTGTGCTAGTATCATTTCCATATATAAAATTTTCTTTGCTTTGGTTTTCTTATCCATCAAGAGTTTATCCATGAGCATGTTATTGTCAATTCATCAAACTTGGTGAAATTTAGTGTTTTTCATGAACTTAAAAGCATGAATTTAAATGGTTGAACAACAACATATAAAAACATAGAAAGCACAAATAAAATAGCTCAATACACATTTTTTTTGAAGGAGTTCACCCCTCCTCGGCTACATCTCCTTGGTCCAACTTCATAGTGTGGGCCTTTGTATTAGATTCAATAGTGCTCAAATTTATGATACATGCATCCAATGCTCTTGGAACCTATTCCAATGAGTTTAAAACATTAAAATCTATCATAAATGACTATTTGTTTACTCAATTTGGTTACTAGATGCTATGGGAATGGCCTCCAACAGCTAGTGGCCTTAGGCTTTAGAAATCTTCAAGTGACCTGAAACACCTATAGATGACCTCTTCTACCTCTGAAACCTACTCCAATGAGTTCCCAACAAGCCAATTAGCCAAAAATGACTATTCAATTTTCAAATTGGTTGAGAATTGAGTAAGTTATGGCTCAAACAATTTTTCCTAGAAACCTCCGCTGAATCTGGAGAGACTCCAGTTAAGGCTGCCAAGTTTGGTGGCGGTTCCGAATTTAGTGGCTTCGCCATAAATTTTGCCAACTTAATTATGGATTAATTAAATGGTAATTCTAATTACGGCACTAATCCCGCTTCCGTTCTGGCCCTCAGTCATGTGGTTGAGGTCACATGGAGAGGGGGTTGGCCCCGCGGGGCTTTGTTTTTTACCAAGCTTTTAGAAGCTCTAACTTTTTCATACGATGTTGGTTTCTCAAACTGTTCACATTGTTGGAATCCTAGCGACGAACTATATCCATTCATTTAGTTCTGAAGCAATTCTAAGCACTTTCAGTTTTTAGCGAAAACACTGATCCCTTATCAATATATAGGATGCCAGACAAGGAATATGGAAATTACAAAAGGAACTGCTGCCAAAAGTATTGTCTTATACTTTCCTGCTAAACCCATCCTACCTATCAAAAATTAGTAATTACTTCTGTCCAAATATTAGGAGGAAAACCTGCATTCTTCTCTTACCTTGGATGAAGCTCTTGCATTTAAAAGCCAAAACGAGGATGATATAATTAATGGCTTTATTAACAAATCTTCTACTATTGGGAATCCAACATGTCAAATGTCAAAATCCATGCTTGATAATGAGGCCCAGGAATGGCCCAGGAATGTACACTAGAGGTTTTGAATAATGACCATATACCTACGACAGTTGTCCATAATAGCATTCCCATCGAAATCAAACCTACTAAAACCTTGAATATTATTGCCAATATCGATGATCAACAACATAAAAGTTAATTCAGATTCTCCAAAAATATAATCAGGCTTTTTCTTTGAAATATTCTGACATGAATAGCATCAATCCACAACTATGTACCCATCCCATTTATATATAAAAATATGCTTGGGCTATTCGACAGCCTTGGAGAATATTAAATCCACACCATAGAGATGTAGTAAAACAAGAGTTACAAAAGCTCTTGGATGTTAATATTATATATCCTATTTCAGACAGCTAGTCAGTTTCACCATTAGTTGTCATCCCTAAGAAGAACAATAAATGGAGAATTTGTGTGGACTATAGAGAATTGTACAAGGCTACGCAAAAAAACCATTTCCCCCTTTCAATTGTAGATCAGGTCCCTGACACTCTTGTTGGGAAGCATTTTTCTCCTTTCTGGACAGTTTTAGTGGTTATAATCAAATTCAAATTTCTCCCAAGGACTAGGATAAGACCTGATTTACCTATCCTTGGGGAACTTTTGCATATAGAGTTTTACCATTTGGGCTGTGTAATGCACCAACCACCTTCCAGAGGGAAATTTTGAGTATCTTTTCTGATTTAATTAGTTAAGGACTTGAGCTATACATGGATGATTTTACTCGATATGATAATGAGTTTGACGAGGCCTTAAAGATTTAGAAAAAAATTCTTGAATGACGCATTGCTACTAGATTATGCCTTAGCCATGAAAAATTTCATATGATGATGAGCAAAGGTGTATTTTTGGGACATTACATTTATGCTACAAGTATTCAAGTGGATCCAACAAAGATTGAGGTAATTATTACGCTGCCTACTCATCGTACACCAACTGAGGTTCGTAGTTTACTTGGATATGCGAGTTATTATCGCATATTTATAGATAATTTTTCAATGGTAACAACACAAGAAATGTTGAATTCAAATGTAATGATAGATGGGATGTTTGTTTTGTAGAACTTAAAAAGTTGGTCTTAACAACCCCTGTGTTGAGAGGGCCAAATTGAAATTTACCCTTCCATATCTCATCAGACACATTAGTCATAGTGATAGGAGTTGTCCTTGGAAAGGAAGAAGACAAAAATCCTTATTCCATTTATTTTATGAGTAAGAATCTTACACGGGCACAGTTAAGTTATACAGTGACGGAAAAAGATTTTTTATTTGTTGTATATTCTATTAATAAATTTCATCACTATATAATGAGATATCTAGTCTTCCTGTACACTGATCATTCTGCCATTAGATATCTAGCTAATAAACCTATTACCAATGGCGGAATAACTTGATGGTTGTTGTTATTGTAGAATTTTGACATTACTATAAAGGATCACTCAAGAAAGAAAAATATCGTTGCATATTTTCTGTCTAGGGTACCCAAAAAAACCGATTCTTTACCAGTGGAAGATCAATTTCGAGATGAACACCTATTTTCTGTAAAAATCAAGACACCTTGGTATGTTGATGTGGCCAATTACCTGGCACATGGAAAAATTCCAACACATTTTCCACCTCGGAATAGGAAACTTAGTCTTGAGTGCAGTGCATGATTCTCTTGGATAGATGATTACTGCTTACATACAGGGTATGACTTTGAGATCCATAGATACATAAGAGAATATGAGATTTACAACATTCTCAGGGCCTGTCATGATGAACCTTGTGGTGGAAATTTCGTTGATCACAGGACTGGGCATAAAGTACTCGTTGTTGGCTTATATGGGCCTAACCCAGGTTCGAAAGAGTTATTTAGCCAAGCAAATCCTGCAGCTACCGGCCCTTTAGGCAACACCCCGCGAAGCGCGGATTGAGGTCTCACTCGAGGTAGCAGGGGAGGGTGTTGGAACCAGGTTTTTGCACCCTTGGGATGTATTGATGTGGTCTGGAGGGTTCACACATCATTCAGTGGCTTCGCACCATTCTGCGCTACATCGATCCGAAACCAGGAAAATCCTTAATACTTAGTAATGCGTTATTTATAGATTAGACCTACTTTTTATGGGCTTTAAGCAAACATTTACTAGAAATAACCAGTTTGCGCACTAAGAAAAGATATAGATTCATAACATAAGCATACGCACATAAATCAAATAGTTATATCAACCATAAATTAGCCAGGTCCACAATAAATCAGAGTTAACACAAAATTTTAGAATCAACTTATCTTTATTCACTTTCTTCACCAATACATCAAGATCTACCCTGCGCACTCAGCTGCAGGGGTCCGCACACATAGCTACGGACTCTACTAGGCCTCTTCGCACATAGTTGCAAAGCCTCTATCTATCTACCCACACCCTTGACTCGGACTTACAGACGCTTCAAGACTTTGTTCTTCAAAAACCCATTACAGTTCAGATCCAAAAGTAAATAACAAAAAGGTTGGCTTCTATCCATAGAGCCTCACTCTATTTATACATTCCCATGGTCCACGGACCATGGGCGGGCCGACTTACTTCATATTACGTTACATTATTTTTGGGTCGACAACCCTTTGATTAGACTCATTTATAGTTTGTGCTCCTCGCATTTCGCAGAGTTCTTACCATACCTTTCCCAAAATTGTGGGCTTTGAACCCCAATACTGTTACATGGGCCCTCTGCTGCCTAACAGACTCCCAACACAATCATTGTGGCTCGTCCCGAGTCACTCGGCTGGTGCGGTAATCTTCGCATGGAGGTTGTTCAACAATTTCTGCGTGTCGCTTGTTCTTACAACACACTTGGATGCTAGCTTCTGTACCTATTCTACACGAGCCGTTGATGCATCTATATCACCTAGAGTTACTTGTTCGGGATCACATTCTACCTGCATGTGTGTTACCTTTCCTTCTATGGTTATGGAGACCACGAATGCTTCATCAATCCAAGGGTGGATGCATTCCTTAAGCACTGCCTCCTTTTGCTGCGCAGTGTCAACTTGTGTCTTGAGAGCCTAGGCCTCCTTCATTTTGGTCAACTGTTGCATCATAGAAACCATCTACACAGTCCCTCAAATTATGTCATAAGCCTACTACAGCTCCCATGCCTTAGTTTCTACCCGTTGTATGGTTGGGTCTTCCTGGAGGGCGGTGAGCGTAAGAAGGGACTGATTTAACCGTCCTGAGCAATCTCTTACAGCGAACTTTATCATTTCCAATCCTTCTTGAATTTCAATGCAACACTGATCCTAGATTTTCAACAGTGTGACCTGCTACGCCTTTAATCTTAGCTCTATAATTTGTAGATTTAAGTCCCATTGAGCCTTCATGGCCTCCTCCTGGGCCGTAAGGAATCCTATGGCCATGCAATGAATCTTATCATTGGTTGGAAGTTTGGTTGGGATAGCTAACTTCGGGACATTGCTGTAGGTGGCCATCACTGTTTGTTCCACTTCTTAGGTGTGTGAGATCAACTCATCTCGTTGGAGACTGACCTGCTCCAGATTTACCTTTTTTTCCATCATTGTTTGGAGGGCATGACCTTCTCGGGCACGAAGCTTAGTGGTTACCCCATCTGTAGTTGGTATAGGGTTTCTCTAGGAAGAGCGGCCAGATTCAATCCCCAACTTCACACATCCCCTCCTACTTCAGCCAAGACAACACTTGCTAGCAACACTAAGGTGTTCATTGTATTGGTACGCACCATCTGGTCTACTGCGGTTGTGCCCTCGGTTAACTATAGGCTTACCCTGCTTGGGGGTCACACCTATAGTTCTTGCAACTGCATGTGGATCTCCCCCAACACAGTTGTCTGCTCAGTGATCAGTTCTGTAAATGCATTGGTAGAGACATTACTCAGTGGTTTGCTGCTGGCAAGAAACTCCTTCTCCAGAGCTTTGGATGTCTTGGACTTTTTGCATGTGTCCGGTGATCCCATGCTACACAGTCGCTTGACGAGGTTTGATTCGGTAAGAGGATCTATGTGTTCCTGTATCTCCCTTTCCTATTGTAGACCAGGGTCCGAGGCCATGTCCTGATCTGTTGTAGTTCCTTTGGTTAGCACTTCCTTGGGTGCTTATTTCTGTGATGCTGCTGATGAGCCCCAAAAATGGGTAACTTATTGGACTCATTTTACCTATTGCTCTTCATCAATCCACCATTTTTCATAGTTTATGCATTTTTTTTGAGTATATTTATGTTAGTTGAATGAATGAGAATAGTCACTTGACCAAGAAGGCTAACACATAGTTATTGTAGATTTTTGGACAAATTTTGGACCAAGGCCAAGCATTTATGAGCCAAATGACAACCAAGCATGAAAGAATAAGGGGGAGGATTCGTAGGAAGGGTGTCTCCTACACTAAATGGCCCCTTCCTCGAATTCTCCACCCTCAGCTCAGAGTTCAGTAGGCCACCAAAAAGGATTCCCAAGGGTAGCCGAGCAGTTTTGTGTAAAGTGACTGATCACTGGCAGTTCAAGCAGCCGAGCCCCTCGAGTTAAGGAGGGCTGTTGGAGACCCTCGTAGTGCATAAATAGGAAGGCTTCCAGCCTTCATAGGTTACTTTTTGAACAATTGTATTTTGCACTATAGTGCTGCTAGTTTCTTAGCTCATTTTGTAGCTTCTGTTGTACAACTTTCTTTGTGACATGGTTATTTTTGAATAATGGAAAGCAGTTTCATTTGGCATCAGTTCTGAGCTTTTTCTTAGGAGCCTGTAGCTCTTGGGGTTGGGCCCAACCCAAGTGCCAAGGCTTCCTTTGTGTATTGTTATATGTTTTTAATGTCCTTGCAAAATAATTTATGTTAAGTAGATTAGAATCTGGCTTGGTTACCTAGGTCATTGTTGATGATTAAAAAGGCTTTTCATGTTCAGATTGATTTGATAGGTTAATAATAGAGAAGATCTTCAAAAAAAGGCCATCAAGCACCCCTGATCTCACCTCTCCCTCTGTGGGACCATGAGCTGAGACCAAGGCGTCCTTGCCGCCACCAAAAACATTGTCTTTGCTTCATCATGCAATTGTTAGTGTTAGATTCCCATTTGCAGAAGTTGATACCAGTCGTGGTTACATGCTCAGGTTCATGATTTCTTAGTTTGCATAGCTATTTCACATGATTTCGTTGCAAATAAACTTCTGTTCATTTTCTTTGCTGATATTTAGGAGAGATTAGGTTAAAGTACCTAGGTCTTTGGTTTTCCGAGTCTTTGTTTAAATAGTTTGGAAAATAACTTGCAGAGCACCTGTGATACCTCTTTGCCTACCCCTACTCCATCAATACCACCTGTTCCATCCTCTAACTCTGATTCTTGCCTCACATTTGCTACGTTCCCTCACCTTGACCTAATTTCCATATTTTTGTGTAACATTGCTCTACCCCTCCTTGAACAAATCCAACCATCCTTATCACTCACCCGCTTCGTTTTCTAGGTCTTGGACCCCTCCACATCATCATCCAACCTTCGTACCCGCTTCTACACCTTTCTTCCACCATCAACCCTCCAAAATCCCCTTTCGGAACATCCTGTAGAACCCCTACAGACTTCCTATAGAAGCTCACGAAAGCAGTTTCTTGAGATCCGATCACTGTGAAACTCTTTGGAAGGGTGCTAGGGACCCCTTAGGCCCTATTCTCACCTTCCCAACCTCTTGCAAGCATTTTCTTTCACCAATCAACCTCTGCATAGAAAAAATAGTCAAATCACATGCATAATAACTCTGCGAAATTACTCAAAATTGAAAAAAGATGTTTTCTTCATATTTCTCTTCAGAAGTAGCTTAGTCACATGCATTTTACTTTTCTATAAGTCAATGGCATCCATTTCTATAGCTTTCATCCTTTTTCCTTACACTAGTAGGGTTAGTCTGTATAACTAGGGTTTGCTAGGGTTTGCATTCCTTTCTCACTTTCAGCTTCTTTCTACAAGTAGACTAGCTTCCTTTAAGTTAGCTTTCATCCATCACCATTAAAAGCTTCTTCTGAGAGCTCATAGAAGTTGGCTTAAGCTCCTAGCGGACTTGTGCCAGCTGATCCAGTGACAGCTGCGACAAGAGCTAGTACTTGGGCATATAGCACCGTCGCTTCTAAGTTTGTTACAAACTATCGGGTTGATAAAAGTAAAGAAGGGAGTCCCAGGAGTTGCAACATTATTGCTACAATACTGGAGCCCACCATTCTTTTTGGTGCTGTTGCCAGGGAAGCATCAGAGTATTTGTGATTTCTACTTTTCTTCTATTTTCTACTACAACCTTATGCTAAGTAGTTTATTTCATTTCCATTATGCAATTTCATTCCTGCAAAAGTAGATTAGACATTTCCTGCTTTCATAGATTAGCATTTCAACTCTGCAAGCATAGATTAGCATTTCAGTTCCACAATTTCATTTCTACAAGCGTAGATTAGCATTTAAATTCCGTAATTTCAATTCTCCAAGCGTAGCCTAGCATTTCATTCCTGCAATTTCATTTCAGCAAAATAGATTAGTCATTTTCTGCTTTCATTTCAATTCCGCATTTTCATTTTAGAAACATAGATTTTAGTTAGTTGCAATTCAATCTATTTTAGTTTTGCAAGTACAAGCAGAAAAAAAAAACAAAAGCAAACAAAAATATTTCGTTTCATGCCTCGTAGGAACAGAGACGATACCGGAAAATTCCTACCCAACACCCCCACCACATCACTGGGTCACCCTTCTCTCTTCTTTGGTGGCAGTGATCCAGAAGAACCTATAGGTGAACCTCCTGAGATATACGAAGATCTGATAACAGAAGAAGATCAAGAAAACATTCCTTTTGAGACCATGGCTGAGAACAAAAATGGTAGAGAAGATGAGGAGAGAATAGAAGGTGTCTTTCCCATCCGAGAGACCAACGGGGACATGAAGATGAAAAACATAAGTCCCTCAGCCTTACCTCATTTCCATGGATTGACCACTGAAGACCCTGATACCTTCCTGTTTGAGTTTGTTGTCCTTTGTCGAACTTATGACTATGCAGAAGATGAGCAAAATTTGAAACTCTTTCCCTCTACCCTCAAGGATGCAGCACTACGCTGGTTCATGGGGCTACCTGGAAACAATATCACAACTTGGGCTTAGATGAAACAAGCCTTTAACAACAAATATCGGGACTACTATAGGTCAAAGGAAACAAAGAGAGAAATCTTTCAGATGACCATGGGGAGTGATGAGTCTTTAGAAGACTATGAGGAAAGGTTCCAACTTAGCTATAAACGGGCCAGGTGCACGCTTGACCCTGAATCTCTGAAGCTGGTTCTGCTTCGAGGAGTCCCCGAAGACCTTCTAGATACCCTCCATCTGCTAGCTAGAGGATACATCTACCACCTACCTTATGAGGACATAAAGACTGTGTTTAGAAACCACTCTAGGGAAGCCCAGAAACGAGGTAGGGGGAATCCGCTCTCAGCTAGTACCACCTTCTCTAAGCATGAGTTTGCTAATCAGATGGAAGACCTCAAAAGTGAGATGAGACAGAACATTGCCATGCAACTAGATACTTTCCGAATCCAACAGAAGAAAGAGGAAGCTGAGAGGGCTTTGGCCATTTTTTGTCCCAAATGTACAAGGAAGCATCCTAAGAACGAGTGTCCATTGCACTCAGTGGAGGTATGTTTCGTTTGTGAGGAAGACCACCCCACGAACCAGTGCCCAACCTTACCTGGACTTAAAGCCATGTACCAAGGGGCTAAAGGGGCCACTGAGCCACTCTACTTCCTTAACCAAAGGAGGCCGCATGGGTCTAGACCTTACTAGCAGGGGATGTAAGGAACATCCCAAAATTATTACAACCCCAACCAATCCACTCACATGCCTTCTTGGGGACCCCCTGCTCATCCTTCCTGGTCCACACCTCCTCCTTGGTCTTATCCATCTCAATACCATACTCAACCTGCTGCTCCTTCGTTTCACTCTCATGTCCAACAACAACCTCAGTGGAATGCACCTCAACTGGGGTGGAGGTCCCAATACAACTCTCCTCCCGCTATTTTTCCTCCACCTCCTACTCAACCACAACCATTACCTCATGCTCCTCCAAGACAACCCCAGATGCATGCTCAACCGACCCCGAACCCCAACAATAGAGAGGCCCAGCAAGTATACATTGGAGAGACAACATGCCCTACCTATGTTGTGGAGATTCAGAGATCAACCTACGATCTGGAAAGATCCTTCTAGATCGCCAACCTCCTCCCCCAGAGGAAGAGGAAGAGAAACAGGAAAGTGAACCCAAATCCATTCCACCCTTTCCTGAGAGACTAACAGTAGCCACGCAACCAAACCTAGAGGAGACTGAACTTCTAGGAGAACTTAAACAATTGTATGTGAAAATCCCACTTCTCCAGGCCATAAAAGATGTACCAATATACAACAAATTGATCAAGGAGAAGTGTTTCAGTCACCTAGGTAGGCGTAAGAGAGATGCCCCAACTATCAATGTCATAGGACAACTGTCCAATCTGATGTTGGGACAAGTAATCTGTCTAAAATATTTGGACCCTGGGAGTCCGGTAGTTGATGTCCACATCAATGGCACCATAATCCCCCACACCTTGATTGATCGAGGGGCTGCCATTAATGTGATGACCAGGGACACTATGCTTAAACTTAACCTTTAGAGTTCCTTAAGAAAGACCTCGACAGTACTGCAGTTGATAGACCGCTCCACCATGACTCCCGAAGGGATTGTGGAGGATGTCCTGGTCTCTGTTGATTCTTGGGAGTACCCTGCGGACTTTTTGGTCCTTCAGCCAAAGACAAAACTCACTGGATACCCGCTCATTTTGGAAAGGCCTTGGTTAGCTACTACGGATGCTTACATCAGTTGTCAAGCTAGAAGCATGACCATCAAGAATGGGCCTATGTCCAAACAACTAGTCCTATACCCTCCTGCCCAACCTCTGTTAGAACATGACTTACCACTCTGGTTGGAGGAGGGAGATGAGGGTGAAGTCTACCCTGCACCATTGTGCACAGTAGAAGCTGCCAGGGGAGGCCCTCTGACCGAGGATGACTTGATTGAGAATTTTATTCAAAATCCACCTCATAGTGCACTATCGTTAGAGGAGTTAGTGGAAGGTACCCACGCCAGTGCTTTAGTGGACCTCTGTGTGGCTGATCCAACCTCACCCAGAGTTAAAAATGTGGAATTTGGCCCTGAAAGAACCTTAAAGATCATCTCATCCCTATCTCCCTCCCAGGAGAAGGAGCTCTATAGCTTATTGAGCCACCATTTGGATGCCTTCACTTGGAGCTATAAGGAGATGAAAGGAGTCCACCCTTCAGTCTGTACCCATCACATTTACATCAAAGAGGATTGCAATAGTCAGGCAGCCTCATAGGAGAATGAATCCAGCCCTTAAGGACATCGTTAAAGAAGAACTGCAAAAATTGTTGGATGCAGGATTCATCTACCCTATCTCGGACAGTGAATGGGTTTCTCCTCTAGTGCCTGTACCCAAGAAAAATGGGAAGTGGAGAATCTGTGTAGATTATCGAGAACTTAACAAAGCCACCAAGAAGGACCATTTCCCTTTGTCTTTCATAGATCAAGTGCTAGATGGGCTGGCAGGGAAGAACTTCTTTTCTTTCCTAGATGGGTTTAGTGGGTATAATCAAATCCAAATTAGCCCAGAAGACCAAGATAAGACCACCTTCACTTGTCCTTGGGGAATCTTTGCCTACCGGGTCCTTCCCTTTGGGCTATGTAATGCTCCTGCCACTTTCCAGAGAGTAGTATTGAGCATATTTGCTGAGCTGGTTCATGATTCGGTGGAAATCTATATGGATGAATTTACTCCTTATGGGTCTAACTTCCAAGAAGCCTTGTCTAACATAGGGAAAGTTTTAACCAAGTGCATTGAAATGAACCTGTCCCTCAGTCCTGAAAAATGTGAATTCCTGATGATTGAAGGGACCGTGTTAGGTGATACCATTTCTCGGCAAGGATTACAGGTGGATCCTAACAAAATTGCTATCATCCAAAAGGTTCCACCTCCTCAAAAGGTAAGGGATGTTCGAAGTTTTCTAGGCTTAGCAGGATATTATAGAAGATTCATTAAAGATTTCAGTAAGCTATCCTCACCATTGTTTGGCCTCTTAGGGAAAGATGTTGAGTTTAAATGGACTAACGGCTGTCAAGGGGCTCTGGATGAGTTGAAAGATAAGCTGGTGTCTGCCCCGATCTTGAGAGGTCCAAACTAGGCCCTACCTTTCCACATCCACACCGATGCCTCGAACAAAGCCATAGGGGTAGCCTTAGGACAAGTTGAGGAGAAACTACCATATGCCATATACTTTGTCAGCAAAAACCTATCCAAGGCAGAGATGAACTATACTGTAACCGAAAAAGAGTTCCTGGCTGTAGTGCACTCCCTAAACAAGTTCAGACACTACATCACTGGTTATCAAACATTCGTACACACTGATCATGTTGTGATTAGATTTTTAATGAATAAGCCTGATGTAAATGCTCATATCATTAGATGGTTACTCTTGTTGTAGCAATTTGATTTGACCATTGTGGACAAGCCAGGTAAGGAAAATGTTGTTGCTGACTTTCTGTCTAGATTGGATTTGCCTACAGGTGAAGAAGAGACGGTGGATGACCAGATGCCAAACGAACACCTGTTTGCTACTTTAGTACTCTCTCCATGGTTAGCTGATATAGAAAATTACTTGGTCTCAGCACAGTTCCCTCCACACCTATCCTCAAGAGAGGAGAAAAATTGTGAGGAAAAGTGCCCCATTCACTTGGATTAGGGGAAACCTTTTTTAACTTGGCCCAGATCAGATCTTGAGGCATTGTGTTAGGGAGGAGGAAGTTTTTGACATCCTCTTGGCCTATCACGATGGGCCCTGTGGAGGTCACTTTGCAGCGAAAAGGACTACCTTCAAAATTCTATAGGCAGGCTACTATTGGCCCACTCTTCATCAAGATCTCAGAAGGTACATCAGCCAATGTGACCGATGTCAAAGGATGGGGAAACCGAATCCAAGGGATGAAATTCCCCTGCAACCTCAAGTGACCTTCGAGCTATTTGAGAAGTGGGGCATGGATTTTGTGGGTCCTATCAACCCTCCTTCAAAGCAAAGGTCTTACATCATTGTGTGCACAGACTACCTGACAAAGTGGGTAGAAACCAAGGCAATCAAGGCAGCGACAGAAGGAAAAGTGGCTGAGTTTTTAAGGGAAAATATCTTCTACAAATTTGGCTACCCAAGAGAGCTGGTCATCGATCAAGGGAGTCAATTCACCTCTAACCTGATTGAAGACCTACTCGCTCATTACAAGATCAAGCACAAAACTTCCACCCCTTATCATCTGCAAGCTAATGGGCAGGTGGAAGTTACTAATAGATCGTTGGAAGAGATTTTGACTAAAGTGGTGAGCAGTAGCAGGAAGGATTGGGCAGATCACTTGGTTGAGGCCACCTAGGCCTACAACACCACTTGGAAAACTACAACAGGCTTCACACCTTATGAGATGGTCTACGGGAAGAAGGCTCTGCTGTCCATAGAGTTCGAGTACAACAGATTGAGGGTGACAGCTCTGCTGGACCTAGATCTCAGCCATGCACAATGGGAAAGATTACTGCAGTTGAATGGATTAGATGAACAAAGAATGCAGGCCCTCCTCCACTCAGAAGTAGTTCAACTCCAGAGGAAGATATGGCATGACCGACACATTAATGAAAAGCAATTCCAGCCAGGAGATTGGGCACTGCTGTATAACTCAAGATACAAGGATTTCAAAGGGAAACTGAGGACAAGGTGGTTAGGACCATATACAGTGGAGAAATGCAACGATAATGGTTCAGTCCTTATTAGGACCATTGATGAAGAAGCCATCCCCATGCTCGTCAATGGGCATCGATTGAAAATCTATAGGAAACCCCTTTCGAGGTAGGAGTTCATTGAAACTTTGGACAAATCAATGCTGGTAGTGGAGCAGGGCCCTGTCTCTACTCCACCCACACCTTGAGCATCAAAAAAAAAAAAGAGAAAAAAAAAAGAAAAACAGAGAAATGAAATAAAAAGATCCCTGGGTGAAAACTTCTTAGAGGCACTCAGGACAGACAGTGAGGGTGAAAACCTTATGGAGGTGCCCTAGCTATCTCTCAACAAAAAAAAATAAAAAAATAAAAGAAAAACAGGGCTAATCTCTGTGGAATAATTGTAGGTTGCAGGGAATATATTGCAGGTTAGGAAGGTTGCACAAAACAAGGAAAAGGGTCCACACCAGGCTATAGGACACCCTCATAGACACTTCCTCCATGACCGCTCACCTCTCCTAGGATTTGATCACATTTGGGGGCAGATTTCACCTTCTACAGGAAGTTCTGCCTATTCTACAGGCAGTTTATATCTTTTACAGGAAACATCCTATAGAACTTTCGGGCAAGCCAAAATCGATCTTGGAGTGGAATCTGAAGGTTGGAATCTGTTTTTTAGGCCTACAGCCACCCTTGTTTCCACCCATCACCATATGGCACCCTGTTCCATCTCTTTACACCTCCATCACCCACCTGGTTATGTGTTCCTACACAGTCATACAAGAAACCCTGTTATTCTCAGATTGACAGCAAGAATTTTTAGTGACAAGTCAAGTAACAAAGTCTCGCTCACCCTACCTGTCCAAACTCCATCTAGACTCTTCATTAACAAATCCCTCATCCGTAATATAGCCTTGTTCGTTTAGCCTACATCGCAGGAGGAGAAGCAGCTACAGGACATCCTACAGGAATCCTGTAGCAGCTGATTGTTGGGCCGTTAATATGCCATTATTATTATCATTTTTAAACACTTATTTTATCCATTTTTACCATTCTTCATCACGTCATTTATCATAATTTATCATATAATTCTATTTTACAATGATTTATGCACTTATGTAAAAATATTATTTATTCTCCTTTATTTCTAATAAATTGATGATTATGCATGATTTTATCAATGATAGTTTTAATAAATTGGTTGTAACATTATTCACCATTTTTAGCCTCCAATACAATTTCCAGATTGAAGATTTGATCATTAAATATTCCAACTGAGAAATTCGCTGGAATAAGAAGTGACAGTTTTGCGGTTGCGATTCTGGGCAAATGAAGAAGAATCTGGAAAATCCGGAACATGGGTTTTGTCCAGAATGGATCAAATTAACTTTAGTAAAAAACGGTTTGCCCAAATTCAGATTTTATTGAGAGAAACGCAGGGTTATTTGAGCACGATTTTCTTAGATTTGTTGTGTGGTCGTTTCCCAAATCTCAGCTGCAAAGCCAAATTCGCCTTTCTCTTGTTGAAAGATAGATGGAAATATATTTTCTTGTTGATCAATTGGTTAGAAACAATCCAATTTTTTAATAGAAATCATGTTGTAATTATCTCTGTTGTAACTGCTCTGATCTCTCTCTATTTAAATGAAAACAGAGATTAGAGATGGGGATGGAAAAATGATGGACAATTAAGGATTCAAAATTGGAGATTCAAGAATGATGATGGGATAGGATAGAATAGGAGGAAAAGAAGATTGTTGCATTGCCATTGTAATCTTCAAAGCTTCTGCTGTTGTTATGATTTCATAGTTTGATGATGAATAAATAAAAGGGTTGTTGTTCATTCTTCTCATCTGAAGTAGCCCAGCAGCATCCATTGGTGGCTAAGGGCCCAGCCTCCGGTGGAGTATGCTGCTGCTGTATTATATCTTTCCAATTTCCACCGTGTGATGGTTTGATTTAATTCCTATTTCTTTGAATCGTATTGCCTTGCAGTTTCATGTTTTTGCAATGAGCTGTTATAATATTTTATGAAATTGTTTTATTGCACAAGTTGAGATTGAATCACATGGTTTTTCTTTTTCAGCATAATAGAGATTATTAGCCTTTTCTACTTATATTGTTATGTTTTTCATTTCAATTGTAAGGCTTTGCTGTTCATTTCAGACTTTAATATTCATTATAAACTATTGGTTATTCGATTCCTTTAATTACAGTTTGCTGTTCATTTCTGTTGGTTAATTGCAAGAGTTTGCTTTTAAAGAGTTTTCTTAATTTACTTTCAATAGCAGCTTTAGTTCAATTTTTATTTCCTTTTGATTGTTTTAAGCAGGGTTGTCAATTGTAGAGAACATTGGTTACTGCTTCCTCATTCTCAGATTGATTGTCTTGTTCTAGTTGATTTCAATTGTATCAATCTCTAGAGGAATGAGTTATTGCTACTGTATCCTCAATTGATGTTTGCTGAGTGAATAGTTGGATTTCAGAGCATTTGAGTTTATGTTGTTGTAGTTAGATTTATTTTCAAGAATCCATTTACTTCTAAGCACTATACTGCAAAACATTACTCTTGAGTAAATAGCCGCCTCAGACTGAGTACACTCTTGAAATAAAAATTCATCCCTGGGTTGAAAATTAATGTGAAGATAATTAGGAGTTAAAAAGACACCTTTTTATCGCTCGATATTTTGGTGCCGTTGCCGGGGAGAGTGTAGCTTGTTTTAAAGAGTAGTGTGCATCTAATGAGTGCATGTTAGGAAAGAATTGGGTATTAAAAATGGAAGGTAAGAACCTGCGTACGGAGCATGTAAAAGCCCTGCTCCCCCGCCCGCTTTCCAACAGAATTGTTAATGAACTTAGGGTAAATGTTTGAATTTTTGTGTGAATGATTAAAAAAAACACAAGCTTTGAAAAACAAATCTCATGATTCCACTTAAGTGGTGATGTAAGCACCACCCATTTCACTAACTAATTGACAGGAACATTTGAAGAAGGAGCTTCGCAGAAACACATGAAGAACATCTTCTGTTATGGTAAGAAATGGCTCACATTTCTACTTTTGAATTTCCTACTCAACTAATTCCACACCCTCACCATAATAAACCAGTACAACATGATTACAATGTTGAAATGAAAAATTTATCCACCCTTCCCACCCATTCTATCTCACATGTACCATTAGAAAAAATTTACAATGAGATTCAAAATGTTTCAAATTCAAAAATTGTAGAAGTTATGGAAGAAATGAGGTTTCTTTTAAGTTTGAATCAACAAGACATTTTAAAAGCTCAAGAACTTCATGATATGATGGATATGGGAAATCAAAAAAGTAAAGGATATATTGAAGATTGGTTTCACTCCATCATTTGGCTGCAACATCACTCCATACTTCAACAATTTTTGATACTATTTTTTTCAAGGGAAGTTGGCTTCTCATACCCTAATTTTTATCAACATGCATTTTTCAAATTTGGGTATGTGCATACATGAGGCCTTATTTTTAAAATGGTTCCACTGGAAATACTCTTATACATAAACATATGCGATCCTCAAAGAAGAGTAGTACAGTGGAGAAAATAAAATAAATAAAGAAATAAACAAACACCTTTTTTTTTATTTTTGTAAAACTAGTTGTTTTTTTTGTTACAACACGCTATTGAAATCAACATCGGTGATAAATGTTTCAATTAATTTGTGTATGTAGATGATTTATAATATAAATAATAGTTCTACAAACAATTATATTCATTTTTATCATCAATATAGAAAAAATTCTTGAATATCATTTTTTTGGCTTGCGGGCTCGATGAAATTATTAAAAAAATAGTTGGGACAGTCATGTTTTGAGGGACAAAATGACAATATTTTTAAAACCTATTTCTATCCTAAGTAGCCCTTGATGTCTACTTTCCAACCCAATTTTAATCACTTAATTTGGATTTCAAACGAAAAAGTTAGAACCAAAACATTGACAGGATGTCTAGCGGGTAGCTCAGGAACAAAGTTGGGATAGTTGGTTTTTGGAGGCCTAAATGAATGAATTTTTAAAACCTATTATTCCCCTATGAATATAGTTTGCAAGGCAATTGGAATCACTCATTTTTTATATCGTATGGGGAAGTTATGATCAAAATACTAACTGTCTATTGTAAATCAACACCCTTAAAACTATGTTTTTCCGACTGTTCCTTAGAGTATTTGACCTATCAATTCTTCTTGTCTTCAAAACCTGTTTCTATTGGAGATAAATAAATGAATCTAATTTCATTTCCAATTTGAGTCATTTGAATTCGACATCAAATGAAAAATTTATGCTTGAAATATCAACTGTTGGTCTAAGATGGGTAATCGAAAATGACTCTATTATGCAGGTTGTTCTAACTAAAATTGACATATCATATCATTGAATTTTTAAAACTTGTTGCTACTGGAGATAAAAATTTGAATTATCTCTCATTTGGCTTTGGAATCACTCAATTTGGACAAAAAACAAAGAAGTTGTGATCAAAACACTGCAGATTAGCATGATTGGCCACTACTCTCCCGCAAGTGACAAATAAATTTTACTTTGTTATTTTCTCCATGGATTTGTTATACATAGTAACTACTTGTTGTTTTTTGCATAATTCTTGGATTAGGGGAGTCCGCGCACCTCTCTTTCTCCATGATTTAATGTTTTATTGCAGGTAGATACTCGTTTTTTGCAGGTCCTAGGAGAAAAAGAAGGTCAATTTATAGACAAGTGATTCTTGAAAAAAATTTTAATGAAACAAGGGAATTTCATCTAACTCATTACCCAACGGATTCATAATAGAAGAAATGAAGAATTGGTTTCCACTTGAAGATTCATGTCTTGTCACTGCTACCAAAACATTTTTCAAAGAGATCATTTTTTTTACATAATATCATAGCTGTTGTAATTTAATTTATTTATTTACATACTGTTTTTTAAATAAAATGTCGTTTCTTTTATGATCTATCTTATATTTTGTGTTTCAGGTGTTGCTTTATTCAAATTGTAACCCATCCTCAACATCAATACAGTGAACAACTAATTCATTCTTTGCGTGCTTGCATTGTGCATTTTGTTGTTCCTTTTCAAAAGAACACCACTTCTGCATTTTCACGTTGCTGTTCCTTTTTAAAGGACCAACACTTCTGCACTTTCACATTTTTGCTGTTCCTTTTTAAAGTAACAACACTTCTGCACTTTCACATTGCTTTTCCTTTTTAAAGGAACAACACTTTTGCACTTTCACGTTTTCGCTGTTCCTTTTTAATGGAACAACACTTCTGCACTTTCACGTTTTGTTGTTCCTTTTTAAAGGAACAACACTTCTACACTTTCACGTTTTGCTGTTCCTTTTCGAAAGGAACAACACTTCTGCATTTTCACATTTTTTGTTGTTCCTTTCCAAAAGGAACAACACTTATGCACTTTCACATTTTTGTTGTTCCTTTCTGAAAGGAACATCACTTCTACACTTTCACATTTTCGCTGTTACTTTTCAAAGGAACAACATTTTCGCATTTTTTTGTTCCTCTTAAGGAACAACACATTTTCACATGCATTTTTTCGCTGTTCCCTGTACACTTTTCGTGTGTATTTTTTCTTTTCTTGGTGTGCATTTCCTTTGTTGTTCCCTACAAGGAACAACACATTTTTGGGTGTTTTTTGTTGTTCCTTAAAAAAAAACAACACTTTGGGAGTATTTTCGAGAGAAACCCTTCCTTCCTCTTGTGGGATTATTCCTAGTTTATCTCAACCACATTTTACTGATTCTCTTTCATGGCATGAAGTACACTATTTTTATGAGGACAAGAATTATGGATTCTATTGAAGCGAGTTAATATCATTCACGTTATTATCTTTAACATGACAACTCATTGATGATAGTTTATTTTCAAAAGGGATACAATTATTTATATACTACTTTACTGCATTGTTTTTTGCTGTACTGATACTGATTGATCATCTTAATACCATGTTGGTTCCACCCTTCCTGGTTATAATGATAAACGAGATTATGGGTATATTCCTTTTTTTTTTTTTTCTGTTGATATGTTCAACTTCTTCCACCATCCCTACACTTAAGGAGTACTGAGCCTCCCTCTTTTTATCATAAAAATGTGTAATAACAACAAAATTTTGTTCGCAGATGGAGGATAGGGGGTCTCATTACGAGCCAGTCTACAATGTTCATAAGGCTGTAACAAAGTGACATTCCTATTATGGCCACCACACCAGGGTTGTGATCCATTGGATAGCCAAATTATCCTTGGAACAGGAGGTCTCATCACGAGCCGACCTGATCACTTTTACTACATCCCAGTGAATGGCAGTGTGGTTATTTGGTTACCACACCAGCACACTGATCTCTTCTGTAGAAAAACACGGTAACTCTCCATTTATAAATTGAGGATCCTAGCTCATATGGGTTAAAATGCAACGTTGCCGAGGCTATGGACGCCTGTTGGCAGCAGAGTCTCTTCTTATGGTATTGAAGTGATATTTTATCGTCAATTATTACTATAATACCCTTTTCTTATTTTTTTCTTTTTATCAGAGAAGTTATTTCCTTCATCTTCCCTGTTTTGAACCTTTATGCATGAAAAATTATTTTTTGATCAATCACATAATTTTTCAGCTAGGATATCGTTAGTAAAACATCTTTTTGGCATATTGTCGTTCTCTTTCTTTTTCATAACTTATCATCAATCCAAAGTGTCCTATCTCTTATTCATAACTATCTTTACACACTCTACTCTTATTATAAATGTACCTCTCATTGATATGTGTACTCTGCTTTATTTACTGTTGTATTGTTCATTCCCTTGCCTTGTCATCACCACAACACCTTTCATATGCTTTATGGTCATGGAATCCCTTTTCCAATTAGAGGAGGGAATGTATGCATCATGAGATAACATGCACTCTGCCATAACTTGTTGATTTGACAAAATATTAGTATTGCATGTATACAAAAGTTTTCCTGATTGAAATTTTTTGCATACATCTTATCTGTTGCTATTCAAAACTAACACTGTGGATTCAAGAACATTGTATGCAAAATAGTGATTTGTTTACAGGAGAACAACAAGTATGGGCAAAATTATATTCACAACATGACCACACTATTGAAACTAACAGAAGAGGCTAGAGCAACTCGCGAACGTGAACAATTCTTCAGACATGATATGCTTGCCTGGATTCCACCTTTTGCATCACTTTCAACACCAACTCTGCCTACATCAGCTTCAACAAATGCCAGTCCATATATGTGATTCCACATTTTTCTTTTTGGAGGTAAAACTTGAGGTAAAATAGCATAATTTTCTAATTTATTATGAATTTAGGAGAATTTAATGAAATCCATTTTGAGCATTATTTATCATCCTTCATTCCACATATTTACCACTTCCCATTTTTCAGCGGCATATCATCTTTCAGTTTGGGGAGTGTTTCTTTCATTCATTTCTTTCTTATGACCATGTCATCCATATTCTTTATCATCCGTTGTTATTCTTAGTCATTCTCAACGCCTCCCTTATTCCATGTTGTTTTACACCAGGCATACAATTCAATAGATGGTAGCAACCACCTCAATTTGTTTTCTAGCATCGCATGAGGGCATGCTAATTTTTCAGAGAGGGGGAGGAATTGCTACGCATGATGGATGTTTTCTACTTTCTTTCTCAAGGCATACCATTTCAGTGCAAAAATTGACTTCCACATATTTTTAAAACTGTGAACTCAATTCTTGTGATTTCTGGATAACACAGACGTATCATTAAAATACATAAACCCAGATGATTTCAAGTTAAATTACTTTGTAAAATTTTGGAAATCATGTACTATCACCTACAACCATTTTGTTTATATCTCATGATCCGTGCATCAAAATGGTCTAATTTTTGGATCATAGAGGCATTCATATATTACAAATTTACTTGCAACATTTCAACAAAATCTGGTTTGTAGTTTTGAGAAAATGGTTAATGAAGTTTGCTATCACTTATATCATATTTTGCTGCAACTTCATTGTTATGCCTTCATCAAGATCGCTAAAATTGAATATTCATTAATTAAGGAAGAATTCATCTGTTCTATCCATTTCATGAGCTAAGATGAACAAATTTTTTTTATTGCTTGCTTAACACTTGGGTTTTGTCTTTGGGTTGCATGAAGACATGCAATATATTCAGTTTTTGTTGCATGAGGACATGCAACATATTGAGTGTGGGGGTATGTTGGGCCATTAATATGCCATTATTATTATCATTTTTAAACACTTATTTTATCCATTTCTACCATTCTTCATCACGTAATTTATCATAATTTATCATATAATTCTATTTTACAATGATTTATGCTCTTATGTAAAAATATTATTTATTCTCCTTTATTTCTAATAAATTGATGATTATGCATGATTTTATCAATGATAGTTTTAATAAATTGGTTGTAGCATTATTCACGATTTTTAGCCTCCAATACAATTTTCAGATTGAAGATTTGATCATTAAATATTCCAACTCAGAAATTCGCTGGAATAAGAAGTGATAGTTTTGCGGTTGCGATTCTGGGCAAATGAAGAAGAATCTGGAAAATCTGGAACATGGGTTTTGTCCAAAATGGACCAAATTAACTTTAGAAAAGAATGGTTTGCCCAAATTCAGCTCGTATTGAGAGAAACGCATGGTTATTTGAGCACGATTTTATTAGATTTGTTGTGTGGCCATTTCCCAAATCTTAGTTGCAAAGCCGAATTCACCTTGCTCTTGTTGAAAGATAGATGGAAATATATTTTCTTGTTTATCAATTGGTTAAAAACAGTCCAATTTTGTAATAGAAATCATGTTGTAATTATCTCTGTTGTAACTGCTCTCTGATCTCTCTCTATTTAAATGAAAACAGAGATGAGAGATGGGGATGGAAAAATGATGGAGAATTGAGGATTCATAATTGGAGATTCTAGAATGATGATGGGAGAGGATAGAATAGGAGGAAAAGGAGATTGTTGCATTGCCATTGTAATCTTCAAAGCTTCTGCTATTGTAATGATTTCATAGTTTGATGATGAATAAATAAAAGGCTTGCCGTTCATTTTTCTCATCTGAAGTAGCCCAACAGCATCCGCTGGCAGCTAAGGGCCCAGCCTTTGGTGGAGTATGCTGCTGCTGTATTATATCTTTCCAATTTCCGCCATGTGATGGTTTGATTTAATTCCTATTTCTTTGAATCGTATTGCCTTGTAGTTTCATGTTTTTGCAACGAGCTGTTATAATATTTTATGAAATTGTTTTATTGCACAAGTTGAGATTGAATCGCGTGGTTGTTCTTTTCCAGCATAATAGAGATTATTATCCTTTTCTACTTATATTTTTATGTTGTTCATTTCAATTGTAAGGCTTCACTGTTCATTTTAGACTTTAATATTCATTATAGACTGTTGGTTATTCGATTCCTTTAATTACAGTTTCCTATCCATTTACTTTTCTGTTCATTTCTGTTGGTTAATTGCAAGAGTTTTCTTTTAAAGATTTTCCTTAATTTACTTTCAATAGCAGCTTTAGTTCAATTTTTATTTCCTTTTGATTGTTTTAAGCAGGGCTGTCAACTATAGAGAACATTGTTTACTGCTTCCTCGTTCTCAGATTGATTGTCTTGTTCTTGCTACTGTATCCTCGATTGATGTTTGCTGAGTGAATAGTTGGATTTAGAGCATTTGAGTTTATGTTGTTATAGTTAGATTTCTTTTCAAGAATCCATTTACTTCTAAGAACTATACTGCAAAACATTACTCTTGAGTAAATAACCGCCTCAGACTAAGTACACTCTTGAAATAAAAAGTCGTCCCTGGGTTGACAATTAATGTGAAGATAATTAGGAATTAAAAAGACACCTTTTTATTGCTCGACATTGATCCCTCTGGAAGACATACTCTAGAGGTAGGGATAGCCGAGATCAACAAATGGAACATGCAAAAGGATCCTCTTAGACGTGGAAACATCCTCGGCAGCCAAAGCCCAACAGAACCTATGCATGCATCGTTGACAACTGAAGGATCGGGTTCCAAAACCCATGCATACAACATTAACAAATGAAGGAATGGGTTCTAACACCCGTGAACAAGGCAGCAACAAGCGAAGCAGTGGTTCCAAGACTCGAAGTCTACATAACGCGTCCACGACCACGCAGGTAAGTGTCTAAACTCATTCATCAATTGCATAAACTATATTTCGAAAGCTGCATGACTATGAAAATGGTTCGGATTAAATGGGATCGGTGGCCAGTCAACTGGCCACCCTCAACTAGTTACATAGCTTCGTGGGATCTGAACAAGCTCAGTTATGTTCAAATTTGCCAACGAGATGTGAAGCCGACATGTGTGGAGTGTCTAGTCGGGGAAAATTGTCGAGACTGGTAGTGGTGGCGGCGGTTAATGCCAGAAGGGGAGGTGATGGCGGTCAGATACACGCAGAGAAATGACGGTCGTGATGTTGGATCAATGGTTTGGTCCGGCCACCTCATCCCCTCGCCACGAATTGTGCCGCAGTTAAAAGATACTCAGCTGAAGACTCTCACCACCCTCAGTTCATTCGCACTTGCAACGTCCTCAGCCGAAGTACATGTCCTCTGCTTCTGAAATATGTTAACCCGTTGTCCTCCATCGAGTTTTTCAACCTATTTCAAAAAAATCTCTTGCGTACCGGGCTCATTCAGAGGCGTAGTGACATCCTACAGAAGCCGGAAAGAGTTCTACAGGAAGAAGCTCTGCAGGAAGTATGACACAGCTTTTTGGAGCAAGGAAGCCTAGACTTTTCTTCATCGAATTTGGAGTTCCGAGAGAGGTAGGCTCGAAAACACTCTTCCATGCATGGTATGTTTTGAAAAGGTGGTGAATTGAACTGTCTCAAATTGGGGAGTCCGAAAAATCTACCTGTGAGTTGGAAATAGCAGTTTGCCTATGTGTTGCATGATATTTCTCAGTCATTTTTGCGTCAAAATTCTCCTCCTTAGTTCCTGTTAAAAAAAAGAAGAAGAAAATTCTCCTGTAGGAAAGATACGCAACTGTGAGGGCTAGCCAATGTATGAAGAATTTGAATTTGTATGTTTGTATGTATGTTGGGAATAAACATTGAGCTCTGTACTCTGCTTGCGGAAACCCAATTTATTCCTTCATAAATAGACAACCGAGTTCTGGGAAGTGACAGCCTTAAAGCCAGGGAATTGGTACTAATTGATAGTTGAAATCCCTTCTCAAAGTTCAGGGGAGAAATCCATAAACAACATTCCATTTTCTCATCATAGCATAAAACAGGGCACTCTCACCATGCCAGGGGGGTTTATGAGGAAAGAACCTTCACATCCCAGCAAGCTACGTGAGCATCCGGAGGTGGTGGACCTCTTCACCCGCACCAATTGGATGTCCTTTTGTGACAAAATTCAGGGTCATGACGATGAGATAACAGAGGAATTCTTAATGTCCCTAAAACCTGAATCAAAGACACAGGCCACAGTGAATTTTAGGGGTTTGACCTTAGAAGTTACCCCTGATCTCATCAGTCGTGTTACTGGTCTCCCATTAGGGCTCCCTTGGAGCAAAGAAGAAAGGTCATTGGGCCAGGCAGCCAAGAAAGCATTCTTCCTGCCTGAGGAACATCCTGTAGAAGACAAGCATGGGGTCCGGAGAACCAGCTTACCTCCTCTCTGGAGCGAATTCAGTTTCCAAATCATGATATACATTACCTGTGAAGGGAGGTTCAGCATTGTCTACGGCTATCATTTTAGGTTGCTGAATGAACTAAGACATGGAAGGGATTTACCTCCGGAAGAGAAGTTGAGCATCCCCTATTTTCTTTTTCAGTCATTAAGTGAATGTGGCACAAAATTGAATGAAGGGACACCGGATCAGTTAGCCCATCATGGGCTCATCAAAGTTTTAGTGGAAGATTCCCTCCACACCTACACTATCCCCCTCTCTTGGGAAATTTTCCGAAACATGACCAAAGATGATGATATTAGAATTCTAGGTGAGGAGCTCACCTCATCTAGTAGTGAAGAAGGGGAACACACTAAAGTAGGAGAGAAAACCAGTGGTAAAGAAACACAGGACAAACAAGCAAAAGCAGGACAAAAAGATAAAGAGGGAAAGAGCCAAATTGCTGAGCCTAAAACAAAGCAAGGAACAACAACACAAACACCAAGGGAAAAGAGACTGCAGAGGAGAGAAGAGAAGGCAGAAACATCCCAAGTAAAGGCTGGCACAACCACAACAGTCACACCAAAACAAAAGGTAAAGGCAAATCCTGAAATGGCCACAATACAGGCAGAAACAATTGACATAGAAGCTTCTATAGGAAGCATGGAAACAAAATAGCAAAGGGGGAAATCACCGGAAATATTGGCAAGAGAGGCAGCAGCTGTGCTGGCTGCCTTAAAAACACCTCCAAAGGGAAACGAAAAAGGCAATCTTAAAGCAAGAAGGAGCACACGGATAAAAGTAGGTAGACCCCAGCCGTAGTCAAATGAGCCAATTATCATTGAGGACATAACCCCTAAACCAAAGGAAGGGTCTCCTTCAAAGATATCCGTCACCTATGAACGACGAAGCCCAAAAACTTCCACCTGGAGAGAAAGACTGAAGACAATGGACTCAAACGCAGTTCTACAGGAATCTGAGAAAGCTCTACAGGAAACTTGGGCTAAGCTAAAAGAGACCGAGAAATTGGAGGAAAAGGTGGCCTAACAACCACAAGAAGAAGAAAGGACAGAGGAAATATTGGAACCAAGCCCTTAACCCAGTTTGGGCTCATACTATAAGCTGTTAGAAGCTGGGAAAATAATTCCTAAGAAATTTGCAGTGCCACTATTCTTTGCACTGGAGGAAGAAAGAATTAGGACTCATACTTGGATGAAGATTGCCAAGTCCAAGGGTGTGGCATACATAGGCCCCCTAGGAGAACAACTCAGGGAGTCAAGGAAAGAATTGGCCATGGTGAAGCATGTGGAAAGCATTCAGAGGGCCAAACTACAGGAAGAGAACAAGTTGCTGAAATAGCAACTATAGCTACAGCGAATCCATAAGGAAGACATGCCCTCCATTCTAGGAGAACAATAGCAACGGGAAAAAACTCCAACAGACAAAGCAACCTTGGATGAAAAGCAAAGAAAGGATAGGCTGCAGGCTAAGATCGAGGCACTAACAAAACAGCTACAGGAGAAGGAGTTGCAGGTAGTAGAGAAGATACAGTCTCTAAGGCAACAGGTAGATGAGAAGGAAGCCCAACTAGCCTGCATGGCCAGCTGGGCAATAGAGGCCGTACAGTGTAGGCAGCCTACCAAGTCATACACTTTGTACCTTAAAGATCAATGGTTGTAGTTCCAGATTAACACCTTAGCCTAAAGGGGCACTACTCCATTTCAAAACTACCATCAATTCATGGCTTTATGTGACAGTAGCTCATCAGAGGACAAGGCTAAATTATCAGAATTTTATTTACATAACTTGGCCCTTCCAAACATGAATTCATGGGATCCCAACACTGTGGTAGGAGATGTGCAACTTATGGCCATGGCCTCTTGGTTGAATCATGAGGAAAAAAGGGCAACAGAGGTCCAAGATATTATGAACAGGGAACTCAGTGAACCACTAATGATCAGAGCAGAGCTGAAGGATCCCTTAGCATTGATAAGCACCCACCAGCACTTGGCCAACAACCCTTAGGAGTTACCAGATTACATTGAACGACAAGCTCAAGCTATTGCCCACTTTGAGGACATGGAGAGAATGTTGGGGGATAAATGCCTTCATGCTTGCACAAGGGGGTGGAACAAACTACCCCACAGTTTGAAGATAAGAGAATACCACTCTCCAACCAGGATGAGAGAGGCCTTGGCAAGGGTACCCCTCTATAAACAGTTAATGAAAAATCTGCAGGCCAATTGGATCGGCCTAAAGTTTAGTCCTCCCTTGCTTTTGGGATTGCTGGAAGGAGTTAAGGAAGAAGAGGAAAATAGGCAGTGGGAGGAAGTGGAAAGAAAAATATGATTTCATGACTGGGAAGAAGACATCACGTCGGAGGCTTGGGACATGAGAGAGGCAGTCAAAGCTATCAAGTATGATGAGCTAGATTAGTTGCTCAGAGTATGAGCAACCCATTTAGCAGGGGGGTGATGATGAGCACCAAAAATGGGTAACTTATTGGGTTCATTTTTCCTATTGTTCTTCATCAATCCACCATTTTTCATAGTTTATGCATGTTTTTTGAGTATATTTATGTTAGTTGAACGAATGAGAATAGTCACTTGACCAAGAAGGCTAACACGTAGTTATTGCAGATTTTTGGACAAATTTTGGACCAAGGCCAAGCATTTATGAGCCAGATGACAGCCAAGCATGAAATAACAAGGGGGAGGATTCATAGGAAGGGTGTCTCCTACACTAAATGGCCCCTTCCTCGAATTCTCCACCCTCAGCTCGGAGTTCAGCAGGCCATCGAAAAGGATTCCCAAGGGTAGCTGAGCAGTTTTGTGTAAAGTGACTGATCACCGGCAGTTCGAGCAGCCGAGCCCCTTGAGTTAAGGAGGGCTATTGGAGACCCTCGTAGCGCATAAATAGGAAGGCTTCCAGCCTTCATAGGTTACTTTTTGAACAGTTGTATTTTGCACTATAGTGCTGCTAGTTTCTTAGCTCATTTTGTAGCTTCTGCTGTACAACTTTCTTTGTGACATGGTTATTTTTGAATAACGGAAAGCAGTTTCATTTGGCATCAGTTCTGAGCTTTTTCTTAGGAGCTTGTAGCTCTTGGCGTTGGGCCCAACCCAAGTGCCAAGGCTTCCTTTATGTAATATTATATGTTTTTAATGTCCTTGCAAAATAATTTCTGTTAAGTACATTAGAATCTGGCTTGGTTAACTAGGTCATTGTTGATGATTAAAAAGGATTTTCATGTTCAAATTGATTTGATAGGTTAATAACAGAGAAGATCATTAGAAAAAGGCCATCAAGCACCCTTGATCTCACCTCTCCCTATGTGGGACCATGAGCTGAGACCAAGGTGTCCTAGCCGCCACCAAAAACATTGTCTTTGCTTCATCATGCAATTGTTAGTGTTAGATTCCCATTTGCAGAAGTTGATACCAGTCGTGGTTACATGCTCAGGTTCATGATTTCTTAGTTTGCATAGCTATTTCACATGATTTCGTTGCAAATAAACTTCTGTTCATTTTCTTTGTTGATATTTAGGACAGATTAGGTTAAAGTAGCTAGGTCTTTGGTTTTCCGAGTCTTTGTTTGAATAGTTTGGAAAATAATTTGCAGAGCACCTGTGATACCTCTTTGCATACCCCTACTCCATCAATACCGCCTGCTCCATCCTCTAACTCTAATTATTTCCTCACATTTGCTACGTTCCCTCACTTTGACCTAATTTCCATATTTTTGTGCAACATTGCTCTACCCCTCCTTGAACAAATCCAACTATCCTTATCACTCACCCACTTCATTCGTCAGGTCCTGGACCCCTCCACATCATCATCTAACCTCCGTACCCACTTCTACACCTTTCTTCCACCATCAACCCTCCAAAATCCCCTTTTGGAACATCCTGTAGAAGCCATAGAACATCCTGTAGAACCCCTGCAGACTTCCTGTAGAAGCTCACGAAAGCAGTTTCTTGAGATTCAATCACTGTGAAAATCTCTGGAAGGGTGGTAGGGACCCCTTAGGCCCTCTTCTTACCTTCCCAACCTCCTGCAAGCATTTCCTTTTGCCAATCAACCTTTGCACAGAAAAAATAGTCAAAGCACATGCATAATAACTCTGCAAATTACTCAAAATTGAAATAGATGTTTTCTTCATATTTCTCTTCAGAAGTAGCTTAGTCACATGCATTTTACTTTTCTAGAAGTCAATGGCATCCATTTCTGTAGCTTTCATCCTTTTTACTTGCACCGGTAGGGTTAGTTTGTAGAACTAGGGTTTACTAGGGTTTGCATTCCTTTTTGACTTTCAGCTTCTTTCTACAAGTAGACTAGCTTCCTTTAAGTTAGCTTTCATCCATCACCATTAAAAGCTTCTTTTGAGAGCTCATAGAAGTTGGCTTAAGCTCCTAGAGGACTTTTGCCAGCTGATCCAGTGACAGCTACGGCAAGAGCTAGTACTTGGGCATATAGCACCGTCGCTTCCAAGTTTGTTACGAACTACCGAGTTGATAAAAGTAAAGAAGGGAGTCTCGGGAGTTGAAACATTGTTTCTACAATACTAGAGCCCACCAGCTGCCTACTGTCCCTACTGGGCCTTTTCTGCCAAGTTATTGAGTCGCTGCTAGAGGTCCTTTTTACGCTGCTATGCTGCCATTTTTTCTAGTACAGCCTTGGCAGGGGCACACCATTCTGGGGACATGCAGCTAACACCACATAAATAACATCGTTTGTTTCCCCATGAACAGAAGCATGACCGATACTCGTTTCGGATCCTTATGTGCCCAGATACATAAGTTATGCATCTCCGCTTTGACTCAGCTGTGCTTTGCAAAGTGTTGTAGATAGTTGGAGACATTCGGGGTCTGTGAGCGATCCGTGTCCAGATAGTACCCTCCATGAAGGTAAAAAAAACCCTGATGTCAGAAGCCCTAGCTGCATCCTTTGTAGCCCGGAGCGAAGTCTACTGCACTGCTTCCAATAGGCTGTCTTCAATGCTGGGAAACTGGCTACCCTACGGCAGTTCTTTTGCAACCAAAAGGATTGATAATAACAAACATGCATAATAAAATATCTTAAATTTGTCATGTGCTTCCTGACAGTTTGTCAAAAATTCATTGCATAAGAACTGTGCCCAGTTAATCTGAACCCCTACCGCACATTGTTCCACAAGCACAAAAATGGGAGTTGGCACCTCATCTGCACAACATTTCCTCATGAGTTTACCGGCTAGTAACTAGGTAGCAATGCACACTGCTCAGTCTTTGATGCTTTCTATTGCATACCCCCGCTTCCACTTTTCCAACTTATATTTAGCCTTCATTGTTTCGGCGTGACCTGCATCACTACTTGTTCTAGCTATGTTTGTGGGGTCATTCCCTTTTACTGGAATGTGGGTAATCCGGTGTACTAAATCAGTTGTGATCGGAATCGGCTCCTCCAACCAGAGAAACCCATCATGTACCAGACATGGTAACTACCGGATAACATAGATGGTGAGGGTTGTGCGGTGATAGTGAGGTATCCACCATAGATTGAGTAACCCCACCTTCTCCACACCTAGTAACCACTTCTGTGGCAGTAATTTGTCTTTAGCCAATTCTAGGAACTTGTCGCTGTCTGCAAGGTCCCAATATTTGAACTTGATACTCGGGACTTGGCCTAGCAATAGCCCATCGAACCTTATCTCATCTGGAGGAAGCAGGGTTTGGAGCGTATTCTTTGCAGCGTCCATGTCCTTTGGTAGCTTAACTGTGCCGATCCATGGGGGAATATATGGGTGTCGTGACGGGATTTGGAAAGCATCCTCTTCGTCATTGTCTTATGCGTCAATCTGATCGATCAAAGCTTGCAAATCTTCATCATCCTCCTCAGGGTCAATGGTTATGGCTTTGCCCTTTTCAGCTCCTAAGAGCTTATTAAACCTCGATGATATCCTGACTAGCCCCATCGGGTGCTTATTTTTTCGAGACCACGGTGTGCATGGGGATTTTTGGATTTCGGAGACCGCGGTGACTTCATCTAGCGCCTCCTGGGTTGAGTAGAGTTCTTCTGCGAACCGTGCTCAGGTTCTCACCATGGTACTCATGGAAACCTTGGTAGCGAAGTGTTTACTAGTCGTTATTGGTTCCAATCTCAAATATCTCGGTGCCGTCCAAAGGTTATTATATGAACATGGAAATTTGAATGAATCCCTGCCCTGTACTTTAACATTGTTTAGGTGGTAGATATTTTCATATCTAGCTCTAAACTTCCATCTTAATGGCTTGCCACCTGCTCATCCCTGACATAACTGGACTCTCTTGTCAGGAATAGTGATGTTAACGGTCAATTCTCGAGCTTTCCGTGCAACAACGTCGTCACCCAGGTGCCATCGCGGTGCTGTAGCCCATATGACCCTATAGAGAACCTTTTTGGTGCATCGGCCTCCCACAGACTCATTTATAGGCTCGCGTCCTCTTTCAACCACTTGGGGTGTTGGGATTGTGCTTCCTACAGCTAGTTAGGTGGTGGCACCCCTAGTGTGATCTCAGTACTTCCCTGCTAGCTCGGGCTGCAAGCACCTTCCAAGTGTCTTTGAAGCTGTTATCTTTTAGTGCATCGTTGTGTGGGGTGTATCCTTTGGTAGGTGTGGCACAACCATGATAGCAGGGTCGTGGCACATTCATGTTCTGCGGGATACCCAACCGGGCCTGATTCCCTTGTGCGCAGACTCATGCGGCCTTCATGGGCGTCGCTATTTTTCATTTTTCTTCTTCTTTTCGTAACTAGTGTGCTTTTCTTTCAGAGCCATGCCCGTAGGTTCTCGAATCCATGAGGCCTGCTGCTACACCACTTAGTCTGGGCTCTGGTCCATTTACTTCTTGACACTGTCATCTATGCACCCCTTCAAGCATAGGCCCATTGAACCCATGGTATCCGAAAGTTCCTGCTGGGTCATTTTCTCGAATGAACGTTGAGCGAACTTTCCCCTGTTCCCCTATGGCCATTGTCATGGGCGGCTAGCAAGCGGGACTGCCCCCTAACCCATCCGCACACCTACTTCAAGATAACCATGGTGCTTTCATCGAATCCTTGGGCATGTACTCCATTCGTGGACAATTGTTGCGCACGGTGTCTCCGTAGGGTCATCCTACTGCCTTTCTCTCAGAACCGCCATTTCGCGTTGGTCGATTGCCTGCGTGGCATCCTCATCCGTTAGCCTGTCCCTAGTTTCCCTGGTTGCACAGTGTAGTAACCTAACCATCCTATTACAATTTAGTGTCATTACTTCATGCAATTGGTTCTTTCACTGCTCAATCTCTTCATCTGAATCCGATGTGCAAGAACTGTCATGGTCCCATGAGATTCGTCTGTTCATAGTCGGATTCAATCGGCCCTGATCTTGTGCGGTGATCTGGTAAATAAAATCCAGTTCATCGTCGCTGTCCTCATTGCGAACTGGCTCAGTATAATGTGCTCTTTCGGCTGGGTCTAGCGGAACCACCACGTGGAGAGATTTTTTCTTGAATATCATTTTTTGTTTCTTTAGGTTGATGAATCCATTCATATCCATTGCCTAGTCTATTTGTAATAATGCAGATATGGGTTACTATCATCGACAATCTCTATGACCTAAAAATTAGTTAGTGTGCTCACACCGTCGATGTCTACTGTAACTCCCTACAGTCTTCCCATAGGCAAGATCTTCTATTGATTTGCCATCGGTAGTTGGATAGGGGACCATTGTAGTGCAGGCTTGCCCATGTGCTCCCAGGTTTGTTTAGGTATGACATTTGCGTCAAACCAAAATTCTAGAACAACTTGATCCATCTCATAGTCCCTAATTTGGATAGTCAACCGCATTTCCCGGCCCATCCATAATGCATGCTTGCCCAACTTCCGTACCATTTGAGGTTCGTCTAATCCTGCACACCTAGTTATTAATTCTTGCAATCCCTTCACTGCTTTGGTATCCTGGAGTAGCATCATGCATGTATCTAAGAAGGTAGTTACCATAGAATTATCTCGCTCTGACTCTGTTCGATCCATGCTACCCGAGGTGGAAGCTTCCGCGAAGTTCTTCTTGGCTTCCATAAATGTTTCCTTCGTGTGCTCCAAATCAAACTCTGTTTGTTTTGTGGGAGCCTTGTGAACCCATGCATCCTCCTGTTGTCACTTCCCTTTATCATCTCCCGTAATTGCACCACTTCTAAGCATCATATTCACGTTAGGCTCTTTCACTCACAGTTCAAGCTTCATAATTTGGATGTTCTAAGTGGGGTTGGCCGGAAGCACTCCCTTTTCCCGCATTTGAGAAATTAACATGGGGAAATCGACTGCCTTGTCGTTGAATTGGTAACAGTAGGGGCAACAGGTTTTGGTCGGGTAAATGCAATCACATGCGTAGTGCCCTAGTCCTCCACAATTATACCAGATCAATTGTCCTCGTCCGCGTCTGGGTCCCATTCCCCCTCGACCCCATCCGCGTCCTTGGAATCCGCCCCACGCTATTGCTACGGCAGGATATTGCCCACGCACCTCCATCTGCATCTTATAAGCAGGTGTTCGATCCATCAACATCTCGTAACTTTGGCAATTTCTTTCATTGTGGCCCACCGTCCTACAAAAGTTGCAAAATAATGTTAGGAAACCAGCTCAAGAAAAGATAGAAAAGAAAGATCAACGCCTTAGAATTCAGCCTCTTCGAGGGGGCAACCTCCTTTACATTACATAAAATGAACAATTCTTGGATGATACAAATGACAAAACCTCCTTTCTATATATAGGAGTCTAAGGAGTCACAATATAATCTAGCCGACCTAACAATAATAATATAAAGCCACAAAAATAACAATAGAGGGATTCTATGGGGCACATAAATAACAATATGGGGGTAATAGGGGCACAACAATATAAATAAGGGGTATAACTACAATAGTAATGGGGTAATCACTAGTATTATAGGGACCCAACATGTCCCTCTCCTTCAAAAAAGTGTTGTCCTCAACGCTTGAGCAGTTCTGGATACTTCTGCATAAAATTCTCATCCTCCCATGTGGAATCTTCAGCGGATAAGTTCTTCCACTTGATAAGATACTCTGAAATTGATCGATTTCGTAGCTGTCGAGTTCTTGTTTCTGTGACTGCTTCCGATTCCAATATAATTTTTCCTTCCTCGTCAAGTTCTGGCAATATTGTTTGAACTGGGAGCTTGTCGCCTATAACCTTCTTTAAACATGAAACATGGAAAACTGGGTGCAATCGAGAAGCTGCAGGAAGCTCCAATTTGTATGCCATAGTGCCAATCTTTTCCAACACCTTGTACGGACCATAATACTTTGGTGATAATTTATTATCCTTCTTAGCTTGCTTTAGGGACATTTGCTTATATGGTTGTAGTCGTAGGAATACCCAATCACCTACATCAAAACTTCTTTCACTGTGATGTTGATATGCCTGTTGTTTCATTCTATTTTGTGCCAACACGAGGTTATCCTTTAAGAGTTGGAGGACTTGTTGTTGATGTTCGATGTGATGTTCCACTGCCTGAACCTTAGAATTTTCTCTTAAATATGATGTGATTGATGGTGGTTGGTACCCATAAAGTGCCATAAATGGGGTCATTTTTGTTGCTGTATGGAAGGAAGTGTTATACCACCATTCAGCCAGAGGCAACCATTTGACCCATTGTGTCTGTTTATCATATACAAAGCAACGAAGATATCCTTCCAAACATTTGTTTACTATCTCAGTTTGCCCATCAGATTGAGGATGATAAGATGAGCTATGAGCTAACTGAGTACCAAGACAAGAAAATAATTCTGTCCAAAAATTTCCAGTGAAAATGGGATCTCTGTCACTTACAATAATCTTTGGATTTCCATGTAGCTTTTGAACTGTTTCCATAAATGCAGTAGAAACTGTACTGGCTTTAAATGGATGTGATAATGCACAAAAGTGTGCATACTTGGTAAGTCTGTCAACTACCACCATGATGACACTCTTTCCCTCAGACTTGGGTAAACCTGTGATAAAATCCATTGAAACCTCCTCCCAACGTTGGCTTTGAATGGATAAAGGTTGTAATAGACCCGGTGTCTTAATTGTTTCAACTTTATTTTGTTGGCAACCTAAACATTCCTCCACAAACTTTTGAATATCTGATTTAAGGCCATCCCAAAAAAATTCCTTCTCAACCCTGTGGTAAGTTTTTAAAAATCCTGAGTGCCCTCCTAAGGGAGAAGTGTGCAATTCCATAAGAATCTTTTGTTTTAGCTGGGAATTCTTACAGAGGTATAAGCGATCTTTGTACCATAACAAATCATTTTTCCAGCTAAATGTATCAGAAGTACTGGAATCTTGTTGTAGCTTTCGAATAAGTGCCCACACTTCTTCATCATTCTTCCATTCCTCCTTTTCTTCATTTATCCAATCTGGTTGGATAATATAAATGGCACACAACAATGCTTCCATATCCTCATCCTTTCTTGAGAGTGCATCTGCCACCACATTTTGCTTCCATTTTTTGTAGATGATTTCAAAGTCATAACCCAACATCTTTGTGACCCAATTTTGTTGCTCTTCAGAGGATAATCTTTGTTCTAAAAAGTATTTAAGGCTATCATGATCCGTTTTTACCTTGAAGTGTCTTCCCATTAGGTAGGGTCGCCATTTCTTAAGTGCATGGAGTATTGCCAACATTTCTTTCTCATAAATAGCTTTGCTTAAAAACCTTCCCTTGATTGGACGACTTTCAAAAGCAATGGGTCTTTCATCTTGCATTAGAACAGCACCAATTCCATTTCCTGAAGCATCACATTCCACAATAAAGGTTTTTGTGAAGTCCGGTGTAGCTAAGACCGGTGCTTGGCACATTGCCTCTTTAAGATGTTTAAAGGCCTTTGTTGCTTCCAGAGTCCATGAAAATGAATCTTTCTTCAATAATGTTGTTAGAGGTGCTGCTATTCTCCCATAATTCTTAACGAACTTCTGATAATACCCTGTCAACCCAAGAAATCCTCGCAGATGCTTTATGGATGTGGGGATTTTCCATTCCTTAATGGCTTTAATCTTGCTAGGGTCTACCTTAACTCCTTCATGAGATACAATATGACCCAAATATTCCACCTCCTGGACTCCAAATAAACATTTGGATCTTTTTGGATATAATTGTTTCTCCTCCAATATTTGTAGCACCTTGTCAACATGTTCAACATGATCCTTCCAAGACTTGCTGTAGATTAGTATATCATCAAAAAATACCAACACAAATTTTCTAAGGAATGGTTTGAAAATTGAATTCATCAAACCTTGAAATGTTGAAGGTGCATTGGTAAGGCCAAAAGGCATGACCAAAAATTCATAATGACCCTCATGAGTTCTAAATGTCGTTTTCGGAATGTCTTCAATCTTCATTCTGATTTGATGATATCCCGAACGAAGATCCAACTTGGTGAAGTAAATTGATCCATGCAATTCATCCAGTAATTCATCAATGACAGGAATGGGGAATTTATCTTTAATAGTGAGCTTGTTGAGCTCCCTATAATCTGGACACATGCGCCATGATCCATCCTTCTTGTGCACCAATACTACTGGAGCTGAGAAAGAACTTTGACTCGGTTGAATTATACCAGCCTCTAGCATTTCTGCAACCATACGTTCAATTTCACTTTTTTGGACATATGGATATCTGTACGGCCTGATGTTTGGAGGAACACTTCCTGGAATCAGATGAATAGCATGATCATGATCATGCATAGGTGGGAGACCTTTGGGAGTCTCAAATACCTTGGAATGATTGTCTAGGACTTTTTGGAGATCTGGAGAAATAGATGATTCCAATGTGGAAACATCTAGCGAACATAATTGTGCAATTACACCTCTTTGCTCCTTTTTTAGAAACTTTGTCATGCCATTAGAGATGATTATCTTTCCTGGTTTCCCTGGAATACCCCTTAATTCAACTTCCTTTCCTTCCACAGAAAATTTCATGAAAAGTTCTTGAAAATTAAAAGCTATCGTACCCAAGGATTGTAGCCATTGGACTCCTAGTACAACATCAGCACCTCCCATTGGAATGGAAAGCATTGGGCTAGTCAATACATATTCTCCCATGGATAGCTTGATATTATGGCACTTTCCAGAACAATTTATTGTTCCTCCATTTGCAATCATCACTTGACACTCTGGTGCTGGATATAGGAAGCAATTCAATTCTTTTGCTACCCTACAATGAATAAAATTGTGGGTGCTTCCTGAATCAATCAACACTATTACCTTTTTCTTCTTGATTTGTCCTTCTATCTTGATGGTTTGAGGAGTGGTAATTCCCGCCAATGCATTACAAGATATGGTCGGATTTATTTATTCTTCATCTAGGCTTTGTTCCTAGAATATATCCTCTTCTTTTGACCTTTCTTGCTCCTTTTCTTCTTCCTCTTCACAATCTATGTAGAATAATTTCTTCTCAGCACAATTATGACCTTTTGTGTATTTGCTATCACAATTGTAACAAAGCCCTTTTGCTCTTTTTTCTTCCAATTGTTGTGGTGTCAACCTTGTAGGTTGTGGAAGACTATGGGCAACAACACTTCCATCTTTATAGTTGTGAATGGTATGCTTCCTAGTTGCCATAATTTTGCTTTCCATTTTTCTTGCTAACCTGAATGCCTTCTCTAATGAATCATGTTCCCAAAGGCACACATCATGTTGGATATTATCCTTTAAAGACCCTATGAACACATCAATCCTATGCTCCTCTGGAATATCTTTTACCCTTATGTTCAATTTTTGGAACTCCTCAATGTGCTCCATTATTGAACCCTTTTGTTTGAGACTTATCAATTGGCTAAAAAAAGTGTTGCTTTTTGTATCCTCATAATGTGCTATCAATTCTTTCGTAAAAATTGCCCAAGTGATAAATTGTTTACGAGAACAAAGCCATTGATACCATACAAACTGATTTGGTTCCAAATATAAAGTTGCCATACGTACCTTTTGTGTGTTTTGCACATTATTGAGATCGAAGAATTGCTCCATCTGTAATATCCATGTGGCGGGATCCTTGCCATCAAACTTCCTCATATCAATTTTTGGAATATGGTGGGTCTGCGATCCAACATTAGAGTCTATGGAATCATGATTAACATTTCTTTTGTTCACATCATGAGTTTCCTTTACAACCTTTTCACCATTAGTAAGTATTTCTTGTAGAAAATTTGTCAAATCTGTCTTCAAATCTGCCATGTCTGTCTTCAAATCTGTCCTCAAATCTGTCTTCAGATCATCCATCTTAGCTTCCATGCCCTTTATCTTAGATTCCACACCCTTTATCTTAGATTCCACTCCATTTATCTTAGATTCCACGCCATTTATCTTAGCATTTGTTAGCTTTTGTGAGCGTGACATTTGTTGCACTTGTTCTTGTAATTTTGATATATCATGTAGCATTTCTTCGTCTTCTTCATGAGTCATGCTAGAGCTTTCAGGTTCCTCACTAGGTGTTTGCATTTTCTTTCCTCGGGGCATCGGTTACCGATAATAATGCTTTACTATGCCCTTTGAATTCCTTCAAACCAAGCTTATGCAAAAATTTAAAAAAAAAACTACACACCTTTTTTTACTTTGTAGAAGCCTGATATTGAATCTGATGTATCTCTGTAATTTCGAATCATCCAGTTCTGAAATTGTGACTTGTAGTAGCCTTGCATGTCCTCTTTCCAATGCCACTAGTCTGATCCAAATTGGATTCTCGAAGAAAGAGTTATGCACAATCTCCCGCAGTGACCTGATTATAGACTATTTCAGTAGAGCGAACTTGTATGAAGTGCCACGTGTCACTGCTTCAACCTTTGACTCTAAAAAATATATAAAAGAAAACTACAGTCCGTCTTCTTTCTGTACCTTCTTACAAAATTTCAATCCGATGCTCAGAAAGAAAGTTATGACGATTTTCCCCAGGTCACCGGTTTTGAGTGTAATTCAGGAGTCTGCAAAAAGACCAACTTCCTCAGATCATATCTCCAAAATATCGTGCAAAAAGCTCTGAAATTCGGACCCAAGGTTCAGCACGATTTCTTCTCAAATGGGTTTTGTTTGTGACTTCTGAAACGTCACAGAAAAAAAGTTATAGCGAACATGCCACGATGACCTATTTGGAGCAGCGAAACCCTAGAATCGAAAGCTCTGATACCAAATGTTATGAAACCAGCTCAAGAAAAGATAGAAAAGAAAGATCAACGCCTTAGAATTCAGCCTCTTCGAGGGGGAAACCTCCTTTACATTACATAAAATGAACAATTCTTGGATGATACAAATGACAAAACCTCCTTTCTATATATAGGAGCCTAAGGAGTCACAATATAATCCAGCCAACCTAACAATAATATTATAAAGCCACAAAAATAACAATAGAGGGATTCTATGGGGCACAGAAATAACAATATGGGGGTAATAGGGGCACAACAATATAAATAAGGGGTATAACTACAATAGTAATGGTGTAATCACTAGTATTATAGGGACCCAAAAAATAACCACTTTGGGGGGGGGGGGTTGTCTCAGGTTCTATAATAGATGGCAGTTTTCCATGGAATTCTTCTCTCCTTCTTGGCATATCATGCACCAAAGTGTAGGCGCCATGGCTGGCCTTTCTTGTACCTCTGGTCACAATGGTATAGGTCCCCCTGACACCCCATAGTTGGCAAAGATCGGACAATGTTCCTTGTTGTGGCCCTGGCCCTTACATTTGATACACCATACTTCTTCACGCCATTCTGATCGTTGTGCTTGTCCTTGTTTCAAACTTCTCATATCTAAGCATAAGTTTTGTAGTTGCACGTGGATTTGCTGAACTCCCAACCCCAGATCTTATATTGGGATTTCATGCAATCTCATCGTGGTTTCTAACACTTCGGCTTGGGTTGAGATCTTTTGATGTGATAGCGCCATTCTCAAATGTGGTGTCAATGATGCCACAAACCATGCGCACTACTGTGCATCCGTCAATGTCATGTTAGCCTCGTGAATTTTCTCTTTAGCTTCTAATCTAGATCCCACGGGTTTTCACCTGGTAGCATGGCTATCTCTTTGAACCCAATGCTCGACTGTGTCTCTAATTTTGGCCGACCAAATTCTTTGTTCAATTCCTCCAGGATCGCCGTTATTCCCACATTTGGATGATCACATGAGTACTTTATATACCATGTCAATGCGTGGTCCTGTAGCGTGCTAACCAGGGTAGCCTTTTTGATGTTATCATCTGTTATGCCTTGGGCTTCCCACACATTCCTTACCACAAACTAGAAATGACCTGGTTCCTCATTTCCTGCACCCTTAAATACCGGCAATTTGACTACGCTTGCCATCCCAACCTTCGGTGGTGGCGGAGGTGGAGGTGGAGTGGGTGAAGATGGATTTGATGTTGGTGAAGTAGGTGATGGCATAGACAGAGGTGGTATCAGTGGAAAGCGCCCCTTAATCAACCAGACTACGCTTCTTGGGGAGAACCTCGCGAGCTCCTCCTCGCTTTCCTGTGAAATAGAAATTAGCAGACTGTTCTCTAATCCTTTGGTTCCTCGGTAGCCTCTTCCACTCCACGTTACGCCAGACATCAATAAATGTGCATAATCTATTTTTCACACAACAACATCTTAATCCAAGTATTCAATGATTTGATGTACCTACCCATGGTCCTTGGAGAAAGCGCCTTTTTGCTTCACTATAGTTTACAGTTGTGGCTATTGCAAACTGAGTAATAAACCCTCCTGTTACCTGATCTAACCAATGATCTATTCAACGTGAGATTTTATCTTTGGAGGCTTCTAGCTTGTGCACCAATTCTAGAGTCCACACAAGAGGTTGATCTAGTCTACACCTTCCCACACTGTCGGCTAACCTCGCGATCCACTCCTACAACTCTATCGGTAATGTTACGAAGAATATTTCATGGATATCTGTGTATATGTACTGATCCAACCACCTTTCCTCCAATATCTCCGGGTTTCTATTTTCCTGAATCACGAACTCATGAAGCTTCCGATCCAACCAATCTTCAAGCTCTTTCTTTGTAGGATTCCAATGTTCTGACATTAGACATCCCTTAGGCAGATCCTAGTCCCGACAACGGAACCATTTTTTGGCTTATATGGGCTTGAACCAGGTTCAAAAGAGTTATTTAATTGCTAAATTGAGGCTTCTGTGATCCATATCAATTTTATGAGAAATTTTTCGGCGTAAATCACATGAAATTTCATTTGTTGACGCGTTTCGAATCAACAAGTGTGGTTCATCGTCAGGACAGATTAAAGAAACAAATATAGCTTTGCCTATTAAATAGTTTGAGCAGGACCTCCAATGGCTAAATTTGTTGACCAAGCAACGGCTATATGGAATAACGGCTAATTTAGCCGTTAGTCCATATAGCCGTTGCTTGGTTAACAAATTTAGCCATTGGAGGTCCTGCTCAAACTATTTAATAGGCAAAGCTAGATCTGTTTCTTCAACCTGTCTTGACGATGAACCACACTTGTTGGTTTGAAACGCGTAGACAAATGACATTTCATGTGATTTACGCTGAAAAGTTTCTCATAAAAAAGAGTTATTTAGCCAAGAAAATCCCACAGCTATCGGCCCTTTCGGCAACAGCCCGTGGAGCACGGACTGAGCTCTCACGCGAGGTAGCAGGGGAGGGTACTAGAACCAGGTTTCCACACCCTTGGGATGTCTTGATGAGGCATGGAGGGTTCGTGCACCGTTCGGTGACTTCACACCACTATGCTCCGCGTAGATCCAGACCTAGGAAAATCCTTAATACTTAGTAATGAATTGTTTATAGATTAGATCTACTTTTTATGGTCTTTAAGAAAACACTTACCAGAAATAACTAGTTCACACACTCATAAAAGATATAGATTCATAACATAAGCATACGTACATAAATCAAATAGTTATATCAACCATAAATTAGCCAGGTCCGCAATAATTCAGAGTTAACACAAAATTTTAGAATCAACTTATCTTTATTCACTTTCTTTACCAATACATCCAGATCTACCCTGTGCACTCAACTACAGGGGTCCACACACACAACTACAGACTCTACCAGGCCTCTGCGCACATAGCTGCAGAGCCTCTATCTATCTACCCACACCCTTGACTCGGACTTACACATGCTTCAAGACTTTGTTCTTCAAAAACCCATTACAGTTCAGATCCAAAAGTACATACGAGAAATGCTAGCTTCTATCCATAGAGCCTCGCTCTATTTATACATTCCCATGGTCCACGGACCATGGGCAAGCTGACTTACTTCCTATTATGTTACATTATTTTTTGGCGGACAACCCTTCAACTAGACTCATTTACAATTTGCACTCCACACACTTCGCGGAGTTCTTACCATACCTTTCCCAAAATTGTGGGCTTTGAGCCCCAACACTGTTACGCGAGCCCTCTGCTACCCAACACTTGAGATGGGCTATTATTGGCCCACGATATTCAAGGATGAATAAAAGTATGCCTAGAGTTGTAATAGCTGTCAGAGAATGGGTCATCCCACTCAAGCAGATGAGATGACCCTACAACCACAATTTGTAATAGAACCCTTTGGAAGATGGGCATTGGATTTCGTGGGCCCCTTTAACCCACCATTAAATCAGAAGGCATACATCTCGGTTTGTATGGACTATGTGACTAAATGGTGGAAGCAATAGCTCTTATGAAAGCTACATAAGAAATAGTCATTAGTTTCTTATTTGAACTATTTTTGTGATAAAAACTACCTAGAGAAATAATAATATATTGGGGGTCACAATTCACTGCTCATAAAATTTATGTTACTTTACAAAAATATCACATTAAGAACAAAGTCACTTCTCCTTACCATCCTGAAGCAAATGAATAGGTGGAAAGTACCAATACGGTTCTGGAGGAAATTTTGACCAAAACATTATCTACAAATCGCTGGAACTAGGAAGTTAAACTTCCTGAGGCCTTATGGGCCTATCAAACAATGTGGCACAATACTATTGCCTATTCACCATACCACCTTGTTTTGGTAAGGAGCCCATTTTTCCTATTGAAATCAAGATTAAGACTCTCAAGGCTGCAATATAAGTTGGATTAGATTTCACAGAAGCAAAAAAACAATGTTTACAACAACTTAATGAACTAGATAAGATGCACATATTGGCCCTGTAATGTACAACTCTTTTTCAACAACAAAGGGCCAAATGGCATGATCGCCTTATTAAAAAGAAAAAATTTCAAAAAGTGGACTAGGCATTGTTGTATGATTCTAGGTTTCAAAATTTTTTAGGAAAACTTCAGACAAAATGGTTAGGACAATATGAGATTACCGAAGTCTATGACAATGGTACAGTGACCTTGACTATCATTGATGGTTCTGGCATCTCTTTCCTTGCTAATGGACATCAAATCTGCCTATATTGCCAAACTCTTACACGAGAGTCTTTTTTCCATAAGATAAGTAGTGATTCCAATTTGTAGATCGTAGCTCATTGGGGCAGTAACCTCATAGCTACATCTAGGTATATTTTTTTCAAAAATCCTTTCATTTTGTACATAATGTATATATTTTCATGAAATTTATGTTTTTTTAAAATTAAATAAATAAAAATTATGATAATAATAATAACAATAGTAATAATGAAACAAGGGGAAAGGGTTGTTATTCCTTTTAGAAAAGTTGTTGTTCCTTTGGTCGCAGCTACTGTTCCCTCATTGTTATTCCCTTAATTGTAGCCACTATTCCCCTTTGTAACAACTTGTTTCCTTTTATCACAGTTGATGTTCCTTTGGTGGAAGCTCTTGTTCCCTCCCTACTGTTCCCTTAGTTGTAGTTATTGTTCCTTTTATAACAACTTGTTGTTCCTTTCATTGCAGTCACTGTTCCCTTTGATAACAACTTGTTGTTCCCCTAGTTTCAACCATTGTTCCTTTTCATGACATCTTGTTGTTCCATTTTATCACAATCGTTGTTCCCTTTTATCATAACTGTTGTTCCCTTAGTCACAACTATTGTTCCTTTAGTCACAACTGTTGTTCTCTTTGGACACAGTTGTTGTTCCCTTAGTGACAGTCATTTTTCCCTTTGGAAACATTCATTGTTCCCTTATTATTACTATTTTCTTGAGTTATAACCAATTTTTGTGTGAATTTATTCTGATTTTGAAGCACTTTTCTAATATCATGGTGAAAAAAATACGTCATTCCAATGATTTCCATAATATAACATTTTATTTGACTTCTCAAATTCATAAAAAAATTAACAATCTTGATATAGTAAATACATAAACTGTTCATAATATATCTCTTCAATTACCAATAAAGGAGTTTCTTTTTCTTCCTTATAATCTTGTTATCTCCTTAACAAATAAAATTTTGGGAAGCAAATAGAAAACTAAAAGGATAATTATTACCATAATTTTTAAGCCACCCCTAACTCTTAAAAAGTTTATGAGCCACCCCATTCACTAATCTCTTATTATAAAAAAATGAGAAAATTTCTAATATATCAAATTAAAAGAAGAACATTGTACCAAAAGGATAGGAGGTCTCATTATTAGCCAACCTACCATGATCATGGGACTTAATAAGTTGAAATTACCATTCTCTTCATCAAGCCAGGATAATTTCTTTCGACATTTGAATCAAAGGACAAGAGGTCTCATCATGAGCCGACTTGTGCATATCATTAAGATCTAGTGAATGACATTATTATTCGCTGGTCACCATGGCAAAACAATGGTCTTTTGGAAATAATTAACAAAAATAAGTTATGAATCATTTTTATTAGAATGGGATACTAGCATATCAACGGGGTAAAACTAGTTGAAAGGCAACCATATCGAGGCTATGGACGCCTACTTGTAGCAGAGGCCATGCCTGTGGTATTGGGGTATATTTAAAATCAGCTTATAAACACTTTGCTATTTTGTCTTCCCTTTCCAATAATAAAGGAGGATAACCCGACCATTGGGGAAATTTAGTACATCTGGAAGGTGGTAATGTCGAGTATGTGTGAACAATCATTTATTCTAATATATTAGGAATGCAATTCTAAAATGTTTCCAAGTCTATCTTTAACTTCTTTCTTTCTAATGATAATCATTTGGTGTGAATATGTCTTAGCCATGATTAGAGCTTTAGTTATATTTCTGTGCTGAATATTTAGTCTCGTTAACATATCTTAGCATTAAATGCACCCTATTATCACGTCACATGGCTCCGATTGATATTTTAATGTTTTGACGACTATCTATTATGGCGATTAATTTGTTTCTATCTGTTTGATTATGCTCACCATCCACCACATCATTGAAGGTCATGGTCAAATTTTAATATTTTTGGGGGGTGAAGAACCACAAATATGATAAGATGTTTAATTTATCGCAGTAACTATGTTTTTCATGTGTGAACTCTAGTATTCATTTACATGTAATTGTTGAACATTGTTACTGCTTGCACTTGTTACTTGCTAAACTTTGTTGAACATAGCTTCAGATCACTACCTAAGAAACAAACGAGATGGACGGTCATTCAATTCACAGTGAACTAGCCCAATTGAGAGTTTCCAAATAGGCACGCATTATTTTGGAGCGAGTGGGCTGAATTTTTTTTTTTTTTCACAATTGCACGGATTTGACAATGTGATTGCTCTGGAATTCATTTAGAAATTGAGCAATGGGATAACCATGGTTAAGGGCAGGAAAGTGCAGGTTAATGAAGAAATCTTGTTAGAAGTTATAGGCCTTACTATGGAAGGAGAAAAGTGGGTTGAAAAACATACCCTGTTGCAGAGCTAAACATTGTTGTTCATGGACCCCAGAGAAGAATTGATTAGGAAAGGCAAGGGGTATAACCTTGCTTCATTTCCAAAACCTTGGAAGGAATTGGTAGGGGTTGTGAAAAGATATATCACCTGCGACGACCGATATGACGTGGTCAGATCTCAACACTTGAAGTTGATGGAAGTACTAAAGAAAAGGGTAACTCTAAACTTACATTATATTTTGAATGAACTTCTGCATGAGACTATTGTAAGATTTAATAAGCCCAAAGACCAAGCTTTGGTGGTAATCCATCATAGTCTCATAAAACTAATAGTCTTCATAGAACTAAGCCAAGTACACCTAAGTTGGGAAGAATTTGTGGGAAAATCTGAGGTCCCACTCAGAATTGGAGACCTATTATAGAACCTAAGCAACCAGTAGATAATGGGGAGGCAAACATGGTGGGGAAAGAAATTACACAAGAATGAGCTCAGACCTCAGCTCCACAACAAATAACTAGGGAAGAAAAGAGAGTAACTTCCCTTCTGGTCTCTTTACCTATTAAATGAAGAAGGTCATCCAACCTAGTCAAAACAATGAGTCCCATGGATTCTATTGTACAACCAATGGAAGAAAGTGCATCCCAGAGACTTCCTAACATACAGGAAACTCATCAAGAAGGTTCCCCCTAAGTACATGAAATGGAAGTGGCCCAAGTATTGGAAGGATTAGGAACCCTTTTAAGTTCTATAAATTTTGAGGAAGCTGCAGGTTGTTCAGAAAATCCACCAGAACAAACCCCGATGCCCAATTCTCCTATTTCTCCTTCCAATTCAGCAGCTACTATCATTCTGGAGTTCTCAAGAGACCTTGGAGATACCTCTCTTCAAGAGAATTCTGTAGACTCCATTGCAACCATCATGGAACCTTGTTCTCCCTTGGAAGAAATAACTCTACAATCTCCTATGGGACAGGGGATTAATGTTGATTTTTCTAGTATGCCCTAGTCTGATGAGGGCTTTACAGAACCTGTAACTACTACCTCAGCTGAGGAAGTAGTGACTGGAAGGCCTGAGATAATTGCTTTTGCTCATTCTTCTACAATTTTCGAGATCAAAAAACTTATTGGAAAAAGAAGAAGGAGAATCAGTCGTGAAGCACAGTTGCTAAAAAGAGAAAATAAGAAACTGCAAAGAAAATTGCAACAACTTAGGAAGTGGTTAAGAAATAGCAAGGTTGAGAGGTGCCACAAAGAAAAGAAAGAAACCAGAACAATTTCGACTCAAACCGATTTTTTTTGTCTCCATAGGGACTAAGATAAAAGAAACTCTTCCTGTTACCACAAGAACACAGACCGACCTAGATGTATTAAGAAATAACGTGATTACTATTGAGGTGAGTACTCAATTGGAATTATCAATTTTTATTGACAAAACCAAATAGATGGAGCATGTACCTCCTTACAATCCGCTAATTGTAGATGCCCCCATTCACGTTTTAAACATGAATATAGAAGAACGACAGGAAAATTTGGCATGATATTGAAGAGAGGTGGTGCCCCAAAAGGAGCATCAAGAACTGTTGCAGAAATTTAAAGAATTAATGATCACTGAAGACAAAACCTATGATAAATTAAGAGAAATAGACAAGAAGGTGAACAATGTAAAAGGCTAGCTTGAGAAAACCCTTGAATAGAAAAAGGAAGTCTATTCTATCTACTCTAATGCCCTATCCTATAGATGTCCATTGAAAAATAGGCTTTATTTTTATTGGGAAAATATCTTTTACTCAAGATCAAGGCTATCCGGTTTGGTGAGCCTTATGAATTCAACAATGTTTCCGATTTTGTTAAGTATTTCCATCAATAGGATGATCACACAAAGTATTTTTTGTGTGAATTGTATATGCACAATTTCTTTTTGGAGGAACAAATAGATGAAAACCCCATTCCTTTCATTGGAGATGTACAATTTCAAGAATTTATTTCATTTTACAGAAATCAAATAAAGTGGTCCAAATCTCATAACATATTCCAATGGAGAGAAAATGGCCTTGACCTCTGGGTAAGGGGAGAGCCAAAAATCCCTTTGCATACACTGGTTAAACATAAGAGGCTTATGGAGCATCCTAGCATTATTACTCCCTTGGCATCTATCCATAACGATGTCCTATAGACCTGGTTGGAATATTTTGAGGATATTAAATAGAAATCTTTACGAGTTGCTAAAAAACGACGGAAAAGGTAATCTAATGAAGTTAAGAACAAAGAACCCTTCAGTTTCAAGAATTTTCAAGCTGCATTAAGAAGGGTGTGATATTATGCTCATCTGGTCCTAGAAGAGGGCCCCAATTGGCCTGGATGAGGGTGCAAATGCCCTATAATATGGTACCCTCTGGATGACTATAAAGTTGAGTATGAGCTAATGGAAGCAAGTAAGTTTGTAGCATTCTAGGAAATCAAAAGTAGGAATGGATTCAAAAACTATGGAGAGCATCCTTACCTAACCTACTCTCTAACCTTATTTCATGTCAACCATCTCTTTGCATGAGGTCATGGAAAAAGGTAAGATGGGGGTGATGTTGGGCCTTGGGATTGGTATAATTCTTCACCTTATTTCTTTAGTTTATAGTTATTTTTTCAAGCCTTTCAAGCATAGATTATAATAATTCGAATGCTAAAGAGTTCTAGAAAGGAGTTAATAATTGTTTTGTTATTTTACCTTATTAGTGAATCAATTTGACTCTTAAAGATGTCATTAACTAATGATTCAGGTCGATATTTGTACAAGAAATATTCGATGTTGATTGTTCTTCCTTGAATAGTTGAGGAAGGCCGAGCCATAAGGAAATCGTTCAAAATATTTGTGACTTGCTGACTGTGAATCAACATCTTATATGCATGAGACAGTTGGAAAGAGGATCATGACCTGCTATTCTAAGGAAGACGTTGCATATTTCATAGCTTGAATTAAGCATCTTGAGAATCTCTCGATTCTCAGGATAACTTTACCATTTCGAATTTAGGGTTATTTTGTAATATAAAAGTAGGATTAAACTCCAGTAAAAGGGGTGAATTGTTCCTATTAATTGTAAAATGAGACTGGAGAAATAGATTGTCCTGAATTTTCACAGACTTCTCTTGTAATTTACTGTTGCATATTAATGAAGATTTCAACAATTCAGTTTTAATATAGTGCATTGAGTCAACTACAATGTGGTTGAATTCCAATGATCGTGGGCCTAGTCCTGGGATGAATACTATCTTCCTCTATATTATTATTGTATCTTCCTTTCATATTTTGAATGACTAAACATTTCTTAAATTAAATCACTGTTTGACAAGCTGTTACTGTTTACAAGCAATTGTAGCAAATAAAATTAAACAAGATTTCATTTACAACATTATATTTTGTTATTTCTTCTGCAACAAGTGTGAATTGTTAGCTTCAAAGACTTAGCATTTTTTTGATAGATGCATTTCAGTTCTATTATCATAGTTATCGTTCACTAGGAAACAACTTGAAATTCTCTAAGATTTCTAAATAGAAACTTAACAATTTATTTTTGTCAGTTTTATTGTAGTTTAGAGGTAGAACACGAGTTTTCTTTCATTAAAGATTTTGTTGTTCCTTTCATTTCTCAGTCTTTTTTCTTATTAGTTTAGTTTCACCTAGATTAAGATAATCTCAACACTACCGTTGCACCAACTATGTGGACAGCCTCATAATAAAAAGATGAAATCTTAGGTTGAAAATTTATTGTGTAGAGGTTTAAGTTGATTCTTTAGGAACAACTTAATGCCCAAAAACAAGGTTGGTAGTTTCTACTATTGTGGAGTGTATAGTTTGAAAGACCAGTTGAGTGTAATGCACCATTGTAGTTGCACTTCCAGCTTCCTTTTTTTAGTGAAGATGTTTGCATGCTTTCTTTGGTTCACTACACTTCTTTTTGTTTTGTTTCTACATGATCATATATTTCAGTATAATGATCAAGAGAAGCTTCTAGGTTGCATTGGAAATTCCGCTTTACATGACCTGAAACTACACTATTTAGGTTAGGTTAGGATAGGTTGCATGTAGTTAGATGCATTTCGTTCTTGTTGTGTGGTTTGGTCTTTCATGTTTCAACTTCATTCTTTTGGTTTTCATTGTCTTTGAATAAGGTTGGTTTTGAGCTTTGAGATGATGTGGCTAATCATTTGTGAATGGAAATATGTAGTAACACGCAATCCTTGTCTTATCTGTTACCCTCTTCCTTAATTTAGTTTATCTCTTTTGAGTCAATGATTTTATGATGGAAAATATGATCCTTTAGCCAAGAAGCTGTAAGAAAACCATGAGGCCCACATCTTTTTAGGATTCTCTCTCCTATACTTGATATTTTTTTATGGAAAATGTGTTCTTCCTTATGTATCTGTGTAGAGTAAGGTAAGGGGAAAATTTCTGGCAAGCAAAGCATCAAAGCTCTAAATCTTGTCTTTGAAGGAACAACCTTTTCTGATCTCAATAACTTGAGATCCATTTTCTGCCCGTAAAAATAATAAGTTCCTATGCATAGTCCTATGAAAATAAAAATAAAATTAAAGGGTGAAAGTAGAGAAAGACTTCCTGTGTAGGGAGGTGAAACAAGTGACTTCACTGGGTTATTTCCCAGGCTCGCTGACAATGAAGCAATGTTTGTATTCCTGATGCAACTCCGTCAAGGTACTGTCTAGGCCTGCTAGTAGTGGAGCAATGCTTGAGATGTAAAAATCATACTCTAATTGTTTTTATCTCGCTATGTTATATTACCCTTACTTATATTAACAGGATGATGATATGGCTTGTTTTATGATATGTTATGTTGAGTTATGGAATGGGGAAGACTATATATTCAGCCAAGTAAGAATGGAGAGCTAAGATAACCCACTGATTACATCAATACTTCCTGAAGAAATGAGAAATGACACTTACAATGAAACCGTTTCAAAGAAGTTGGGGTTCTCCTAATGTGTCACCAAGTGTTGTCGTTGCAACAATGACCCTCCAAAATTTTTGCATATGTTAATTTGGGAGCCTACATTAATTTTCATTTCAAGCCCCTTGGTGTCATCATATTGTTTGATTTGTTATTTGTGTGTTTTCTCCTAGTGTTGCATCCTCCTAAGTCAATGTTTCCTAAGTGTCGTCACCTAACCCTTATAAGCACTTAAGTTATATAGTCCATGGTTAGGTGAACTCGTCACTTATCTTGACTTAGAAACTTACCTTCTTGTCATGCACACACATAGAAAGAACTCAAAAGCATGGAAAAAGAAAACAAAAGCAAGAAAATCACTCACTAAGGCAAAAAACAGACTCCAAGTTGATGAAGACATGCACTTGAGTTGAGCACACTCCTTTGGGTTGAAGAAGTGCAACCTCCTTGAACACACTCCATCATGCTAAAGACATGCAACCCTCTTAAGCACATTACTTCGTGTTGAAGGGATGCAGCCTTCTTGGATGTATGCATGAACCATCTTATTGCATGTGGGTGCACTCCTAGAAAATAGGAGCCCACTTAAATTCTCTTAACTAATCATTTCACTCATTGAGAAGTGACACTCATGCATGAAAATTTCTTTAAATCAACTCAATTAATCATTCTTTTTCATAATCATTTCAGTTGAGTAGGGTGCGCAATTGGGGATCAAGAGACTCTTCAACAACCAACACTACAAGTTTTTCATGTATAATCTCTTCATTTTTTCATGTATAATCTCTTCATTTCCTTTCATGATTTACTATCATTCTTACTTTTCTTGTTGTGATTTTTTATGTTTTTAGTTTTCTTTTATTCTCAATATGTATGCTACAAGTGTTAATCTGTTGTCGCATGCATAAACTATTCACATTCTTTAACCTTTTCATATTTCACTATGAATGCAACAACTATATAACCTTATGGATCTTTCTTTTCCTCATGTTATCATCAAATCCTGTTGTTTAAACTTGTTGATGAGCTACCAATAGGTAGAGTGCACTTTTGAGCTTGAAGCTTGATCAATCTCAAAAGCTACACCTTGAATAATTAAGTTTTCGTCTTGAGTGCACTTATTCACCATGAAACAATTCACCCTTCCTTGGGCGCATGAGTGCATCACAAAGACATGAAGCAACTTCCTTTGAACCTTAGGAGTGCAATAGTGCACCCCCCTTACCTTTGGGTGCATGAGCACATTATGAAGACCCGAAGACTTGTCAACCCATTCCTTCATCATGTGATGTGCAAAGGTTATTGAATGGATCATCACACATATGGATGAATCTCACCTTATGCTATGCAGTAAGAGTGGTGGTCAGCTCACCGCCTAATTAGGTGAAGACATGCAAACATATTATAAGATTCTCACACCCAATGAATATGAAAATGACAACTTATACATGACATGGGAAACCCTCGATGCTAGTGACATTATCAAATCATGGTGTTGAGAGCTTGTCAAGTTTTGCCATCGCCCATACACTGTTTATTTGACCAAGATTCTCGTAGATGTATTATCATGTATTCTCAATTGTATGGGCACAAGAACGCTGAGGTGTTCAAAGAGAATTGGATATACACACTCAATATAGTGGTGACCCATGGTAGAGATTTCAATTGGGAATATATAAATTGTCATATGAGTTGAAGTGTTAGGTGGGGTAGGAAAGAGCATCTTTATGGGTGAACCAAGCACCATAATTCTACATGTTTGTATTTATCTTAAATGGAATCTGTGCACAGTATGTATTCCAAGGAATGAACTAGAACTAGATCCCTAGGGAGAAATTCTTGTTTACTTCCATTGCAGAGTGTTATTAGAGCTAAGATTCAGAGCCATGTATAACAAATTGGTTGAACACTTATTTGTAGTCACATTTCAGATGATATTTGAGAATGATCCTCCTTGCATGATTGATCATATAAAGGATTCACTACAAAATATCATGGAGAAGATTGCAGCTTCTGAGGGTACATACATCAGGTGCTTTGATCGTAATATATCCCCTCATCTTATGCTACGATATGTGACCAACAATGTGGTCATGCTAGAAGTAACAAATTAGCTGGATAAGGGATTGTCAGGAGTTCTTTCACATGAGGAAGAAAGCCGCTTGGCCTATCTTTCCATTTAGGATTAGACTATATGATTCAAAGATATACAATGTGACAACAACAAAGATTCAAGAGCTAGAGTGCCTAAACTTCACCACTAAAGACTTTCATGGATATGATCCTAGGTGAATTTTTGGGAAACATTGTTAAAGGATCAACCATAACACGGGGTACTCATCGATGTCCACTGAAGAAGATGAGAAGATTAAGATTTGGTACAATCCAAACATGAAGACACATCCAATGATGGAGACCAGTTCACCCTAAAATTCACCAGCTCAAGACATGCAAGTGCAGGAGGAGGAGGAGATAACACCTCAAGCAAAGAAAGTAGCTCCCAATAAAAGGATCAGGTATGCCTCAATAGGTGAGAGAAGAAAGAAATGGAAATCTAGTCCTTTAAACTTAGGAGCTGCGCAAGAAAAGGAGGAGAGAAGAGAAGCAAAATAAGAAGTGAAGAGGAGGAAGCACGATGAGTTATTCCAGAAGAAACAAGAAGAAGAAGAAGAAGAGAGGAGAAGGAGAAAGGAAGAACAATCGAGGCAGTCCCAGAATGATGAAGTAGAACAGAGGCTGGAAGAAGAGTTATTGACTTTGGAAATGGAAGAAGAAGCATTGGAGGAAGAAGATACCATCCAACCCATGGATGATGAACCAGACACTCCAGAAGAACCTCCCATTACAAGTGGTCATCTTCCATTTTGGGAAATGCGAATCACATCTCCACCAACTGAGAGTGTCATGGATATATGCAAACACAGTTACCGATCAAACGAGGATTATTACCTCAAAACGAGAACTCTAACCAAAAAACCCAAAAAAACATGAAAAAACACCCTAAAAAAGAAAAGTGTTGAGGGTTAATTTTCAACATATTTTAAAAATGGAAGTAAAAGTCAATTTGTTTTATGCAAAAAACACCCAGAAAACGAAAAGTATTGATGCTGGAATAACAATTTTTTATTTTTCAGGGTAAATTATCAACATATTTTAATAATGACGTTAAAGATAAAATATCATGACTCTAAAAAACCTTAAAATTCAAAGGATTTTCAAGCATGGCATTAAATATAAAATATCACGTCTATGAAAAGCCTTTAAATTCCAAAAATTTTAGCGATGGTGTTAATATTATTTTAACAAATTATTGCCATTTAATTTATATTAATAATGTATTGAAGTCACAGGATAGGAAACACTTAAGTTATGATGAATGAACAACTTTACAAAACAAATTAACTTATATGTCATTTTAGATTTTTTTATACAATTTTAAAAATCAATAAATTAAAAAAAAAATCTTAAAAATAAAAATTAGTAACATTAAAAGTTAAAAAAAAATATAAATACAACTTTAAATTAAAAAAAAAGACTTTGACAAAAAAATACATTAAAAAAAACAAAATAACAACAAAAACTTAAAAAAAAAACATTAATACAATTTTTTTTTTCAAATTAAACAAGTAAAATTTTAAAAAATAAATAAATTGGAAAAAAAAATGTTCTCATGTTTTTTTCCTTTAGTTTTTGTTTTTGTTTTTTTCATTTTTTTTTTGTTTTATTTACTTGTAATTGTTTTTTTACTTTTTTATGTTTCTAATATATATATATATATATATATATATATATATATATATATATATGGTTTTTTTAAATGGCATGTTGTATTTGTTTTTAACGTTTTTTTTTTGTTATTTTTACTTTAATCTTATTTGAATCATTTTTTTTTTTTGGAAAAAATACTTAAAATATCATCATCTTTGAATATAAAACTCATACAAATTTCATAAAAATTGTTATTTTTTGAACTTTTTTATTCATTTTTTTCATAGAAATCTTTTATTTAACATGTCCTTTTCACGGAAAAAGTCTTGAAATACACATTTTTTTAATTATATCTATGCAAAATGTGTATTTTTTGTCGAGTGTTTAAAATTGTTATTTTTTAGTGTTTTAATTATATCTATGCAAAATGTGTATTTTTTGTTGAGTGTTTAAAATTGTTATTTTTTAGTGACAAATGGGTTTTTTCTTTTGACTGGGTATTAGTTTGTCTTTGACCAAAAATTTATGATGCTTATGCATAGTTTAACATTAGGAATTCAATTTTTGTTATTTTTTATTATTATTTAAATTTATTTCTTTGTAAGGTGATTGAGTGAGGTCTTATTGTGGGTTTTTTAGTAACTTCCATTTCTATTAGTTACTAATTTTTTGTTTTTAGTTTTCTTTCATTTTTATTTAACTTTTTCATTATTCTATTATTTCTATTTTCATTAATTATAATTTTTTCTCAAGAATAGGTGCATCTTCTTGGACAAGGAAACCCCTGTTGAGACAATTGCATTACAATGTACTTCTATTTTCTCAAATATTCCCGAATCAGAGGAGGAAAGGAACCCCAAACAGATAAGAGAAGAACAAATCAAAGAAGGTGTCCCATGGGCCTATTTTGATGGGGCTTCTCAGAACAATAAAGTAGGAGCAGGGTTGATTATTCATCTAAATGAAAACCAGATTTTAAAAGCTTCAGTGGGTCTAGGAAATGGAACAAATAACTTTGCAGAAATGTCTGCCTTAAAGCTGCTTCTATGTTGGCTTATTCACAGGAACATCTTCACAGTTCAGATTTTTGGGGATTCTTTAAATGTTATTAAATGGGTTAATGGTCAAAGTAGATGTCAAAATTATATGCTGAGACCTTTATTAGAAGAAATTCAGAACTTAAAGCTTTCTTTTAATGTTTTTTCACTATGCCATATCTATAGGGAACGCAATGAATCAGCAGACAAGCTTTCTAAGGAAGGTTTGCAACAGGATTTGGGCAGCTAGAGAATAGTAGAGGAAGACTATGGATAGATTCGTATGTCGGATCAGCCTCCTCATTCTTAGTTTTTTCTTTTTTTTGTTGTTTCCAATGTCGTTCACAGACATTTTTATCTGGTTTGGGATTATAGTTGTTTTTTGGTAAACTGTTTCCAATAGCTTTACATGGTACCTATTTCCTGTTTAGGTTGTTTTCCTCAATGAGGAGACCCGAGAAATAGATGCTTGACTATGATCCCTTTTTGGATAATGTTTATATGGGTTGTTATTAGTGACTTTTTCTAGAAACGTGAGCTGAATAATGAGGCTTACAGTTTCAGAGGTTTCTTTTCTTAGCATATTGTACAGGAAAGGCAGTCACTTTTCTACAGCAGCTCTATGATCTTATCATACAGCAAACTGAATGCACAGTCATATACTATGTAACTTTTTATCTTGTTTATAAAAAGTTCGATTTTTTTCTTTGGAAAAAAAAAATATATTAATATAATTAATTATAAACAATTATATATATTAATAAAAATAAAACACACACACACATAGATGTATGTATGTTAGTATAAATAATATTAGTTAATCATATTTCATAATTTTTGGCCATGGCATTCAAAAAAACAATAGTTTATTAGTTGATTTATTTTTGCGATGAAATCTTTGTCTTTGTTATTTTTTTTAATTAAGTTATATTTAAGCTAAGCGGCAGGTACTAGCTACTATGTAGCCCTTGTTTTATGTGTATTGAAGTACTAATTAACAATATACTAGCTACTATGAAGCCTCAAGTCACCATTCTACAGTTGGAGGGCCTGGCGTAAACGTGGTGGGATACTAAACTTGAGCATATATCCTTGGTTGTTGAGCTCGGAGACCAAACCGACACTAGGTCCACACATATCACATCTTGGGATGACTTCTACCAAGCCTTAATAGCATGTTTTTACCTTCCAGGATAACTCCAGAATCTCCTTGCCAAATGGTTCCAACTCCGACAACTACCAAGTCAATCAGTGCAAGCATACATTGATGTCTTCTACAAATTGCGCATTCAAATCCATATCTCTAATTCAAAAGATTATTAATTATTAAATTTAATTGTGGTCTACTAATGTTTTTTCATCGAGAATTTGAGTTGTTTGTTAATACTTCCTTGGACAAGGCCTTTATTGGGGCCTTGGCTATAGAATGTAAAGTGGCTCCTCAAACCCAATCTCCTCAACCCAAAAATGGTCCATCTCCCGATAGTCCATATAATGTGGCTCCTAACTCATCCCATTGGTGTACATTTCATAAGAGAAACTCATGTGCTTCAGCACACTGTCATGTGGTGGGCTCCAGTATTGTAGCAATAATGCTACAACTCCTGGAGCTTCCTTCTCTAATTTTATCAACCCGGTAGTTCGTACAAACTTGGAAGCGACGGTGCTGTATGCACAAGTACTAGCTCTTGTCGCAGCTGTCACTTGGTCAGCTGGCACAAGTCCGCTAGGGCTCAAGCCAACTTCTATATGTTCTCAGAAGAAGCTTTTTAAGTGATGAACGAAATCTATCTCAAAGGAAATTAACCTACTTTGCAAGAATGAACTGAAAGCCAACAACACATGGAAACCCTAGTAAACCCTAATTCTACCAGCTTAATCCTTATGATGCAATGGTGGGAATGCAACTTCTAAAAGTGATGCCATTACTTCTATTGGGATGAGATGCATGTGCTTAAACTACTTTCATCTGAAGAGAACATGTTTTTGTATTTTTGCTCAAGTTGTTGGAGTTATTATGACTGTGCTTCTTACTGGGTCTTGACTGTGCAGGGGTAGATAAAGGGGAGGAAGGCTTGGAAAAGGTCAGGAGGACTCTGAGAGGGTCTAAGGGATCCCTTACATCATTCCACAGAAGTTCACAAAGTTCAGATGCCTGGCAACCATATTTTCAAGCTTCTACAGGATGTCTGTAGGGGATTCTACAGGAAGTTCAGGATTTCTACAGGAAGTCTGCTAACTTCTACAGGATGTTCTGCAATAGGATTTTTGGGTGATGGATGAGTGAATGGGCTGTGTGGGTGGATAGAGATGTAGGAGGGGAGCTTGTAATGGCTTATGGACAGAGAGATGAGATGGAGAGGGAGCGTGTAAAGCTGGTTGGTCTAGAGGGGGGTAGAGGCAATTGACGGCCGAAAAGATAAATCAACGTGGATGATAGAAGAGTTGGGAGGCAAATGATCTAACTGGGAGATAAGGAGATGGCTTAGGCACGGCTCAGAAGGATAAGGAAATGATAGAGTGGTGTTGCGCAGTGTAAATGAAACAAATCACCCGTGTCTTGCACAAAACCGAGAATTCATCAACCTATTCTAACTGTTTTTATAAAATCATAGAACAACAATGTAGTTCAAAGAGAAATCATGCATGGTGCTGAAACAAAGAGTTATTTCTCAAGATCCAAATGCATGGACACTCCTACAAATGGAAATATTACGTTAAAGCTTGCATGATCATGTAAAACTGTGTTTTTGGTAGTTGGCACGGTCTGCACTCCCAATCTCTAAATAGAGGTGGAAGTGAGTGTGCAATCAACCTTTTTTGGAGCTCTGATGAACTCTAACCCCTTTACTCTAATTTAAACTACTGAAAGCACTTTATCCACAAAACTAACCTACTTAATCACATCAAGAAATTCGAATCAGCAAACTGTGTTTCCAAGTGCATGTAAAGACAAAGAAATATAATGCTGAAAGAAAGACAAGTAACAATACAAAAGAAGGAAGCCTTAGGCTCTCAGGTTGGGCCCAACCCTGAGAGCTTAAGCTCCTTTAAGAACTCAGAGCTACCTCAAATCTGTCTGCTTATTCATTAAGAGATAATAGTCAAAAGTCTGATAACATGCCAAAAATGGCTTACAAAAAGCAAAACAGAGCTATCAGCTCGTAGGCTAGAATGAACAAAAAAGTTTCAAAAGTCCCCATCGAAGGCTACAACCTCAATATTTATACATTATGAGGGCCAAGCTGGCCTCCTAAATTAGTGGGGCTTGGCTGACCAACTAAAAGTAAACTGCTATTCCCTTAGAATCCGTTGGCTGCCTTCTAGCTCGGTGGTGATAGCTGTTGGAGCTCGGAGTTGGGGTGGAGATCACGAGGAAGGCCATTCAAGGTTGTGGACAACCTTCCTACAAAACCGTAATGCCACCTTGGCTGTCTCCTTGCCTCCATCTACGTGGTTTTGCTCCATTTAATGTCAAAAAAACCTAAAATAAACATGTATTAGCCACCTAGGAATAGTGACTGCCCTCCTTCCTACAAATAACATGAATATACTAAGAAATGATGCATAAGTGATAAAAAAATGAAGGGTTGAGCAAGGGTAAGTAGGCCAAATGAGCCCAAAATGTTACCAAATTTGGGGCTCATCATCACCCCCCAGCTAAAATATTTGCTCATCCTTGAGCAACTAGTCCAGCTCCTCATCCTTCATTGCCTTTACTGCCACCCTTACATCCCAAGCCTCTGTAGTAGTGTCCTCCTTGCTGATATGGAACCCAGCCTTTCTGTTCACCTCTTCCCACTGTTCATTATCATCTTTCTCTATGCTGCCTTCCATCAATCCTAGCAGCAGTGGTGGGCTTAGTTTGAGGCCAATCCAGCTGGGCTGGAGGTTTTGCATGGATTTCTTATAGAGGGCCACCCGTACTAGAGCTTCCCTCATCCGAGTTGGGGTATGATACTCTCTAATTTTCAGACTGTGGGCCAAGGTATTCCATCTGCGGGTGCAAGCTTGGACAGTGTTGTCTCCTAACAGTCTCTCCATGTCCTCAAAATGTGCTATGGCTTGGGCCTGCTGATCCATATATCTCAATGAAGCTTGAGGGTCAGTGGACAAGTGTTGGTGTGCCGATATTAGTGCAACTGGATCCCCTGGTTCTGGTCTGATTAGCAATGGCTCATTCAGCTCTCGGTTCATGACCGCTTTGGCTTCTGCTGCTCTTTTGTCCTCATGGTTCAACCATGAGGCAAATGCCATTAATTACATATCTCCCAAGGCCGTATTGGGATCCCATGAAACTACATTAGGCAGGGCCAAATTATGGAGGTAGAACTCCGCTAATTTGGCCTTATCCTCTGATGAGCTGGTACTGCATAATTCAGTGAATTGCTGCGAGTCTTGGAGCTGAGAGATACCCCTTTGTGCCAAGGTATTAATTTGAAATTGCAGCCATTGGTCTTTCAGGTACAGGCCATAGGATTTGGCCGGCTGTCTGCATTGGATAGCGTCCATGGCCCAACTGGCCATGCAGGCCAATTGTGCCTCTTTCTGCTGCAGCTGTTGTCTGAGAGCTTGCACCTCAATTTTTGCTTGCTGTTCTGCTTCCTGTAGATGCAAGGTTGGCTCCCCAAGACCGATGTTCAGTTCCTTTTTGCCTTGCTGTTCTGCTGTGGTGTCCCCGGAGGATGTACCTGTTCTTGTTCTCAGCTCCTGTAGCTGTAATCTAAGCTTTTCGTTTTCTTCCTGTAGGAACACTCGTTGGCAATTTGCCACATGTTAAGCCATGGCCAATTCACTTCTGGCGTCCTTGAGCTGCTCCTGCAAGGGACCTATGTCCGCCACACCCTTTGACTTGGCTATTTTCATCCACGTGTGTGTATGTACTCTCTCTTCCTCCAATACAAAAAACAGTGGCACAGTGAATTTCTGAGGTATAATTTTGCCAGCCTCTAAGAAGTTGTAATATGAACTCAGACTTGGCTGAGGGCTAGGCTCAAGAATATGCTCTTTCTCTACTTCTTTTGGTGGCTCTACTTCGCCCTCCCTCGGTGGTGATGAGGGTGCTTCTCCTTCCATTCTCTCTGTTTCCTTAAGTCGGGCTAAGGTTTCCTGTAGAGCATCTTCAGCATCCTGTAGCCGAGCTTTCGAGGCCAATTGGTCCAACCTAACCTTCCAAGTAGTTTTCTTCGGGCTCCCCCTCTCATAGGTGACTGATATCTTCAAGGGGAACCTCTCCTTGGGCGAAGTAGGGGCATCTTCGATAATGATTGGGCTGCTGGACGGAGGCTGTGGCTTGCTCGTCTTTATTCTCACACTTCTTCTAGCTTTAAAATATAGAGGGGTCTCCCTCTTTCTCTTCTCCTTTGGCCTAGGCGGTGTACTGAGGGCGGCCAGCACAGCTGCTGCCTCCCTTGCAAGAATGTTAGCTTTCTTCTCCATGGGTTTTCTTTTCTCAGGGCTTCCTGTAGAAGACCCTTTTTCAGTTGATTTCGGGCTTCCTGTAGAAGCCGGTTTCAGTTTTCCTGTAGAAACAAGTGTCACCGCTTTAGTTTGTTTTGCTGCATGTGTTTTACTTTTTGACTTGGTTGCGGCTGCTGTCGAGGCACCTTTGCTGATGTGGACCTTCTCAGCCTTGTCCACTCTGCTTTGCAATCTTTTCTCTCTGGCCGTCAACATGGGTGTGTCATCCTTCTCTTTGGCACCCTTTTTCTCTTGTTTCTTCTTTTTCTCTTTCTTCTGCTCCGTGGTCGTGGTCTTCTGGCCTTTTTCTTTCTTCCCTGCGGGCACTGACTCCTTCTCCTCACTGCTAGATGAACCGAGCTCTTCGGTCAGCATCTTTATATCACCATCCTTGGTCAAATTTCTGAAGGCTTCCCATGAGAGAGGAACCTTGTATGTGTGGAGCACATCCTCCACGAGGAGTTTAATGAGTCCATTGTGGGCTACCTAGTCTGGTGTGCCTTCTTTCAACTTGGTGGCACATTCAATCAGAGACTGTAGTAGAAAGTAGGGGATACTTAGTTTGTTTTCTACAGGTAGGTCCATCTGATGCCTTAATTCCGTGAGTAACCGAAAATGGTACCCATATACAATGCTAAATCGACCTTCGCCGGTGATGTACTTCATAATCTGTAGGCTAACTTCACTCCACAGTGGCAGTAAGCTAGTTCTACGAACCCCGTTTTTATCTTCTGAGAATTCCTCCTCTAGTGGAAATAATTCTTTCTTAGCCTATTGGCCCAATTTCCTTTCTTCTTTATCCCATGGTAATCCCATTGGGAGCTCAGTAACTCGGCTGATAAATTGTGGAGTGAGTCTGAGACTCAAACCCCTGAAGTTGACAGTGGCCAATGTTTTGGATTTCGGCTTCAGAGCTTGCAAAAACCCCTCGGCCACCTCATCGTCATAGCCCTGCAATTTGTCGCAGAACGACATCCATTGCACTTGCGTGAACAACTCCACCACCTCAGGATTTTCTCTTAGCTTTGTTAAGTCGGTTGGTTTCCTTCTGATGAACCCACCCGGCATGGTGAAAAATTGCTGCGTTAACTGGAGGTGGCAGGTGCGGAAGAAAATTGGCCTACTGGGACAGAGCGTAGAATTACGCCTCTGCCATGCATACAATTCACGAAAACGTATATCCCGACGACCTTAACACGACTTAATTATAACTCACATCCTGTAGGACGACAATTCATGCAACGACAGATAATACTTTGCAATTTTTTTTTTTTTACGACCAGACTGTAGAACGTCGACTCTGCCACCCTCGAAAGCAATTGCATGGAAGGTTCAGGCTTACCTTTTTAATCCGCCACCTTTTGACATGAGGAACCCAATTTCCTATAGAAGCAGCGCACGAATTCTGGAGGATACTGCAGTGGGTCTACGCTCTCTGTGCTGCTTAACAGGCGTTCGAACGGCCGAAGACTTGGAGTGTCGAGCTTCAGAGGAATCCGGATGCGCACTCGACTTTCAAACGGTGAATGATAAATGCGTGGGGTGGCAATCTAGCCGATTAGATTTGAATCCGGTGGAATCCGTGGCGCGGGGGTGAGCTGTCCCTGCCGAACCGTTGGACGACGTCACTCCATCATTCGTCTGCAAGTTCCCTTACTGCCGCATCATTCCCCGTAGATCCGCCGCCGTCATTTTTGTTAAAACTCGTTTTTCCCCGACTGGATGGCTCTCACGTGTGCACTGCCCGTTCCTTTTGCCACGACCACCATTCAAACATCCGACTAGACCACTGACTGGTCGACGTGGCCAGTCGAATGGCCATACGACCGCTCAACCCATTCACTTCACACTTCGCAAACATTTCAAAGTAAAATTCATGCAATTCGACGGAAGAAAGGGCGAGGCACTTACCTGTGCGGCCGCGACACGATTCTTCAGGCTTTTAGACGACGATGAGTAGATTTGTTTGCTGCTGCTTGATTGCACAGGTCCGGAGGTTCCTCTTCACAGGCCGCTGACGATGAATCTTATGATTCGGCTGCATGTGCCTGCGTTATCCTTGCATGTTGCAGGCAATGGAATGGTGTACACTCTAGTTGGCTTAACTGCTACGGGACTCCTGCAGGATGTCCTGTAGCAGTTTTTCCTCCTCGAGTGCATGCTGCACGATGAAGACAGTGGCCTCATGATCACGCTCACAGAGCTCTTCGATAGCTGGGATGGGTATGGCATGGTATCTCAGCGTTTTTTCATTAAAAAAAAATTGCTTTCTCTTGAATCTCAATGATCTGCTTTGATTGTGCAGGTATCTTCATTGCATGTCGACAGGGGTGGTAGAAGGAGGTGACAACAGTGTGTGAGGGTGAAAATAGTAGCTTGCATGCGTCCAAACCGAACCTTGGTCATTAGATCTCCCCCCATAATGAATTTTGGGCCGTCCCGAACTTCTACAGGAAGTTTCCTGTAGAAATACAGAACTTCCTGTAGAAAGTCTGCACCTTCCTGTAGAAAGTCTGCACCTTCCTGTAGAAAGCTTAAGCAGTGATGACATCGTGCCCATACCTTGGAGAAGATGAGTATTCTTGGAGGAGGTGCTGGTGAGGTCTCCTGGCAGCATGATAAGGATCCTTGACTTTGAGTTGAGAGACCTCCTCTCCTTCATAGAATACCTGCAACCTGCATGCATTTCCACATTATAAACTTGCTTTCCCTGTCTTTTTTGCTTATTGTTTTTTTCTTTTTTCTCTTTTTTTTTTTTTTTTGAAAGATAGCGGGGGCGCCTCAATGAGGTTTTCACCCTTGCCATCTGCCTTAAGCGCCTCAGAGAGGTTTTCACTCAAGGATCTTTTTCAAATTTCTCTTTTTTTTTTGAAAGACAATAGGGGCGCCTCAATGAGGTTTTCACCCCTACCACCTACCTTGGGAGCCTCAGAAAGGTTTTCACCCAAGGATCTTTATTTATTTATTTATTTTTTTAGATCTTTCAGGGTATGCCCAAAGCAGAGGCAGAACCCTTCTCTATGACCAACACTGATTTCTCCATAGTTTTGATGAACTCTTGTCTTGAGAGAGGTTTCCTGTAGATCTTCAGTCGATGCCCATGGACAAGCATGGGGATGGACTCCTCATCAATGGTCCAAATAAGAACAGATCCATTGTCGTGACATTTTTCCACTGCATATGGTCCCAGCCATCTGGTTCTCAGCTTCCCCTTGAAATCTTTGTACCTAGAGTCATACAACAGTGCCCAATCTCCTGGCTGGAATTGCTTGTCATTGAGGTGTTGGTCATGCCACACCTTTCTCTGAAGTTGAACCACTTCTGAGTGAAGGAGGGCCTGCATTCGGTGCTCGTCCAGTCCATTCAGCTGCAATAACCTTTCTTGTTGTGCATGGCTGAGATCTAGGTCCAGCTGAGCTGCCATCCTCAAAGTGTTGTATTCAAATTCAATGGACAGCAAAGCTTTCTTCCCATAGACCAACTCATAAGGTGTGAAGCCGTGTTGTGGTCTTCCAGGTGGTGTTGTAAGCCCATGTGGCCTCAACCAGGCGATCTGCCCAATCTTTCCTACTGCTGCTCACCACCTTAGTCAAAATCCCTTCCAATGCTCTGTTGGTGACTTCCACTTGCCCATTTGCCTGTGGATGATAGGGGGTGGAAGTCCTATGCTTGATTTTGTGATGAGCTAGTAGGTCTTCAATTAAGTTGGATGTGAACAGGCTTCCTTGATCAGTGACTAGCTCTCTGGGGTAGCCAAACTTGTAGAAGATGTTTTCTCTTAAGAACTTGGCCACCTTTTCTTCTGTTGCTGCTTTGATTGCTTTAGTTTCTGCCCACTTTGTCAGGTAGTCAGTGCACAGAATGATGTAAGACCTTTGCCTCGAAGGAGGGTTGATTGGACCCACAAAGTCCATACCCCACTTCTCAAATGGCTCAAGAGTCACTTGAGGTTGGAGAGGCATCTCATCCCTTTGAGTCGGTTTCCCCATTCTTCGGCATCAGTCACATTGGCTGATATACCTTCTGACATCTTGATGAAGTGTGGGCCAATAGTAACCTGCCTGTAGGATTTTGAAGGCAGTCCTCTTTGCTGCAAAATTTCCTCCACAAGGTCCATCACGACAGATGAGGAGGATATCAAAGACTTCCTCCTCCCTTACACAACGCCTTAAGATCTGATCAGGGCCAAGCTTGAACAGGTTGCCCCCGATCCAAGTGAAGGAGGCATTTTTTCTGATGATTCTGCTCTTCTCTCTTGAAGATAGGTGCGGAGGGAACTGTGCTGAAACAAGGTAGTTTGCTATATCAGCAAACCATGGAGAGAGTACTGAGATAGCAAACAGATGTTCATCGGGCATCTGGTCATCCACTGTTCCATCCTCATCTGCAGATAGATCCAATCTAGATAAAAAGTCAGCAACAACATTTTCTTTACTTGGTTTGTCAACGATAGTCAAATCAAACTACTGCAACAAAAGTAACCATCTAATAATACGAGCATTCACATCTGGTTTATTCATTAAATATCTAATTGCAGCATGATCAGTATGTACAAATGTTTGATAGCCAATGATATAATGTCGGAACTTGTTCAGTGCATGGACCACAACCAAGAATTCTTTCTCGGTTACAGTGTAATTCAGTTCTGCTTTGGACAAGTTTTTGTTGACAAAGTAAATGGCATACGGAAGTTTTTGCTCAACTTGTCCTAAGGCTGCCCCTATGGCTTTGTTCAAGGCATCAGTGTGGATGTGGAAAGGTAGGGCCCAGTTGGGACCTCTCAAGATTGGGGCAAACACCAACTTGTCCTTTAATTCATTCAAAGCCCTCTGACAATCGTCAGTCCATTTAAACTCCACATCTTTTGCCAACAAACCAAACAATGGTGAGGCTAGCTTGCTGAAGTCTTTAATGAATCTCCTATAATACCCCGCTAATCCTAAGAAACTCCGAACATCCCTTACCTTTTGGGGACGTGGAACCTTCTTGATGAGAGCAATTTTGTTAGGATCCACCTGTAACCCTTGGCAAGAAATGGTGTGGCCTAGCACAGTCCCTTCAGTCATCAGGAATTCACATTTTTCAGGACTGAGGGATAGGTTCATCTCAATGCATTTGGTTAGGACTTTTCCCAGATTGGACAATGCTTCCTTGAAGTTGGACCCATAAGGAGTGAAGTCATCCATATAGATTTCCACCGCATCATGGACCAGCTCAGAAAAGATGCTCAAGACGGCTCTCTGGAAGGTAGCAGGAGCATTGCATAGCCCAAAGGGAAGAACTTGGTAGGCGAAGGTACCCAAAGGACAAGTGAAGGTGGTATTATCTTGGTCTTCCGGGCTGATTTGGATTTGGTTGTACCCGCTAAACCCATCTAGGAAAGAGAAAAACTTCTTTCCTACCAATCCATCCAACACTTGATCTATGAAAGGTAGAGGGAAGTGGTCTTTCTTGGTAGCTTTGTTTAGTTCTCGGTAGTCCACACAGATTCTCCACTTCCCATTTTTCTTGGGAACCAACACCAGAGGGGACACCCATTCGCTATCTGAGATGGGGTAAATGAATCCGGCATCCAACAGCTTTTTCAATTCTTCCTTGACAATGTCCTTATGGGCTGGATTCATTCTCCTCTGGGGTTGCCTAACCGGTTTACAATCCTCCTTGATGTAAATGTGATGGGTACAGACCGAAGGATGGACTCCTTTCATCTCCTTATAGCTCCAAGCAAAAGCATCTAGATGACTGGCCAACAGACTACACAACTCCTTTTCCTGGGAAGGAGATAGGGAGGAGCTCATCTTTAACGTTCTCTCCAGGCCGAAATCCACATTCTTGACTCTGGGAGTGACAGGGTTGGTTGCACAAAGGTCCACTAAGGTGCTGGCTTGGGCATCCTCCACCAATTCCTCTAAGGTCAGTGCACTGGGAGGTGGATTCTGGATCAAGGTTTCAATCAAATCATCCTCGGTTGGGGGGTCTCCCCTAATGGTGTCTAGGGTGCACAAAGGTGCAGAGTACACCTCGTCTTCTTCTCCTTCCTCCAACCAAAGTGGTATGTCATGCTCTAATGAGGGTTGGGCAGGAGGGTATAGGACTAGCTGCTTGGACATAGGACCATTTTTGATGGTCACGTTTCTTGCACGGCAACTTATGTAAGCATCTGCAGTGGCTAACCAAGGCCTTCCTAAAATAAGAGGATATCCAGTGAGTTTTGCCTTTGGTTGCAGCACCAAGAAATCTGCAGGATATTCCCAAGAGTCAAAAGAGACCAAGACATCCTCCACAATCCCTTCGGGAGTCACGGTGGAGCGATCTGCTAGTTGTAGGACTGTCGAGGTCTTCCTCAAGGAACCCTGAAGGTTGAGTTTGAGCATGGTATTCCTGGTCATTACATTAATGGCAGCCCCTAGATCAATCAAGGTGTGAGGTATGATGGTGCCATTGATGTGGACATCTACTACAGGACTCCCAGGATCTAGGTACTTTGGGCAGATGACTTGTCCTAACATAAGGTCAGACAGTTGTCCTAAGACATTGATGGTTGAAGCATCTCTCTTTCGCCTGCCTGGGTGTCTGAAACACTTTTCTTTAACCAGTTTGTTGTATATCAGTACATCTTTGATGGCTTGGAGAAGTGGTATTTTCACACACAACTGCTTGAGCTCTCCCAGAAGCTCATCCTCCTCTGGGTTGGGTTGTGTGGTGGCTGTTAGTCTCTCAGGAAAGGGTGGAATAGCCTTTGGTTCACTTTCCTGTTTGTCTTCCTCGTCCTCTGGGGGAGGAGGTTGGCGATCCGGAAGAGTCTTTCCAGATCGCAGATTGATCTCCTGGATCTCCACAGCATAGGTAGGGCATGATGTTTTCCCAGTGTATACCTGCTGGGCCTGTCTGTTGTTGGGGTTCGGGTTCGATTGAGCAGGAATTTGAGGGTGCCTTGGAGGAGCAGGAGGTAATGGTTGAGGTTGAACTGGTGGTGGAGGCAAAATGGCGGGAGGAGTGTTGTACTGGGGCCTCCACCCCGACTGAGGTGCATTCCACTGAGGTTGTGGCTGGGCATGTGAGTGATACGAATGAGTAGTGGGTTGAGTATGGTACTGAGGTGGATAAGACCATGGAGGAGGCACAGACCAGGAAGGATGAGCAGGGGGACCCCAGGAAGGCATAGGGGTAGATTGGTTGGGGCTGTAATAAGCTTGGGGTGCCCCTTGCATCCCCTGCTGGTAAGGTCTAGGCCCTTGTGGCCTCCTTTGGTTGAGGAAATAGAGAGGTTTGGTGGGGGCTTCTGTCCCTTGATACATGGCTTTAAGCCCCGGTAAGGTTGGACATTGATTTGTGGGGTGGTCCTCCTCAAAAACGAAACATACTTCAACCGAATGCAATGGGCATTCGTTCTTAGGGTGTCTCCTTGTACACCTAGGACAGAAGATAGCCAAGGCCCTCTCAGCTTCTTCCTTCTTCTGCTGGATCCTGAATGTATCTAGTTGCATGGAAATGGTCTGTCTCACCTCACTTTTGAGATCCTCTAATTGATTTGCAAACTCATGTTTGGAGAAAGGAATACCAGCTGAGAGGAGGTTTCCTCTACCTCGTTTCCGGGCTGCCCTAGAGTGGTTTCTAAACACAGTCTTTATGTCCTCATAAGGCAGTTGGTAAATATCTCCTCCAGCTAACATGTGAAGGGTATCTAAGAGGTCTTAAGGGACTCCTCGGAGCAGGACCAACTTGAGGGATTCAGGGTCAAGTGTGCACCTGGCCCGTTTATAGCTAAGTTGGAACCTTTCCTCATAATCCTCTAAGGACTCATCATTTCCCATGGTCATCCGAAAGATTTCTCCCTTGGTTTCCTTGGACCTACAGTAGTCCCGGTATTTAGTGTTGAAATCTTGCTGCATCTGAGCCCAAGTGGTGATACTGTTCCCAGGTAAGCCCATGAACCAGCGTAATGCTGCATCCTTAAGAGTTGAAGGGAAGAGTTTCAGCTTCTGCTCATCTTCAGTATAGTCATAGGTTCGACGAAGGACAGTAAACTCAAACAGGAAGGTATCAGGATCTTCAGTAGTCAGTCCATGGAAGTGAGGTAAAGCGGAGGGGCTAATGTTCTTCATTTTCATGTCTCCATTGGTCTCTCGGATGGGGAAGGCACCTTCTATTCTCTCATCTTCTCCTCTATTGTCAGCCATAGCTTCAGATGGAATGGTCTCTAATTCTTCTTCTACTATAGGATCTTCGTATATCTCAGGAGGTTCATCTATAGGTTCTTCTGGATCACTGTCACCAAAGAAGAGAGAAGGGTGACTCAGTGATGTGGTGGGGGTGTTGGGTAAGAATTTTCCTGTTTTATCTCGATTCCTACGAGGCATGAAATGGAAAGACTTTTGATTGCTTTTGTTTTTTTCCTCTGGTACCTGCAAAAACTGAAACAGATTGATCTACAACTAACTATCTTGCTGAAATGAAAATGCAGAATTGAAATGAAAGCAGGAAAGAACTAATCTACTTCGCTCAAAGGAAATTGCAGAAATGGAAATGCTAGTCTACGCTTGCAGAATTGAAATGCTAATCTATGCTTGCAAAATTGAAATTGCGGAATTGAAATGTTAATCTATGAAAGCAGGAAATGTCTATGCTACTTTTGCAGAATGGAAATGAAATAAACTACTTGGCAGAAGGCAAGAGTAGGAAATAGAAGAAAAAACAACAATTACTAATACTCTGACGCTTCCCCGAGAACGGCGCCAAAAAGATGGTGGGCTCCAGTATTGTAGCAATAATGCTACAACTCCTGGAGCTTCCTTCTCTAATTTTATCAACCCGGTAGTTCGTACAAACTTGGAAGCGACGGTGCTGTATGCACAAGTACTAGCTCTTGTCGTAGCTGTCACTTGGTCAACTGGCACAAGTCCGCTAGGGCTCAAGCCAACTTCTATATGTTCTCAGAAGAAGCTTTTTAAGTGATGAACGAAATCTATCTCAAAGGAAATTAACCTACTTTGCAAGAATGAACTGAAAGCCAACAACACATGGAAACCCTAGTAAACCCTAATTCTACCAGCTTAATCTTTATGATGCAATGGTGGGAATGCAACTTCTAAAAGTGATGCCATTACTTCTATTGGGATGAGATGCATGTGTTTAAACTACTTTCATCTGAAGAGAACATGTTTTTGTATTTTTGCTCAAGTTGTTGGAGTTATTATGACTGTGCTTCTTACTGGGTCTTGACTGTGCAGGGGTAGATTGAGGGGAGGAAGGCTTGGAAAAGGTCAGGAGGACTCTGAGAGGGTCTAATGGATCCCTTACATCATTCCACAGAAGTTCACAAAGTTCAGATGCCTGGCAACCGTATTTGCAAGCTTCTACAGGATGTCTGCAGGGGATTCTACAGGAAGTTCAGGATTTCTACAGGAAGTCTGCTAACTTCTACAGGATGTTCTGCAATAGGATTTTTGGGTGATGGATGAGTGAATGAGCTGTGTGGGTGGATAGAGATGTAGGAGGGGAGCTTGTGATGGCTTATGGACAGAGAGATGAGATGGAGAGGGAGTGTGTAAAGCTGGTTGGTCTAGAGGGGGTAGAGGCAATGGAAGGCCGAAAAGATAAAACAACGTGGATGATAGAAGAGTTGGGAGGCAAATGATCTAACTGGGAGATAAGGAGATGGCTTAGGCATGGCTCAGAAGGATAAGGAAATGATAGAGTGGTGCTGCGCAGTGTAAATGAAACAAATCACCCGTGTCTTGCACAAAACCGAGAATTCATCAACCTATTCTAACTGTTTTTATAAAATCATAGAACAGCAATGTAGTTCAAAGAGAAATCGTGCATGGTGCTGAAACAAAGAGTTATTGCTCAAGATCCAAATGCATGGACACTCCTACAAACAGAAATATTACGTTAAAGCTTGCATGATCATGTAAAACTGTGTTTTTGGTAGTTGGCACGGTTTGCACTCCCAATCCCTAAACAGAGGTGGAGGTGAGTGTGCAATCAACCTTTTTTGGAGCTCTGATGAACTCTAACCCCTTTACTCTAATTTAAACTACTGAAAACACTTTTTTCCACAAAACTAGCCTACTTAATCACATCAAGAAATTCGAATCAGCAAACTGTGTTTCCAAGTGCATGTAAAGGCAAAGAAATATAATGCTGAAAGAAAGACAAGTAACAATACAAAAGAAGGAAGCCTTAGGCTCTCAGGTTGGGCCCAACCCTGAGAGCTTAAGCTCCTTTAAGAACTCAGAGCTGTCTCAAATCTGTCTGCTTATTCATTAAGAGATAATAGTCAAAAGTCTGATAACATGCCAAAAATGGCTTACAAAAAGCAAAACAGAGCTATCAGCTCGTAGGCTAGAATGAACAACAAAGTTTCAAAAGTCCCCATCGAAGGCTACAGCCTCAATATTTATACATCATGAGGGCAAAGCTGGCCTCCTAAATTAGTGGGGCTTGGCTGACCAACTAAAAGTAAACTATTGTTCCCTTAGAATCCGTTGGCTGCCTTCTAGCTCGGTGGTGATAACTGTTGGAGCTCGGAGTTGGGGTGGAGATCATGAGGAAGGCCATTCAAGGCTGTGGACAACCTTCCTACAAAACCGTAATGCCACCTTGGTTGTCTCCTTGCCTCCATCTGTGTGGTTTTGCTCCATTTAATGTCAAAAAAACCTGAAATAAACATGTATTAGCCACCTAGGAATAGTGACTGCCCTCCTTCCTACAAATAACATGAATATACTAAGAAATGATGCATAAGTGATAAAAAAAATGAAGGGTTGAGCAAGGGTAAGTAGGCCAAATGAGCCCAAAATGTTACCAAATTTGGGGCTCATCATCATGTACATCAAAATATGCACCCCAACAAGACTATTTTTACAAAGGTAGAGAAACCAAATTCCTCTACCTCACTTGCAGTTGTTTCTCTTGACAATCCTACCACAATAGACCCGTCTCTCATCCTCATGACTGCTAATGAAGCTGGAACCTTTGATGAACTTATATTTACCCATAATTTTCAAGTCAAACATGAGTTGGTGACTCTTATCCTCGACAATGGGAGCCAAAAGAATGTTGTGGCAAAAGACATGGTTCACCACCTTAACCTTCCCACCACTCCACACCCTAACCCATATCAGCTAGGTTGGGTTCAAAAGGAAGGCCCTCATCTTACTGTCTCCCAATGTTGTGCCATCACCTTTTCTATCATTCTTTTCAAGATACTATGGGATGTGATGTTTCTCCTCTCAATTGTGCTGATTTGTTACTAAGAATTCCATACCAACAAGGCAGAGATGTTTTTTGTCATGCTAAAGATCACAAATACCCCTTGCAACATGAGGGCCGCACCTATGTTCTCACATCTTCAACCGTCACAGCTATCTAGCCTCTTAATGGCAAAACTACCATTAAGAAAGTCAATGTAAACCAATACATTCTTTTGCGTTTGGTTTTCTCTGTCAAGCTAGAAAATAACACCAACCCAATACCCACTTCCATGGCTCCACTACAACTAGAATTTTCAAATATCTTCACCAAACCCATGGTGTTGTTGTTATATACCTAGGGGGGATAATATGGGGTACCAAGGGAGGTACCCAAGGTAATAATGTAATAATGGGATGGGCCATAGTAATAAATAAGGTGGTTAACCCATATCATGTAAGGGACCACAAGTAGTTAGTAATAATGTAATGGACCCATGGTATTAGTTGATGGTATGAGGGAACCATGGTAATGACCTATGGTATTGTATGTATGAGGCCTATATAGAGGCTAGAGACTCCACATGGAGAGAGTCAAGGATTATTGTATGAACAAGCATATGGCTTGTGGAGTGTTCTCCTTCCTTAAGGAGTGAATGTATGGTGTTGCCCTACCCTAAGGGTTTTCATCAATAAAGAAGCATTTCTATCTATTTCTATCTTATTGTTTTTGGGTTTATTTTCATTATCATATATTTCTGGGTTAGATCTATAACAAGTGGTATCGAAGCTACAATAAGTGGTATCAGAGCACTTTCTTGGGCACAAAAGTGGAGATTTTTTTTTTAATTTTTACAGGATTTCGAGGGCGGCGAGTTTGAAGATAAGATCTGTATGTTTTGGTGCAAGATCTGCAAAATATAATTGTAGATCTATATTCTTTGTGAAAAAATAGCCGATTTCAAAAAAAAATCGGTTGAATCGGAGTCCGGATGAAGGAGATATCGCTGATCTAAAAATCAGTGGGGTTGCAGACAATTTATCAGGGCAGCGAGTTTGCAGCGCAGATCTGGACGTCCTGGTGCATGATCTACAAAATATAATTGTAGATCTGGATTTTGTATGAAAAAACACTCAATTTCAAAAAAAAATCAGTCGAATTGGAGTCCGGATGAAGGAGATATCGTTGATTTAAAATTAGCTCTTTTTGTAGAAATTTTGGTGATGGCGGGAGAGTTGCAGCGTAGATCTGAAATTCCAAGTGCCTGGATCAAGATTTATACACATGGGCAGATGCAGAATGATTGTTTCATTTCCAAAAAAAGGTCATAATAGGGATTCTGAGCAATATTGACTAAATTGTGACAATTTCAAATTTTCGCCAAGTAAGTGATTTTTTTTCAAAACTCTCTTCATGGCTTCTAGCAAGGTTCTTTATTTTACAGGAAAAGATAGTGGTCCTACTATTGAAAAATACATAAAACAAAAGAAGTGGGTATGGAAAAATAAATGGAAATGGTGGGCAGTGGAGGATTTTAGAGATGAGGCAGCCACATGGTGGGGATTACTTAACCAAACGAAGTGTTACAACCTGCCTGATGAAGCATTTGAAAAATTCCTTTTAGACAGATGGTCTCATGCTAGAAAACAAGATAAGGAGAAACATATGGGGTTATTTCCTACTGGTATATCTTTATTGCAGGTTCATGGATTGATTCAGAAGGAGAAAATCGTTGTGTCTATAAATCCTAGTTGCAAGAAAAATCTTATAAGTGTTAATTTGGCAAAAAGATTGCAAGTTCCAGCACAACACATTGAAACTACACAGATTGATAATGAGGATGTTCAAGTGTATAAGGAATTGAAGATTTCTATGGATAAGTATGTGTTGCATGGTGATTTTTATGCTTCAGAGACAGATAGTATGGATGTTGTTTTTGGATACCCGTGGATGGAATCAGTGGGTACTATAAATATCAATGTGCAGAAGAAATTCCTGAAGCTCTGGTATAAAAAGAAGAAAATTACATTACATGATATTTCCATCAATAAACAGGTAGAGTCCACAGAGGTTGATGCAGAAGATGTTCGAGGGAATGACATATCAGATGATGAGCAGTTGATGGTCGACAATCAAACACAAACAGAGGCTGAAGCCGAAAAGGTAACAGGTGCTGACACATCTGATGAGGGTTCAGTGGTTGAAGTCATATTTGAAAAGAAGACACCACAATGGGCACCACAACAGGGTGAATTAAAGAAAAAGACACTGTGGGTTAAAACTTCAACATATCATCACCCACATCACCCCGCAAGACCAATTAGCCACAAGGACAACAACCCCCATATGATGGATAGCGAGGAGCGACGATCCACCTACTACACACAGAAGAGTTGCCACGGTCAACTTCCATCTCAAGCGAGCGAGGCACCAGCGAGATCGAGGGTTCACCTTTCTCTTGGATGGCTAGATGCACGTGCATGGTATCAGTGGACTACTCTTTTGAGTAGATCTGTATTGTATTTATGAGGCCTATATAGAGGCTAGAGACTCCACATGGAGAAATAGTCAAGGATTATTGTATGAACAGGCATATGGCTTGTGGAGTGTTCTCCTTCCTTAAGGAGTGAATGTATGGTGTTGCCCTACCGTAAGGGTTTTGATATCAATAAAGAATCATTTCATATTTTTTCTGGGTTTATTTGCATTGTCTTATATTTTCATATCAGATCTATAACAAGTGGTATCAGAGCACTTTCTTGGGCAAACAAGTGGAGAATTTTTATTTTTATTTTTTGCAGGGATTTTTTATGCGGCGAGTTTGCAGATTAGATCTGTAGATTTTGGTGCAAGATCTACAAAATCTAATTGCAGATCTGGATTCTAGGTGAAAAAATACCTGATTTCAAAAAAAAAAAAATCGGTCGAATTGGAATCCGGATGAAGGAGATATCGCTGATTTAAAAATCAGTGGGATTGTAGACAATTTTTTGGGGCAGCGAATTTGTGGCTTAGATCTAGACGTTCTGGTGAAATATCTGCAAAATCTAATTGTAGATCTGTATTCTTTGTGAAAAAATAGCCCATTTCAAAAAAAAAATTGGTTGAATCGGACTCCAGATGAAGGAGATATCGTTGATTTAAAAATCAGTGGGGTTGCAGACAATTTTCAGGGCAGCGAGTTTGCGGCGTAGATTTAGATGTCCTGGTGCAAAATCTACAAAATATACTTGTGGATCTGTATTCTATGTGAAAAAATAGCCGATTTCAAAAAAAAAAAATCAGTCGAATCGGAGTCCGGATGAGGGAGATATCGCTGATTTAAAATCAGCTCTTTTTTCAGAAATTTTGGGTGATGGCGGGAGAGTAGCAGCGCAGATCTGGAATTCTAGTGCCTGGATCAGGATTTCTATCACATGGGCAGATGCAGAATGATTGTTCCATTTCCGAAAACAAGTCATAAAAAAGATTCTGAGCAATATTGATGAAACTGTGACAATTTCAAATTTTCGCCAAGTCAGCGAATTTTTTCTCAAAACCCTCTTCATGACGACTCTATATTTTACAGGAAAAGATGATGGTCCTACTATTGAAGAATTCATACAAAGATACAAGTCCACATATGGGACATATTGGAAGCTTCCAATGCTGTTTAATATGAGAGATGAGGCTCAAAAATGGAATTCATCACTTGACTACCAGCAGTTGATCACACTTTCAGATGCAGAATTTGAAAAAATCTTTTTGGACAAATGGTCTCGGGCTAGAAAAAAGGAGAATGAGACACGTAAGGGGTTAATTGCTATGGGTGTCTCCCTACTGCAGGTTCATGGATTGATTCAGAAAGAGAAGATCATTGTTTCTATCAATCCTAGTGGTAAACATAATTTTATCAATGTTAATTTGGCAAAAAAATTGCAAGTCCCAGCAAAACATATTGAAAATACACAGGTTGATGATAAGGATGTTCAAATTTATAAGGATTTGAAACTTTCTATGGATAAATATGTGTTTCATGGTGATTTTTATGCTTCAGATATGGATAACATGGATGTTGTTTTAGGATACCCTTGGATGGAATTAGTGGGTACTATAAATATTAATGTGTAGAAGAAATTCCTGAAGCTCTGGTATAAAAAGAAGAAAATTACATTCCAGGATATTTCCATTAATAAGCAGGTAGAGTCCAAGGAGGTTGAAGCAGAAGATGTTACAAGGACTGACATATCAGATGATGAGCAGTTGATGGTCGACAATCAAATACAAACAGAGGTTGAAGCCGAAAAGGTAACAGGTGTTGACACATCTGATGAGGGTTCAGTGGTTGAAGTCATATTGGAAAAGAAGACACCAAAACAGGCACCACAGCAGGGTGAATTAAAGAAAAAGACATCGTGGGTTAAAACTTCAACATATCATCACCCACATCACCCCGCAAGACAACCATCAATATGGAAACCAAGTAGTCACATGACGGATAACGAGGAGAGAAGATCCACCCACTACACATCAACACAGAAGAGCTGCCGCAGTCAACTTCCATCTCAAGTGAGCGAGGAACCAGCGAGATCGAGGGTTCACCTTTCTCTTGGATGGCTAGATGCACGTGCATGGTATCAATGGACTACTCTTTTGAGTAGATCTTATTATTTGTGTTCTTCCCATGTTTCGGGGACGAAACATGTTTAGGGGGGTGGAATGTTATATACCTAGGGGGGATAATATGGGGTACCAAGGGAGGTACCCAAGGTAATAAAGTAATAATGGGATGGGCCATAGTAATAAATAAGGTGGTTAACCCATATCATGTAAGGGACCACAAATAGTTAGTAATAATGTAAAGGGCCCATGGTATTAGTTGATGGTATGAGGGAACCATGGTAATGACCCATGGTATTGTATGTATGAGGCCTATATAGAGGCTAGAGACTCCACATGGAGAGAGTCAAGGATTATTGTACGAACAAGGATATGGCTTGTGGAGTGTTCTCCTTCCTTAAGGAGTGAATGTATGGTGTTGCCCTACCCTAAGGGTTTTGATCAATAAAGAAGCATTTCTATATATTTCTATCTTATTGTTTATGGGTTTATTTCCATTATCATTTATTTCTGGGTTAGATCTATAACAGTTGCATCCCCAATGCTTTATTAAACACCACATCAATCTTATTCCAAGTGCTTCCTTATCCACCGCCCCATCCTTTTGCCTTGTTGGAAAACCATCTATTGGATATGATTCATCAAAGAAACATGTTGTTGTCAAAGGTCAGATTAGACACAAAAACATGTAGGTTGTAAAGAGATATGAAACATCCAATGGTGGTAATAATGGGGTTCAGAAAGCCATCAATGGTAGCAATGGATGAAAGCTCAAGTTCAAATTCTAGTTGCAAGAGTGCCACACAAGTTGCGGCAAAGCCATTGTCAACAAATTTTGGGTAGAGTGTGGATACTGTATTCAACAACGGGAAAACAACTAAAGAATGGAAGTCAATGAAGGGCCCTATTGTGGAATATTTTTTGTTAGACAAGAAATATTTTTCTTGTTCTCAAATTAATGTTACTTTCTATGTAGGAATAATATCAATAGCTCACTGCTCACTGCTGCTAATGGGCAAGCATACAATGGGATATGTCGTTTCACATGGGAAACTCTCATTGATAAGAATGTCACCAATTAGGGGTGCTAATGTGGCTCCTAACTCTCATATCTTGTTGGTCGGAAGGGTCACACACTAGTGCATACCCAATGGATGACAATAGAACCATTGAAGCACAATTTCCCTCCTTTAGTGGAGGAAGTCAGGACGCTTCCTACTCTAAATAGGGAGGAATTGGGTAACCAAGAAAGGATCACCAATTAGAAACATCTAGATAATAAGGAAAAGAACACAATACTTTCTTGGCAACATCTAAAACTAAAAAACAAGGAAACATAAAAAAACTAGTAAAGATGGAAACATCTCTATAGTTGTTTTATCTAATAACGTAATTGATTTTTATCTCATATATTTTGTAGTTAAAAATGCATTAGGAGAATGTTTGCATTTCTTATAAAATTCTCATGTATCCCTCATGATAAGATGATGGTATTTTTTTCCAAAACATCTGTGTTATTCTCTCCTTTTCTGAATCTTTTTAGATCTACATGTAGATCAGAATGCTAGACTAAGAAGAGAACATGTTGCAGTGAAACACCATGTGGAAGAACTTGCAAGAGAGAATATACAGTTGCCATAAAAAAGCTTTAGCATCACCAAGTGGCAGTCAGCCATGCAAGTGGAACTCAGCTAATGGAGGACACCATGGTGCGATTATACGATGAGATGATTCTTCTACAAAAAGTGGTGTCTCCTCTTGTTGGCATACAAAAGAAAGCACAGGAAGTGGTGAAACTCCTGAAGGTAGAAAATAGAGTAGTCGATCATCTTCAAGAGTGGACTGCCGACTATCCAGATGCACCACATTATTTGGAGAATAAGGATAGGTTTTCCATAGAGATGGATAAAGTTCAATTGAGACTCCACCACCAAAACTACATGTGCCTTGGAGAATATTCGATTAGTAATATTATTGCATATAATAGACTAAAAAATGTGTTTGAGTCTCTAACATAGAAGCATGGGATGCCTTCAATTGGTACACTTGAAGCAATCATGGGAGGGGATATCATCTTCCTAGAGATCCAAAAATACATTGAATAGATCAAGCAAGCAATGAAACGAGAAGGCTTGGAGGTAACTAAAGACATTACACTACAATACATCATTCCACCAATTAAATCTCATATGAAGCTTTCATGGCTGTGGAATAATGTACAGTCAAACTCCAAGAACATATCAACAAAGGCACTGGAGGTTAAGATGCACTACATTGGGGTCTTTCCAATTTGGGTCAAAGACATCTCCACTAAGTTTAGAGTTTGGCACACTTATATTAAAATTGAAATCCATGTAGAATAAAATGACTTATACATTTGATGAGTCTTTGTCCCATTATCAATTTGTCTTATATAGTCATCCTCACATTTGTATTTGTTCTTACGTAATAAATGATATGTAATGAAGTCCAAGGGACACATGTGGAATGTGAATAATCACACATTGGAATGTAATGAGCCATGAACAGAATATGAATAGTCGTAAAAGTCAAATATTCATTATGAAACTCAAAGTTCATTGTTACTTGTTATAAATAGCTCCTCATAACTCAAGCAAAGGGCTTTTTAGAAGGATTAGATTCTATATATATTTCCTTGGCTTCTCTGGTAAGACATTGGAGATAGATCATTCTCTGGAGAAGCAAGTTGTGGCTTCATGTTACACTATTTGATACAATGTTTCATTTATGTAATAGTGTACTTGGGATATTGCACCTTAATCAAAACCTAAATGAGACAAAACTTCTTGATACATGTATCATAGATGTAGTTGCACTATTGTGATTATGTTTATGGTATATGTTGTTTTAATTACATTCTAAGTTAATGAACTAATTTGTTGCTTAGATATACCTATTATTGTATGAGTGTTGTTATGCTTTAGTGATAGTTGTTTATTATGTGGATTAATCTATGGGTATTCAACAAGCCTTTCACTATATTCCTGCCCCCACCTTTAGGATAGTACTATTACTTTTCTAACCCATAGCTCGTTTACCTCACCAGTTGTGGAAGTCTTGCTCATACACCTTATATTAGATGTATCACACAGCTCAAATTCTTACTGCACCAAAGTGGTGTTGTGTTCTCTTATGTTAGATTGTAACCAAGGCATATCTTTAAACCTTAATTCAATGGTGGCGAGACAATATGACTAGATGGGACTCCTACACAAAATGGTGTGAGACCTAATTGGGACTTCACATTGTGGAGATCTCCTTACAATGTTGGCAGCATCCAAAGCCATGAACACCACCTGGAAGAAAAGTTATAAATAAAATACTAATCTCTTCTTATTATAAGAGAATTCAGGAAGCTTGAATTTCTTAGAGCATAACCATGAACATATAGTGAATGAAGATCATAAAATTGGACTAGATGATTAGTGGTATTTCCCCTGATGATGGTCCAAGTTTTGGCCTTTGGAACTATTGCCATTGATGATATAGTTGTTGGTGTAGTTGCTAGTTGTAGTGATTGATGGTTGGAATTCATCTTAATTAGGGCATGTATTGTAGATGATTATGTTTCTTGGCTTGTTAGTTGCAAGGTGTTTACCTTCGTATTGGTATGACATGTGTTAGTATCACCAAGGTATCTTCCTATGGTATTGGCTTGGATATTACCATGGTACAAGGGTCCATGGTATTGACCTGGAGTTTACTATGTTACAAGTGCCCTTGGTATTGGCATAAACATGGTATTGACTCGTGGTATTGACTTAGATTTTACTATGGTACATGTGTCCATGGTATTGGGATAACCATGATATTTTACCATGGTGTTGATTGGAGATTGTTGAGGATATTTTGAAATATATTCTTATGAATATTTTGAGTGAGAGTGTGGATTGATTGTAGGTGTGAGAGTGTGAGTGGGTGCTATAGTGTCTTTTCCAACATATTGCATATCTGTAGCTATTTTTTAGTAGAGGGCGTACATTAGCTTATCATTTTTGAATTGAGATTCGATTAGCTGATAGGTTGCATGTTGAGAAGGTTTGAGATACCAGTTTTAAAATACATGAAACATGGTTCGCATGGAGGTACTGAGGGTGTTGAGACTCATAGTAGGAAGTGTGTAGATAACGTGGGTTCCTTCTAGCAGATAGATCAAAACATGAACAAAATTTTTCGAGAGTCCAATAGTGATGGGTGAGGCTCGTTGGTCATGGTGGATTCTAGCAAATGGGTGTTCATAGAGTCATGTGAGAAGAGTCTTTTTGTATTATGTTGCTAACATACTGTTATATTAGTCGAGTCTTCTAGCTAATGGGTGTTAGCTCTTTCATGTAATAATTTGTTCAACATAATAGAATATTTTAGTAGAAGCAACAATGGGTTGTTTTTTTCCCTTGAGGTGGTTTTCCACCATAAACATTTGTGTTCCCTTGTGTGCATGATTGATATTGTTCATGGTGTTTCTATGTTTATTGTTTTCTTATTGAAAATGCTACATATGTGACGAAATGATGAATTGCTAATAACTGGGTGTTTTTTGTAAAAAGAATTAAAGATTTAATTAACCCTAGCACTACTAATTTACCCCCCCACCTCTCAGTAGTGAGCTCATTTCCAAAAATTGGTATCAGAGAACGGTTATCTCAATGAAGCTTGATCTCTTGAGAGCAGATCAAGAGCCATGTAGAAGAATAAGAGGAAGAAGTTTCAGAAAAGAAAGAGTAGAACATAAATGAGGAAGATTTCAAATTTAGAAGAGCTCCTCTTCTTGCTGGTAAATAATTGTGAAGGTAAAGGTAGTGATCATTTTATATCTGGTAATAGATATCCTTGTAGTTATGATGATATTCTTGAGTTTTATGATTTAGAAGATGATAAAAAATCAATTCAATTTGATATTTTGGAGAGAAGTGGAGGTAACACTTTTGTAAAAAAAATAGAATCTAAAGATGAAGAGCTCAAAATATTAGTGACCCTAGAAGCCGAAATCAAGGCTCAAGCAAGATTTATTGAGAATCTCACTTTAGAGAATAGAGATCTGAAGAAATTGCTACAAATTATTCAAGAGAAATAATATGATCTGAAAATTCTGTTACAGAAGGCAAGGAAGATTGAGGAGGAGACCGGAAATCAACTAAATGATCAAATTAGTCATTGTGAGAAATTAGAGGCACAATTAGAAGAAATAAGATCTAATCCAAAGAAAGAAAATGAGGAAGTAGTTGAAGATCCCAAAGAACAAAGTTCTAGCAACATAAATGGAGGAAACCATCATCAAAATCAAGAGCCAAAGAATGTGCCAAAGAAAAACATGAGAAATGTAAGGTGTTTTTGTTGTGAGAAGTTTGGACACATTTTTGTAAATTGTAGAAGGAAAATGACTAAAATTTTCCAGCAAATAAAGTAGTCAAATGTGTAGAAATATTGAGTATTCAGTCAAGGGAATGTAGCCCCATCATTCTCTAGGTACAAAAATGTCTTACATGGCTATTGTTTTCAATGTAATCATTTAGGCCATAAAGATATTCACTGTAAAAAGCAACCATTTTCTAACATATTTTGGTCACATCAGATGTTATTTTTGTGATAATTTAGGCCAGAAGGAAAAATATTGTAAGCTTGCTATTGTCCTTATGGAGTCTAGGAAGAATAAAATAAGTGCTAGTGCAAATGCTTCCACCATGCATCAAAGAAATATGTAGGTGAAAACCAAGAGAATCTGGAAAAGAAAGGAGAAAAGGAAAATTGAGGCTAGCTGGGCCTTAGGGGGAGCATGCAACAAAAGGATCATAAGCTCAATAGGAGCTCGTCCAACAAATGAGAGCTTAATCAGCAATTGGTGTAATTTTTATAAGTTATCCTTGTGTGTTTTTCAGTCTAGGGTTATGAATCGATTGACCACATGGTTCCACATTTTCTTCCTGCAAGAAAAGTTGTTGAATCTCAGTTGAAATGAACCCTTGATTTTATTGAACACCTGTAGCAAACAACAGTTAAGTTAGTAGCCAAATTTGTAATGCAAAAATTAGAAGCATAATGATCAGAACAAGGGGCGCTCTTAGGCTATGCCTAACATGAACATTCTTCCTTGAGAAAATGGTATGGAATTTTTTTTTTTCATTCTTGATGGATTAAATTGTAGTCTATTTTGTTATTAAGAGTTGTTTAATGAAACCTACATTTTTTTATGATCAAGTTGGGACATTGGAATGATATTAGTTGCATGGGAAGTGCACATAAATGTCAAGGACTTTTTTTTTAAGGGATGATGGCAATGCTGAAGGGATTTAGTATGCCAATAATTGGATCACATAATGTATAAATTGATGATAGCACAAAATGTGACATGTATAATGAACATATGCTTGTAGATGGTGCTTTAATGCAAATAACAACAAAGATATTTTTTATTTTTTTTAATTTCTTTTATATAGGAGACTTCGCTTAACTTGGTACTAAAATTTGAATTTGAGTTGTGATTATGGTTAGTGATTTTCTCCCATGTGGAAGTGGAGAGAATCAAATAGAGAAAGGGACAATATTGATCTCCTGATGAAAAAAAAACAAAGGTGAATTCTATTTTCATGGAAGCAGGTTGTGAAGGTTTCAAGATATTTATCATAAAAGCGATCAATGGGTAGGAATTTCAAAAATATTGGAAAGATGCATGATTTAGATGAAATCGAAATTAGCTGAGTTTCAGGCACTTGACCACTGGAAACCATTGTGTTATCACAAAATCAGTACTAAGGGCTGCAGCCAAGCAAGATTTCATGTAACTCTTTCAACCAGACTTTAGACTAAGGATTAGCCTCCTTAGTCAGAGAGGGCTCTCTCACAAACTTTTGATAAAAATCATTCACAACAACAGATGGCTAACTCTTCACACATTCATAAAAACAAAGCTGGTTGGACACATATCAAATTGGTCTTCATTGGGCTATGGAGTCTCACACATTTAGTAAACAAAAGCACAGTCATTTCATGGAAGTCAAGGCTCTTTGCATTAGATGTTCAAACATACTTCACATAAACCACAGCTTGCCAAACATACAGGAAGTCAGAGCATTAAAAATGAATTCTGAGTGATTATGCTATAGCAAGGCTGTAAAAGAACATTAAGAGAATAAACCACCATCATATTTGAACAAAATAATCCATTGAGAATCTTGAGAAGAAACAACCACTATTTTACTATTACTGTAATAAGTCTTTCCATTGGCCCAAATAAACTCTGTTTTTGTATAAAATCTCCAACCCCTATTACATCCTAATCTGATCCCTTTATAGGAATCTATTCTTCTCTCTCTAGAATGGGCTCGAAGGCCCTATTAACTACTGCTACATGCTATTTAACTAATTCATTAATTACAAAGTGCTGAACTGTAATTACACAAAATCCTAATCAAACTAAAACACTAATTCCATTCTCCTCGTATGCTTGATTCTTCTTGGATCCTTGACAGCTGTCCTCCTTCAGTTAGGCTAAAATGGCTGAGCTACAGATGCAAGGAACGCTGACTTTGGATGCTTGAAAGCGTTGATGGCTCATTAATTGACCAAAAGATGTGCTCTATTTTAACGGTCTCTGTCTCCCAACATTCTCCGAAAGTGTAGCAGCATGTTCCCAACTCTTTAAATAACCCCAAGTATGGAATGCTGCCATGTTTCTGATGTGCTGTAAGTGGTATTGATATACAGGTGTTTCTCTTCCTCAACTCCTGCTCACAGTATCACAATAGCTGCTGTGCGTTTAAAATCACCACCTACAGCAGTTTCGTAGCGCGCTACGAAACTGCTGTGTGATTTTTAAAAAACATAGTCTACCTCTAAACTCCTCACAAAATTGAATAGCTACTATTGCTATTCTTCAGTTTCATTTCCTGAAAAAGGAGCACCAGATTTGTCTTGTCTTGACATCTGAACGAAATACTAAATAATCCACATTGGCCTTTCGCTCAAATTTCTGGTCTTCACTTATATCTATGAAATCAATCTGTTGGTGTTTCGCTTTTTACTTTACTTTCCTTTGCAATTAGCACAGCATAAGATGAGGGAATGAAAGCAAAAGCAATGTTTGAAAATAATTGGAAGCTCCACATCAATGATCATTTTTCCATGGAATGGCAATTCCACCTGCCAAACAAAATCCTCACTGTTTTTGACCACCTTGTCAATTACTTTTGGATGTGTTAAAAATCTGATGATTTCCTTCCAAGGTCTGAATTTGAACTATAAATGATGCTATTGGAGGTTGCTCCTTCAACCGCTTTGAAGGTTCTGGAAAACATTGTACATATGATAACCTACTTCCTTCTATTGAAATGTGCCAATTCCACATCCTTATCTTGAAAAGATCAGACATCCTGTAGGAAATATAAGAAACCAGATTTTCTATTCTCCAATACCTTGATTGAATCTTCGGCCTCCTCGACCTTTAGACTTCCCAATGTTAGTGCATGCATCAACAGCTGCAAAAGCATCCAGCTTGCAGACACTCTGTTCAACAGCCACATGACAATCAACCATACACACACCCTGAGTAATTGCTACAGTGTCTTTCATATTGCAAGCGCTCTCATCAACTGTCACTGGAAACCCAATATTGACTTTCCTTCCTTCAACAGCCTCAATGAACTCAGCCTTGTAGGCACTCTCATTACCAGTTACTGGGGCATCAACCTTAGAAACACTCTCATCAATTGCCATGGGTTCTTCAACCATGCCCAGGCTTTCGTCTTTTAAACCAGGTTCATCATTATGGCAGAAATTATCATTGACAGCCATAGTCGCATTAACACTGCGAAATCCTTCAACTGAGAAAAACGCATCGATCATTTGGTTCACTGTCGGTAGTGTTACAAGGTGAGTTAGAAACAATGCCATCTTTTAGAACCTTAGCGCCATTACAAACTTCAATCTCATGTTTGCCATGCCCCAAAGCATGCTTATGAGAAGCAAACGCTTCCTTATATCCCCAGTGATTTTTTTAGAAGTTTCATTCGATACTGTTATAGAATCCTTTACAAGAGCTATCCCCTGCGCTACTTTACAGAATGCATCAGTTTCTGGAATTAAGATAAGGTGTCTGTCAGCTGGTGCTTGAAGATGCATTTCTGAAACATGACTCGCATTGCTAGTTTCTTGTCTACCAATTTCACTTTCACAATTCCAACAATTTCATGCCCTGGCATCAATGGATACTCTGAATCATCATGTTCATTCCGGGTCTATACAACATCGGCGTAACAAACTCCACCATGAATTATCTTTAATGAGATATCATCAAGGCCTGGAACCCTTCGGATAAATTGGTAAGGCGACCAAACACCTGATGGATCTCGAGCTGCCCAAAATGCGGGAAAGTTGTGGCAACACGTTGCTTTACATTATCATCAAGGATATCACTATTAAGCAATCCATCCAAATCTGTCTTTGACAGCGCATATTCCCTACAGAGAACATCTGTCACAAGATTTTCAGGAGTTTCAGTTCCTTTAACAGAAATAACCACACACGGCAAATGGCGCAACACCACAACAAAATATGCAGCTTCCCGTTTCGCTTGATAGACACGTCCTTTTTGCAGGGTGTCAGGAGGTAGATTAACAAATTTCGGATATGCCTCAGCACGACCCCACCACCAACTGTCACCTTATAATACAGGTCTCCTGTTACGGCTCCAAGGGGTCAAAACGCCTTGCCGATATAGCCATGCACATGGAAATATAATTGGATTAACATTCCATAAGAACATTTCTGGTGTATGCATTTTATCAAACAGTAGGCATGCATTCTCGAAAGACGCCACATCTCCTTGAATTTAAACATTAGGATCCATCATATTCTCATATTGATTTGAAACCCGGTAGCATTATGTACATTTCACCTGTATGTATAGATGATTTTTGCATCAGACTTAAGCATGCGAACACCAAATGCTTCCATCACCAATAAGACAATTTCATAGCATCATTTCTGTTCATTCCATAATGGCCTTGAAGTGATGAGTCTTGAAACATGGATCCGTATTCCTCTACAAATCCAACAGCAACTTCATCAATGGCAGTTGTAGCCAGTATACCAGTATGGAGATCTCGTTCTGCATCTGTAGAGCCAAACATATCTTAAAACATAGTTATACACTGACAACTGCTGATGCAAAGCCCAATGGATTTTGACAAACATGACAGCTGTGAAAGGGCCGCTATGGATTAGGATAAATCCCCAATTTCGTAGCGCGCTACAAAACCACCGAAACAAGTAGCGCTGCGAAACTGCTAAAAGATTCATGCGCTGCGAAAACGCCTTGTCCTTTAAGCTAGGCTGGCAACAGAATTTTCAGTGATAACAGTGGCTCCACTTGGGATAGTGCGCCCTTGTGGTACACTAAGAACATGCAGCTCCAGTGCCTTATCCATTTGTGACAAACAGAAATTTGCTTGACAAGCATAACTGTAGGAGAAAGAAAGCTACATCTACTGAAAAAAGAAATGCTCAGTTAACCTTGAGCTTATTTGCATTTACCTCTACCTACCTACCCTAACCATTTCAACTTCTTTTCTGCTCAATCAATATGAAATTTCCAATGTAGCCAATCCTCTGTTTTATCTGATATTTGTTTTCTTTGACTGCATTAGAGTTCAGAGCCAATCTGATAGTATGATGACCGCTGCCACTGAAATTGTCTCTGACTGCATCGGATTTCAGAGCCAATGTGATAGTGTGATGACCGCTGCCACTGAAACTGCCTCTGATCTTTATAGGAAAACTGAAACACTGGAGAGTAAAACTCTTCCATGTAATCAGCTATAGGATCCCAGAATATATGATCAGCTTGATTTTCCTTGTAACTTTCCAGCTGTGCAAACTGATCTTCAACCACAGTGTTCAGTTCCTCAATCGTGAAAGAGAAAGGAACTAGCATTGTCTCCTTGCGTTCTGCCATAGAAAATTTCTGAGAATAATGATCATGATCATGGAAACTGTATGCCTGAATTTGTCCTTCTAAACCTTCAATTTCTTTTTCAAGGTCCTCAGCAAATTCATCCAAAAATCTCATCCTATCCTCTGCCTTGCAGTCAAAAGATTTTAGATATGAGGATAATGACAAAGAAAAAGATTCATTTGTTTCTTCTTTACTATGATCATCATTCCATTGTTTGAAACCTTCAACTGAGGGAGAGTCTACCACCAATTCTGACCTATCTATCCATTCCTCCAAAAACATGAGCCAAAGGTCTTGAAATGACTTAATGGATTTGGCAGGAAAGCATTCAACCCACTGTTTGCATTTCCCTTGAAGTGAATCATAGAATAACATAATGCAAACATCCTCATGTTTAACTCTAAGAAGCTGTGTAAATTCACAAAAATCTGATATATGATTCAAGGTTAAACTCAAATCTTCTCCGTTGTATTTGGGACCATTCCTTAGAAAATATGCATCCTTGGGAAAATGATTTGGGAAACCATGAATTCCTAAGAAATCTATGCATGCATACCTTGAACAAAGAATGGCAGCTTCTGGGTCCTTCATAACTCCAGTGGAATCACCATGAATGTATAAACCTTGAATTCTTCAACAATGGAGTCGCCAAGGTAGTTTTGCAGCCTCGAAAACCTTCTTTGAACTCCTGCTACCTTCAGAAATCCAATCTTCAAATTTCGGGAGAGAGTAAGCTTCAGGCTCCCGGCAGACGCACCAAAATGTTATCACAAAATCAGTACTAAGGGCTGCAGCCAAGCAAGATTTCATGTAACTCTTTCAACCAGACTTTAGACTAAGGATTAGCCTCCTTAGTCAGAGAGGGCTCTCTCACAAACTTTTGATAAAAATCATTCACAACAACAGATGGCTAACTCTTCACACATTCATAAAAACAAAGCTGGTTGGACACATATCAAATTGGTCTTCATTGGGCTATGGAGTCTCACACATTTAGTAAACAAAAGCACAGTCATTTCATGGAAGTCAAGGCTCTTTGCATTAGATGTTCAAACATACTTAACATAAACCACAGCTTGCCAAACATACAGGAAGTCAGAGCATTAAAAATGAATTCTGAGTGATTATGCTATAGCAAGGCTGTAAAAGAACATTAAGAGAATAAACCACCATCATATTTGAACAAAATAATCCATTGAGAATCTTGAGAAGAAACAACCACTATTTTACTATTACTGTAATAAGTCTTTCCATTGGCCCAAATAAACTCTGTTTTTGTATAAAATCTCCAACCCCTATTACATCCTAATCTGATCCCTTTATAGGAATCTATTCTTCTCTCTCTAGAATGGGCTCGAAGGCCCTATTAACTACTCCTACATGCTATTTAACTAATTCATTAATTACAAAGTGCTGAACTGTAATTACACAAAATCCTAATCAAACTAAAACACTAATTCCATTCTCCTCGTATGCTTGATTCTTCTTGGATCCTTGACAGCTGTCCTCCTTCAGTTAGGCTGAAATGGCTGAGCTACAGATGCAAGGAACGCTGACTTTGGATGCTTGAAAGCGCTGATGGCTCATTAATTGACCAAAAGATGTGCTCTATTTTAACGGTCTCTGTCTCCCAACATTCTCCGAAAGTGTAGCAGCATGTTCCCAACTCTTTAAATAACCCCAAGTATGGAATGATGCCATGTTTCTGATGTGCTGTAAGTGGTATTGATATACAGGTGTTTCTCTTCCTCAACTCCCGCTCACAGTATCACAATAGTTGCTGTGCGTTTAAAATCACCACCTACAGCAGTTTCGTAGCGCGCTACGAAACTGCTGTGTGATTTTTAAAAAACACAGTCTACCTCTAAACTCCTCACAAAATTGAATAGCTACTGTTGCTATTCTTCAGTTTCATTTCCTGAAAAAGGAGCACCAGATTTGTCTTGTCTTGACATCTGAACGAAATACTAAATAATCCACATTGGCCTTTCGCTCAAATTTCTGGTCTTCACTTATATCTATGAAATCAATCTGTTGGTGTTTCGCTTTTTACTTTACTTTCCTTTTCAATTAGCACAACAGAAGATGAGGGAATGAAAGCAAAAGAAATGTTTGACAATAATTGGAAGCTCCACATCAATGATCATTTTTCCATGGAATGGCAATTCCACCTGCCAAACAAAATCCTCACTGTTTTTGACCACCTTGTCAATTACTTTTGGATGTGTTAAAAATCTGATGATTTCCTTCCAAGGTCTGAATTTGAACTATAAATGATGCTATTGGAGGTTGCTCCTTCAACCGCTTTGAAGGTTCTGGAAAACATTGTACATATGATAACCTACTTCCTTCTATTGAAATGTGCCAATTCCACATCCTTATCTTGAAAAGATCAGACATCCTGTAGGAAATATAAGAAACCAGATTTTCTATTCTCCAATACCTTGATTGAATCTTCGGCCTCCTCGACCTTTAGACTTCCCAATGTTAGTGCATGCATCAACAGCTGCAAAAGCATCTAGCTTGCAGACACTCTGTTCAACAGCCACATGACAATCAACCATACACACACCCTGAGTAATTGCTACAGTGTCTTTCATATTGCAAGCGCTCTCATCAACTGTCACTGGAAACCCAATATTGACTTTCCTTTCTTCAACAGCCTCAATGAACTCAGCCTTGTAGGCACTCTCATTACCAGTTACTGGGGCATCAACCTTAGAAACACTCTCATCAATTGCCATGGGTTCTTCAACCATGCCCAGGCTTTCATCTTTTAAACCAGGTTCATCATTATGGCAGAAATTATCATTGACAACCATAGTCGCATTAACACTGTGAAATCCTTCAACTGAGAAAAACGCATCGATCATTTGGTTCACTGTCGGTAGTGTTACAAGGTGAGTTAGAAACAATGCCATCTTTTAGAACCTCAGCGCCATTACAAACTTCAATCTCATGTTTGCCATGCCCCAAAGCATGCTTATGAGAAGCAAACGCTTCCTTATATCCCCAGTGATTTTTTTAGAAGTTTCATTCGATACTGTTATAGAATCCTTTACAAGAGCTATCCCCTGCGCTACTTTATAGAATGCATCAGTTTCTGGAATTAAGATAAGGTGTCTGTTAGCTGGTGCTTGAAGATGCATTTCTGAAACATGACTCGCATTGCTAGTTTCTTGTCTACCAATTTCACTTTCACAATTCCAACAATTTCATGCCCTGGCATCAATGGATACTCTGAATCATCATGTTCATTCCGGGTCTATACAACATCGGCGTAACAAACTCCACCATGAATTATCTTTAATGAGATATCATCAAGGCCTGGAACCCTTCGGATAAATTGGTAAGGCGACCAAACACCTGATGGATCTCGAGCTGCCCAAAATGCGGGAAAGTTGTGGCAACATGTTGCTTTACATTATCATCAAGGATATCACTATTAAGCAATCCATCCAAATCTGTCTTTGACAGTGCATATTCCCTACAGAGAACATCTGTCACAAGATTTTCGGGAGTTTCAGTTCCTTTAACAGAAATAACCACACACGGCAAATGGCGCAACACCACAACAAAATATGCAGCTTCCCGTTTCTCTTGATAGACACGCCCTTTTCGCAGGGTGTCAGGAGGTAGATTAACAAATTTTGGATATGCCTCAGCACGACCCCGCCACCAACTGTCACCTTATAATACAGGTCTCCTGTTACGGCTCCAAGGGGTCAAAACGCCTTGCCGATATAGCCATGCACATGGAAATATAATTGGATTAACATTCCATAAGAACATTTCTGGTGTATGCATTTTATCAAACAGTAGGCATGCGTTCTCCAAAGACGCCACATCTCCTTGAATTTCAACATTAGGATCCATCATATTCTCATATTGATTTGAAACCCGGTAGCATTATGTACATTTCACCTGTATGTATAGATGATTTTTGCATCAGACTTAAGCATGCGAACACCAAATGCTTCCATCACCAATAAGACAATTTCATAGCATCATTTCTATTCATTCCATAACGGCCTTGAAGTGATGAGTCTTGAAACATGGACCCGTATTCCTCTACAAATCCAACAGCAACTTCATCAATGGCAGTTGTAGCCAGTATACCAGTATGGAGATCTCGTTCTGCATCTGTAGAGCCAAACATATCTTAAAACATAGTTATACACTGACAACTGCTGATGCAAAGCCCAATGGATTTTGACAAACATGACAGCTGTGAAAGGGCCGCTATGGATTAGGATAAATCCCCAATTTCGTAGCGCGCTACAAAACCACCGAAACAAGTAGCGCTGCGAAACTGCTAAAAGATTCATGCGCTGCGAAAACGCCTTGTCCTTTAAGCTAGGCTAAAAAAAAATTTGGCAACAGAATTTTCAGTGATAACACATTGGATGAAACATCATGAGATATGGAAGATGTTGTCATGTGTTTTGAGTTTTATGCATATCTCACAAATGCCTCGGATGGTGAACAATGCGTATGACCAGTGCTACAATGTTGTCTATCGAAGTTGTTGTAGCTACAAATGTCATGCAACAAGCTTATGAGGAAGAAAGGAGAGATAAAGGGGCGCTAGATTGTTGCAGAGGAGATAAAGGCTACCTTGAAGGATGATCTAGTAAAATGGCGTGATTTGGTCCACAATTTGAAAGAAATCATGTTGACATTTAATGAACACATTGATTATCTATTTATGGATAAAGTGGAGCAAATGAGGTTCACATTTGAGCTCAATATCATGCTCTATAAGTTATGAAGTATAGAAGTTAATCTAGTCCACCCATATAATCCATCTCTTCAAGTTTATTTTTGGGCACACGTTCGGTACTTTTTGGTTGGAAATATTTGCATAAATACACAAGCACAATGCCCTTCCTTATATAATCTTATTTGATATTCAAGAAATTGGTATCCCAACTGTCATTGATTCCATAATTCGATGACCGATCGAGAATATATTCGAACCAATTGAAAATACACTTGACATCGAAATTACTGTGGGGTGATCGATTTTCTTCGCTACTGCACAATGGAGGAAGAATATGAACTTCAAAAGTTTTAAGGAAAACCAATATAGTTTTGCAGAATTGCAACTCAAAGAACCCAAAGAGAAGCAGTTGTTATTTATACAGAAGTTCGTAAGCGTGGTGTGAAAGCTGCAGTTGGGGGAATCACTTACAGTGGGTACATTGCCATGTATACCACACTTGCAAGCCTTGATTTGAATTTTTATCTAATACCGGAATCACCATTTTATCTTGAGATGAAGATGCAATTACCACGGGAAAACAATTATCTCCATGTGAAAATCCTTTACCGAAGATGTGAGTGGTGTAATTATGCAGCAAATGTTAGCGGGTCATTAGATTCTAAGACCTATATAATCATGGGGACACTACTTAGATTGATGCATGTAAAGTTTCAATGGAGAAGCATCCTTTTGAAGTAGATCCAAATATGTGTAGCAGGTAAAGTGATGGATGACCTTGTTCTCATTTCAAATGACTATACCTATGAAAGGTGAGTGATTTTGCACAAGATTGCGAAAGGTGGATTGAAGGATCCAATTATAAGCGGAAGTATAAACGATAGTGTTTTCACACCGAATCATGCCTTTCATTGTATTATAAATCTCTAGAGGAAGTGTTTTAACTAAGTATGAACACCAAATATATTTCGGCTAATTCACTTATCTAGTTTTAAACTCGATGAGGATTTCAGTTTCACTTGTTGGTTAAGGTTTTCAATTTTATTTAAAAGTATGTAGGTTAGGAAACATGGGGATATAATGTAAGTTGTGTTCCTGTGCAAAGTTAGTTGGTACATGCTTATTAGTTTGACTAGAGTTTAGTTATGGTAAATAGCAAGAGTGAAGAACATGTAGGGAATAATTCTTAATTTTGTTATGTAAATTGCTGACAAATTAGCGGATTTTGTGTTCTCTCTGCAAAATTAGGGTAGAAAATTGTTAGGATGGTCAGTGTTGGAAATTAGTTGTAGTGTTAGTCAGAGTTGATTGAAAATCATTTTAATAATAATTTTACTATATAAGAATGTAGCTAATGGTTTAATTAATATATGACATTTACAACAGTTTTGAGCTCACACAGTAGTTGTGTTTTATTTGTTAATTTTTTTATATGTATTTTTCTTCATAGTTATGTTGGCTTATCAGCTTGCTTAAAGAAGCCATTTCATATTCTACAAGTGGTATCAGAGCAGGTAAAATTGATTTGGTTTAAAGTTTTATTGTTGGAATTTTGCCAAAGTTAATCATGTCGAATTCTAACCATATGCCAATTCTAGAATTTGATGGGAACGATTATGATTATTGGTGTATTAAGATGCTAATATTTTTTATTGGAAAATACTTTTGGGAGATTGTTGAATCAGGTTATGAGGATCCAATTGATTGGAATGCCCTTATAGCAAATGAAAGAACAACAAGAAAGGAAGCAAGGAAGAAGAATGCTCAAGTCTTGTTTCACATTCAGATAACTCTTGATAAAAGCTTATTTCCAGGAATATCAGGAGAAAAAGCTACCAAAGATGCTTCGGAGACTCTACAAGAAGCTTACAAAGATAGTGATCAGGTTAAGGTGGTAAAGCTTCAGACATTGAATTGAGGATTTGAGAATTTGAAGATGCAAGAAGCTAAAAGTGTTAGTGACTACTGTGTGAGAGTCAAAGATGTGGTCAATAAAATGGCTACACTTGGAGAAACTGTAAGTAATGAAGTTTTAATTAAAAAAGTATTGAGATATTTAACACATAGATGGAATCATGTTGCCATAACCATGGAAGAAAGTAAGGATTTGACAAAACTACAGTTTGATCAATTAGTTGGATCTTTGATGTCTCATGAAGAAAGATTGAAGGACACTTTTGAAGGTGTAGAGAAAGATTTTTTCTCTAAATTACAAATTACAAAGAATGAAGATGCAAGCAGGAGTAGTGCTAAAATCAATCAAGGTCAAGGTAAATGGCAAAACCAAAATTATTCAAGAGGTAGAGGAAGAGGTGGCTCAAGTGGAAGAGGTAGTTTCAGAGGAAGAGGTAGAGGTAAAATTGATAACAGAAATGTTCAATGTTACTATTGTAATAGGTATGGCCACTTTGAAAGAGAATACAGATGGAAAGAAGGTAAAAATGTTAATTATGCTCAAGAAAGTGGTGAGTATCCTCCAGATCACCTATTTATATCTTATGCCAAAGGTGAAAATACTAGTAAAGATGTTTGGTACCTAGATTCTGGATGCTCTAACCATATAACAGGGAATGAGAAGTTGCCTTCAACAAAGGATGGAAGTTTCAAATCCAGGATCCATCTTGGTGATGATAAATCATTAGAGGTTGCTGCCAAAGGAGCTATGGAGGTCCAAACAAAAGAAGGTATAAAGAGTATTCATCACATTTAGTATACTCCACAATTCAAGTATAATTTGTTGAGCATTGGGCAACTATGTGAGAAAAATTATAAAGTAGTCTTTGAAAATAAGACATGTACTATCTATGATAAGAATAAGGGAAATAGGGTGATCACTATTGTGCCTATGACAAGAAATAGGACGTTTCCCTTGAGGTTTGATGAACATAATATAAATCTTGCATATATCGCTTATGAGGTATGGGCATTTAAATTTTCACAGTTTGAAGTTTCTAACCTCACATGCATTAGTTTCTGGTTTTCCCAATGTAGAAGAGCATAAGGAGGTTTGTGAAGGATGTGATAAAGGAAAGCATGCACAGGAAAGGTTTCCAAAGGGCACTACATGGAGGGCTCATCACCCACTTTAGCTTGTTCATTCAGACATATGTGGTCCTATGTAGAATAAGAGTTTGGGTAAGTCATCATATTTCATCACTTTTATTGATGATCACTCACGAAATTGTTGGGTATATTTTTTGAAGGCCAAAAGTGAAGCCCTGGATACATTCAAGAAGTTCAAAGCCCTTTTAGAAAATGAGAAAGGGTGTAAGATCAAATCTTTGCGGACTGAATGTGGAGGAGAATTCTTCTCAAAACCCATAGGTGTTAGTAAACAGACACATCGCTAGTGTTAAGCACATGCCAACAGAAACATCGCTAGTGTTAAGCACATGCCACGAAACACACGGGGAGGGGGAGCATTGAATTATCCTTCTACATAGCCATTAACGGGGAGCGTTGGATTATCTAATTCCCAACAATCTCCCTCCTCCAATGCGAGCCAGGTAGCCATTAACAGGGAGTGTTGGATTATCCAATTCCCAACAATCTCCCTCCCCGAACGTGAGTCAGGTGTGTTTCAAACTCGAGACCTTTTGCTCTGATACCACTTGTTGTTTTCTTTCCATAGGGGGCCATAAGAGAGCTTAGTCATTTTTCTAGCCCTGAAATGCCCATTGTCTCTCTACACTAAGAGAACTTCTTAGAGCTCACAGATTTTGTCAATACATTTGCAGTATTCTTCAAAGTGTCCACCTTTACCAGCAACACCTTTTTGTCTTCTATCATATCCCTCACAAAGTGATACTGAATCATCAATGTGCTTTATCTTTGAATGATATGTGGGGTTCTTTGCCATAACCAACTTGAATTCTCAAGGAAGCAACCAAACTACTTCTTTGCTTGCATGAGTGGCTACCATGTATTCTACCTCTGTAGTTGATAGTGCCACTATAGATTGTTTCTTACTCATCCATCTGACTGCACCTCCAAATAGGTTAAACACATACCCACTTGTAGATCTTCTCTGATCCAGATATCCAGCCTAGTCTGCATCAAAAAAGCCACAAATATCCAAGATTTTGTCCAATCCTGATCTTCCTTGGTAGCACAAACCATAATCACTAATGCGACGCAAATACCTAAAAACCCGCTTCACTGTTGTCAAGTGCTCCTTCCTTGGTTTTGACATAAACCTGTTCAATACTGCCACTGCATGTTTAATGTCTAGTCTAGTACAGACCATTGCATACATCAAGCTATCGACTGCACTTGCATATGGAGCATGGGACATGTCCTCTTCCTCTTTTTGTGTCTTGGGACACTGTTCAGTAGATAACCTCACACCTACAGGAATAGGAACCTTCACCGGTTTACTATCCTGCATATTAAACCTCTGCAGTATTGTCTCGACATACTTCCTTTGGTTTAACCAGAGCTTCCTCTTTACCCGATCTCTTTTAATTTCCATGCCTAAAATATAGTTTGCAGCACAAAGATCTTTCATGTCGAATTTGGAGGACAATTGGGTCTTCAAATCATGGATAATTTCTTTGTCATTTCCAACCAGCAACATATCATCCACGTACAAGACAAGATAAATAACACGGTCACCAATTAATTTAAAATACACACATTGATATGCTTTGCTTATGGTGAATCCAAGTCCACGTATAAATGTATCAAATTTCTGATACCACATCCTTGGTGACTGTTTTAACCCATACAGAGACTTCCTTAACTTGCATACCAGTTCTTTGTTACCCTTCACCGCAAAGCCTTCAGGTTGCTTCATGTATATCTACTCTTCTAGATCCTCGTGAAGGAATGTTGTCTTCACATCCGTCTGTTCTACCTCAAAATCAATATCAGCAGCAACAGATGAAAGTAATCTAATAGAAGTTACCTTGGCAATAAGAGAAAAAAATATCACCAAAATCAATTCCCGACACCTGGGAATAAACTTTTGCTACCAACCGACCTTTATATTTCTCCACCTTTCCTTCTACATTTGTCTTCTTCTTGAACACCCATTTGTTGCCAATGGGTTTCCTTCCAGCCAGCAACTCCACTAAATCCCAAGCCTCATTTTTGTGCAAAGATGCCATTTCATCAACCATGACCTCTTTCTAGAGTTTTCCATCCTCTGAATCTACTGCTTCCTTCACAGTTTTGGGATCATCATCAGTAATAGATAAAGCAAAATTTGAACAGAAAGCAGATGGACTATACCTTTCTGGCTGCCTTCTTTGTCGAATTGATCTTCTTACACCCAGAGTTTGTGGCTCTTCATCTTCTGATTCCTCCTCTACTGTAGAGTCTGATTCTTCCTCCTTTAGCTCAAACTCTATCTTCTCAGGTTCTTTTGGTTGGACTTCATGTTTAATAACATCTTTCATCTCTCTGAACACCACATCTCGGCTGTACACAAACTTCCTTGTTGTTGGGTTCTAAAGCTTATAACCCTTTAAACCATCCTTATACCTAATAAACATGCACTTTTCAAATTTACTATCCAACTTGGTTCGTTCTCCTTTGGAACATGTACATATGCATCACATCCAAATATCCTCAGATGTGAAAGAGAGTTTTTCTTACCAGTCCATACCTCTTGTGGAGTCTTATTCTGCAACGCTGATGAAGGTGATCTGTTGACTAGGTAACACGCTGTCTCCACCACCTCTGCCCAAAATTCTGTCCTAACCCGACACCACTGAGCATGCTTCCTGCCCTTTCCATCAACATCTTATTCATTCTTTCTGCAACTCCATTTTGCTGAGATGTATATGGAGTAGTCTTTTGTCATGATATACCACACTTCTTACAGAATTCTTCAAATTCCTTGTTGCAAAACTCTCCACCATTATCTGTCCTCGGCACCTTTATCTTCTTTTCTGTTTGATTTTCCACAAGAGCTTTAAATTCTTTAAACCTATCAAAGGCTTTAGATTTCTTCTTAAGGAAATATATCCATGTATTCCTTGAGAAGTCATCTATAAATGATACATAGTACATAGACTTACCCAGTGATGGAACCTTCACAGGTCCAAACACATCATTGTGCACGAGTTCTAATATTTTGTTCTCCCTCTTACTACCAGAGGGGAAACTCACCCAATTCTGCTTCCCATATACACAATTTTCACAGAAATCAAAACCCAGAGAGCTATTACTCATACCTTTACCATGAATTATTTGAAGGCCCTTCTCTCCAATATGTCCAAGCCTTTGATGCCACAACATGGTCTTCTCTCCAGAGACCACTATATTTTCTGCTCCACTTTCAGGAACCACAGAACTATTGCACCCATCAATAACAGTGCTACCTTGCAGCTTGTACAAAGTTCCAATTCGAACTCCCCGCATCAATACCAATGCTCCCCGAACCATTTTGTAGGTATCCTTCTCAAACACTATTTTTACACCTACATCATCCAACTTGCTTATAGAAATCAGATTCCTAGCCAATGCAGGAATATGTAGAACACCTGGAAGTGTTCTAACCCTTCCACCTTACAACTACAACTTTATTTTTCCACGACCAATGATTCTAGCCTTCCTGTCATCCTCCAAGAAGACATCACCACCATCGTATTTCTCATACTAGCAGAACCACTCTCTATGGTGAGTGAAGTGAAAGGATGCACCTTAGTCAATCAACCATGCCTCATGATCTACATGTGTACTTGAAGAAGCCAAGTACACATCCCCACCTTCATCTGAGGTGGTTTTCACCTCTATAGAAGGAGAATCATCAGATCCCTTTCCTTTATTAGGAGCTTTAGATTTACAGTCCCTTTTGAAGTGCCCTTCCTTTCTGCATTTCTAGCACACCACCTTTACAGGTTTTCCAAGAGATTTAGATCTCCCTCTAGATTTAGATCTCCCACTCGATGACTTATTTTTCTTTCTGTTCTAGGACCATCCTTGTACAGACAAGGCATCACCATTCTGGCTCTCCATATGTTATGAAACCATCTCACAAAAGGATAGAAAAGAGAGATCCACGCTTTAGAATTCAGCCTCTTCGAGGGGGCAACCTCCTTTACATTACATAAATGAGCAATTCTTGGATGATTCAAATGAGAAAACCTCCTTTCTATGTATAGGTGTCTAAGGAGTCACAATATAACCCAGCCGACCTAACAATAATAATATAAAGCCACAAAAATAACAATAGAGGGATTCTATGGGGCATAGTAATAACAATATGGGGACAATAGGGGCACAACAATATTAATAAGGGATACAACTACAATAGTAATGGGGTAATCACTAGTATTATATGGACCCAACATGCCCCTCTCCTTCAAAAAGGTGTTTTCTTCAATGCTTCAGTAGTTCTGGATGCTTTTGTATAAAATTCTCATCCTCCCATGTGGAATCTTCAGTGGATAAGTTCGTCCACTTGATAAGATACTCCGAAATTGATCGATTTCATAACTGTCGAGTTCTTGTTTCTGTGACTGCTTCTGGTTCCAATATAATTTTTCCTTCCTCGTCAAGTTCTGGAAATATTGTTTGAACTGGGAGCTTGTCACCTATAACCTTCTTTAAACATGAAACATGGAAAATTGGGTGCAATCGAGAAGTTGCAGTAAGCTCCAATTTGTATGCCATAGTACCAATCTTTTGCAACACCTTGTACGGACCATAATACTTTGGTGATAATTTATTATCATTCTTAGCTTGCTTGAGGGACATTTGCTTATATGGTTGTAGCCATAGGAATACCCAATTACCTACATCAAAACTTCTTTTGCTACTATGTTGATCTGCCTGTTGTTTCATTCTATTCTGTGCCAACATGAGGTTATCCTTTAAGAGTTGGAGGACATGTTGTTGATGTTCGATGTGATGTTCCACTACTTGAACCTTAGAATTTTCTCTTAAATATGATGTGATGGATGGTGGTTGATATCCATAAAGTGCCATAAATGGGGTCATTTTTGTTGTTGTATGGAAGGAAGTGTTATACCACCATTCAGCTAGAGGCAACCATTTGACCCATTGTGTCTGTTTATCAGATACAAAGCAACGAAGATATCCTTCCAAACATTTTTTTACTATCTCAGTTTTCCCATCAGATTGAGGATGATAAGATGAGCTATGAGCTAACTAAGTACCAAGAGAAGAAAATAATTCTGTCCAAAAATTTCTAGTGAAAATGGGATCTCTGTCACTTACAATAATCTTTGGGTTTCCATGTAGCTTTTGAATTGTTTCCACAAATGCAGTAGAAACTGTACTGGCTTTAAATGGATGTGATAATGCACAAAAGTGTGTATACTTGGTAAGTCTATCAACTACCACCATGATGACAATCTTTCCCTTAGACTTGGGTAAACCTGTGATAAAATTCATTGAAGCCTCCTCCCAACATTGGCTTGGAATGGATAAAGGTTGTAATAGACCTGGTGTCTTAATTGTTTCAACTTTATTTTGTTGGAAAACCAAACATTCCGCCACAAACTTTTGAATATCTGATTTAAGGCCCTCCCGAAAAAATTCCTTCTTAACCCTGTGGTAAGTTTTTAAAAATCCTGAGTGCCCTCCTAAGGGAGAAGTGTGCAATTCCATAAGAATATTTTGTTTTAGCTGGGAATTCTTACAGAGGTATAAGCGATCTTTGTACCATAACGAATCATTTTTCCAGCTAAATGTATCAGATGTACTAGAGTCTTGTTGTAACTTTAGAATAAGTGCCCACACTTCTTCGTCATTCTTCCATTCCTCCCTTGCTTCGTTTATCCAATCTGGTTGGATAATAGAAATGGCACACAACAATGCTTCCACATCCTCATCCTTTCTTGAGAGTACATCTGCCACCACATTTTGCTTCCCTTTTTTGTAGATGATTTCAAAGTCATAACCCAACATCTTTGTGACCCACTTTTGTTGATCTTTAGAGGATAATCTTTGTTATAAAAATTATTTAAGGCTATCATGATCCATTTTTACCTTGAAGTGTCTTCCCATTAGGTAGGGTCACCATTTTCTAAGTGCATGGAGTATTGCCAACGTTTCCTTCTCATAAATAGCTTTGTGTAAAAACATTCCCTTGATTGGACGACTTTCGAAAGCAATGGGTCTTTCATCTTGCATTAAAGCAGCACCAATTCCATTTCCCGAAGCATCACATTCCACAATAAAGGTTTTTGTGAAGTCTGGTGTAGCTAAGACCAGTGCTTGGCACATTGCCCCTTTAAGATGCTCGAAGGCCTTTGTTGCTTCTGGAGTCCATGAAAATGCATCTTTCTTCAATAATGTTGTTAGAGGTGCTGCTATTCTCCCATAATTCTTAACAAACTTGTGTTAATACCCTGTCAATCCAAGAAATCCTTGCAGAATCTTTATGGATGTGGGGATTTTCCATTCCTTAATGGCTTTAATTTTGCTAGGGTCTACCTTAACTCCTTCATGAGATGCAATATGACCCAGATATTCCATCTCTTTTACTCCAAAGAAACATTTGGATATTTTTGCATATAATTGTTTCTCCTCCAATAGTTGTAGCACCCTGTCAACATGTTCAACATGATCCTTCCAAGACTTGTTGTAGATTAGTATATCATCAAAAAATACTAACACAAATTTTCTAAGGAATGGTTTGAAAATGGAATTCATCAAACCTTGAAATGTTGAAGGTGCATTGGTAAGGCCAAAAGGCATGACCAAAAATTCATAATGACCCTCATGAGTTCTAAATGCTATTTTTGGAATGTCTTTAGTCTTCATTCTGATTTGATGATATCCTGAATGAAGATCCAACTTGGTGAAGTAAATTGATCCATGCAATTCATCCAGTAATTCATCAATGACAGGAATGGGAAAATTATCTTTAATAGTGAGCTTGTTGAGCTCCCTATAATCCGAACACATGCGCCATGATCCATCATTCTTGTGCACCAATACTACTGGAGCAGAGAAAGAACTTTGACTCGGTTGAATTATACCAGCCTCTAGCATTTCTACAACCATACGTTCAATTTCACTCTTTTGGGCATAGGGATATCTGTACAGCCTGATGTTTGGAGGAAGACTTCCTGGAATCAGATGAATAGCATGATCATGATCACGAATAGGTGGGATACCTTTGGGAGTCTCGAATACCTTGGAATGATTGTCCAAGACTTTTTGGAGATTTGGAGAAATAGATGATTCCAATGTGGAAACATCTAGCAAACATAATTGTGCAATTACACCTCTTTGTTCCTTTTTTAGAAGCTTTGTCATACCATTAGAGCTGATTATCTTTCCCAGTTTTCGTGGAATACCCCTTAATTCAACTTCCTTTCCTTCCATAGAAAATTTCATGAAAAGTTCTTGAAAATTGAAAGTTGTTGTACCCAAGGATTGTAGCTATTGGACTCCTAGTACAACATCAGCACCTCTCATTGGAATGGAAAGCATTGGGCTAGTCAATACATATTCTCCCATGGATAGCTTGATATTATGGCACTTTCTAGAGCAATTTATTGTTCCTCCATTTGCAACCATCACTTGACACTCTGGTGTTGGATATAAGAAGAAATTCAATTCTTTTGCTACCTTACAATGAATAAAATTGTGGGTACTTCCTGAATCAATCAACATTATTACCTTTTTCTTCTTGATTTGTCCTTCTATCTTGATGGTTTGAGGAGTGGTAATTCCCGCCAATGCATTACAAGATATGGTCGGATTCATTTCTTCTTTATCTAGGCTTTGTTCCTAGAGTATATCCTCTTCTTTTGACCTTTCTTGCTCCTTTTCTTCTTCCTCTTCACAATCTATGTAGAATAATTTCTTCTTAGCACACTTATGACCTTTAGTGTATTTGATATCACAACTGTAACAAAGCCCTTTTGCTCTTTTTTCTTCCAACTATTGTGGTGTCAACCTTATAGGTTGTGGAAGACTAGGGGCAGCAAAACTTCCATCTTTATAGTTGTGAGTGGTATGCTTCCTGGTTGCCATAATTTTGCTTCCATTTTTCTTGCTAACCTAAATGCCTTCTCTAATGAATCAGGTTCCCAAAGGCGAACATCATGTTGGATATTATCCTTTAAAGTCCCTATGAACACATCAATCCTATGCTCCTCTAGAATATTTTTTACCCTTATGTTCAATTTTTTGGAACTCCTCAATGTGCTCCATTATTGAACCCTTTTGTTTGAGGCTTACCAATTGGCTAAAAAAAGTGTTGTTTTTTGTATCCTCATAATGTGCTGTCAATTCTTTCATAAAAACTGCCCAAGTGATAATTTTTTTATGAGAGAAAAGCCATTGATACCATACAAACTGATTTGGTTCCAAATATAAAGTTGCAATACGTACCTTTTTTGTGTTTTGCACATTATTGAGATCAAAAAATTGCTCCATCTATAATATCCATGTTGCAGGATCCTTGCCATCAAACTTCCTCATTTGATTTTTGGAATATGGTGGGTCTTTGATCCAACATTAGAGTCTATGGAATCATGATTAAAATTTCTTTTGTTCTCATCATGAGTTTCCTTTACTACCCTTTCACCATTAGTGACCATTTCTTGTAGCAACTTATTCATATTTAACTTCAATTCTTCCATCTTATCATCCATGCCATCAATTTTAGCGTCCATGCCGTTCATATTAGCTTCCATGCCATGCATCTTAGCTTCTACACCTTTCTTTAAACAATCCATCTTAGCTTCTACATCTTTCCTTAAACCATCCATCTTAGATTCTGTTGCTTTTTGTGCAAGTGACACTTGTTGCACTTGGTCTCGTAATTTTGATATATCATGTTGCATTTCTTCCTCTTCTTCATAATTCATGCTAGAGCTTTCAGGTTTCTCACTAGGTTTTTGCATTTTCTTTCCTTAGGGCATCAATTACCGATTCAAACTAATTTTTCAAACCAAGCTTATGCAAAAATTTAGAAAAAACTACACACCTTTTTTCACTTTGTAGAAGCTTGATATTGAATCTGATGTATCTCTTAAATTTTGGATCATCCAGTTCTGAAATTGTGCCCTGTAGTAGCCCTCTGTGTCCTCTTTCCAATGCCACCATTCTGATCCAAGTTGGATTCTCCAAGGAAGAGTTATGCACAATCTCCCAAGATGACCTGATTATAGACTAGTTCAGTAGAGTGAACTTGTACGACGTGCGACGAGTCACTGTTTCGACCTTTGGATCTAAAAAAGATATACAACAAACTATAGTCCGTCCTCTTTCTATACCTTCTTATGAAATTTCAATCTGATGCTCAGAGAGAAAGTTATTATGATTTTCCCTAGGTCACTTGTTTGGAATGTAATTCAGGAGTCTGCAAAAAGACCAACTTCCTCAGATCATATCTCCGCAAATATAGCACGAAAAGCTCTAAAATTCGGACCCAAGATTCAGCGTGATTTCTTCTCAATTGGGTTTTTTTTTTTAGCTTTTGAAATGTCGCAGAAAAAATTTATAGCAAAAATTCCACGATGACCTGTTTAGAGCAGCGAAACCCTAGAATCCAAAGCTCTGATACCAAATGTTATGAAACCAGCTCACAAAAAGATAGAAAAGAGAGATCCATGCCTTAGAATTTAGCCTCTTCGAGGGGGCAACCTCCTCTATATTACATAAATGAGCAATTCTTGGATGTGTTAGCCTCCTATACCAATAGGGTTTCATATTTCATGATTGACAGTGGAAATGCTAAAAATGATCATCTTTGAAGAAACAAAGGTTCCATTTTTTTTTTTTTTTTAACAATATCGGCTACTTTTATATTATAAAACTCAGAAGCAAAGATCTAATACATAAATATCGGTAGCTTGGGCGAAGAGGGACAAAACCGGGTGCGCAGACCCATTTTCCTCTTTGTTGCCGCTATGATGACTAAAATTGAAAAGGAAACGGCTATATTGCCGAACAAAAGTGCCACCTAACCAACAGAATTTACAGTCCATATTATCTAAGGGAGTTTCTGTGTGACAGAATCATCGGGGAGGGGATCTTTCCTAGCGCTGGCCTTAGTTGAGGCTTCAGCTTGATAGCTCCTGGAAAGGGCTCTGATCTGCTCGATTGCTTCCTCCAGATGACTGCATCTTCCCTTCAGATTTTCTATTTCTTCTTTTTGCTTCTCCAATTTCTTCCTCTTCGATCTGCTGTCGGCTTCATAATCTTCTTTTAGCTCGTTAAAGTGCTTGACAAATCTGTTTATCATGATTGTGTGAGCTTTGCACATAGTGCACTCCCTGTTGAAGATCCTGTCTATTGGGTTCGCTGCTGGCTCCTGAGCATTCGGCTGAGCAGGTTGATTTGCCATGTTGCTGAACAGAATGAGGGGGTCCGAAGAATGAGAAGACCTGTGAGGGACTGGGAGGATGGAGATAATGGGAGGGGAGGCGTTAATACAGAGCAGCTGGCTCAGAGAAGAGAGGATCGAAATGCGCTGGGGGTTGAGGTGAATGAGGAGTAGTGGATTGCGGGGAGCTCTGCAAAGATCAATAGACAAACTGTCAGTTGTGAACAACAAAGGTTCCATTTTTGGTGAACAAAACAAAAAGTTAAAAAATGTAAAGAGGGTATGCCTTAAAAGAATAATCAAAGGGCAAGAAAATGAAATGGTCAAAAGAAAAAAGAATTGAAATGAACCCCAAAGAAAAACCAGGAAAGTGGCCAATCAAAATTCCACTGCTATCTTGATGTATGGCTCAACAGTTCAAGCTAGGCCATGCCATGTTTTAAATTGCTTGTTTTAGAGTAGGTAATGAGTACCTGTTCAAACAGTTCAAGCTTGACAGATGACTAGCTAGATAGAGAAAGAAAGGAGCCCACTAGCTTAATCTGAGCCCTTGGAAGATATAAGGGTAGATTTAGATAGGAGGGCAGCAAAAATAAAAGAGCATATGAGGGTTTGCAAGTCTAAGTGCACCCTCCCTGAAGAAACAAAAAATGCTAGGTTCTAAGTTGGGTAGGTAGCCAGAAGTTGCAGAATCCTGATCCTATTCAGTTTTGGCCTTAATCAAGAAGGCATATGTTGGCAGTTGCAAAGGTATCTATGCAGCATTTTGAAGGCAAAATATAGAAGCATGTCTAACTCCCTTGTTTCCCCCAAAGACTCTCCTTCTAACATCCCATGGAGGACTTCAGGACTTTCCTAAACAATCCTCCTTGTATTTCTTCTTGGAAATTTCATGACAAGTTTTAACTTTCTTCTCCGAAAGGAAGCCACATTTCTTGTGTAAAATCATTTCCCATCTACTTCTAAAAAATCTAAGTTTAATCACCAAACTTAGTTCTGTATTCCTCACTTCCAAATCTCTCATATCCCCATTTCACATTGGCTTCTAACCCTATTATTTAACTCCCTATGTTCCCCTTTTCCCCTACTACTATATCACTATTGTGAAAAAAGCCCACAAAATATGTAAATACCCCCCCTTTGGCATTATAGCCATATGTTCAATATTTGGAGAATCATGCAGAATCAAATGTTTTGTTATATTTGGTTCATTTGAAGTTAGGGATTAAACTAACATTTGGTTAGTTTAATAACCTATTCCTACCCTTATCCCCTTTACAAACCCACTACAGTGCATTACCCGCGCTATTTGTATAAACCTTGTTAAAAACCCACTTTTTCCGCTTTTCCAAAGTTCATGATTCGGTGTGCTCACCGCAAAAAACAAAAAATATATTATTAAATCCCCGCCGTATCCATCCATCACCTCCGCAGCTCGTCGACCGTCGGATCCGGGCCCTCCCATCCGACGGCCCACGGCAATATCGGACCACCCCCGACGCCTGAACATTAGCGCCCGAAATCTGTCAGAGGGTGACGTCAGGGCTCAAACGCGTGTCGCTCCTAGGTTGTGTCGGGCGGCCTCCTGCCAAAACCACACCCATACTATGAGCGGTCCGATATTACCGCTTACTGCCTTCCTATTTCTGCCATACGTCACTCCTACGTCACCCCTGCGTCATTGCTGCCTCAGCATCGCATCACCGCCCCATCCGCCATTGCTCCAAGCTGTCTGCCATGTCACCCATCCACGTAGAGTCGCTCACTGGCTGCCACGTCATCATTCCGTACCCGACCCCACCTATGATGTCATGCTGACGTCATCCAACAAAAGGCGCCAAAGGCCAAATTTTTCCTATTTTGCCCAAAAAGTCAGTTTTTTCGCGTTATTTGCAAAATACTTTCTGTACTCCTGCATGAGCAAGTACGTTGCTTGTCCGCCAGCTCTGAAGACTACTCCCTTGCTGCTGGCGCCTTGAATTCACCTGTTTATCAACACCATTGTCCAATTGCACTAGGTATTTATCAGTTTCCCCCTCCACGCCTTGGTTTTTGCATAATTCACCCAACAAACAACCAAAGAAAGAAAACACAGTAATTACTAGGAATACGCACTCACCAGTGTTTCTTTTCCACATTGTAATCCCAAGTTCACTCACAGAGGTCCCCCATTGTGCCAAATTGCCACAAATTTAAAGCTTGTTTGCACATTCGCAATCTAAACGTCTACTAGATAAATCCACCGTGAAAGAAACTCTCAAATCCCAGCATTTGCTCATTGAAACTCTCCCAGGAACATTTTGACTCAGTTTCACCCCAAGTTGCCTCTTCCCCTCTGCAAATTGCCCTGCTCATTCAAAATCTACTGCTCTATATTGCTGTGCCCAAGAAACAATTTCACATATAATTCCAAATATCAATTGACCATGGAGACCCCTGTGGCATTGAATATTGCCCCATTAAATGCCCCACAGAAGAACCTGGAGTGGTTAGCCCTTGCTGACAGAGATTATCAGATGAGAGAAACTGTAGAGAGGTGCAACACATACCATATAGAAACAGTTTGTGAGTTGAGAAAAAAGCACAGAGATGGTACAGACCTCCTGGGAATCTGGAAATCCAATTTGCCAATTTACTATCTCCCTCAGGTAATTGAATTCCCTGACTTGATTCACCAATGCTGCACAAACTATGACCCCAATCAAAGAGTTGTTCTGAGTCCTTCAGGCTCTGTCTTGTTCCATAGTACTCCTGAAGCCATAAACCAAATGCTGCAGTTCCAACCTACAAGGCCACTGGTCTGCCTTTCCATGTAGCTTTTATTAGAGCAGGGTGCTAAGCTCTCCAACTCACAAATTACAAGAATTGGTCAATTATTTATGCGCCCAGAGTACCAGCCCCTACAGCCTCCCCCTTATCTGCATGACTGGTTCAATGACATAGGGAGACTGCTGGTGGACATTATATCTTCCATCCTAGGGTTCAAGACCAGTGAGTTTGTAGATGAGACAACACTGGTGGTGCTATCCATTTTTACCCCAAGACAGCCCCCTGCTGTCTAGTATGACTATGCCTCATTTATAGCCAACAAAATTCATGAACAGTTCATGAACATGGAGAGAGAGAGGGTATTCAAGTACACCTCCTATATATCATCTGCTTTTACACAATCAGCCTGACAGCTTCCCTGTCTCCCTCAAGAAATTAGGTGCAAAGGGAAACAAAAGATCTGTAATATTCTGGACATCAGTCTGTCATCACATTTATTATTCACCGTACAACTACTGTGAGTTTATTGACCTATTCATTCATCCAACCTTGTCACTACTACAGAGTTCCCCTCCTCCTAGACTCACAAATGATATGCAGAAAATCCTCCAGCTGCCCAAGAACTATAGCATTGGGGATTGGTACTTTTACCAAGACCATATAGTGATCAGGATATATGGCTGTGAGTTAGCACCATACAAGCTACCAAAATATGTCCCCATGAGACTCTTTGCACTAGAATACTTCAGGCAGTTCGACAATGTAGATATGATTCACTTCCATAGCAAAAACAAGAAGGCACAGCTGAAAATTAAGCATCAATTGGGTCCATTCATCTTTAATAAGAGGGAGGAAGCTTGGGATGAGGCAGACCAGATGCTAAAAGCCCTCCAGCTCAAGACAAGTTTCTATTGGGCACCCTATGACCCTAACCATTTCATAAGCCTCAGAAGAATCAAGCATAGGCTTGCTACATATGACCACATTAGCATTTCAGAAGTTGAAAAATATGCTAATCAAATAGAGTGGAAAAAAGGCACATTAGTGGAAGATTATACTGAAGAAGAAATAGCAGAGAAAGCCATTAAAACTTTAGAAAAGGCAGTTGACTTGGAATATTTTGGACAGGTTTGGTCTTCAGGCATTCAGCATCGTGGAGAAGCTACCTCTTCATCCACCATTCCTCAGCAACCTGCCAAAACAGCAAATCCAGCAGCAGACATGACTAAAGGCAAAACAGTGCAACAAGAAGAATCACCTCCAAATGTGGAGCAGCAAGTACAGCAGCAGGAAGGCAGGGCCAAACAACCTGGCTACACAGAACAGCAAACACATGAGCAAATTCCTCCAAGGAAGGAGGTAACAGTTGAGTCCTCTGTTTTACAAACACCTGCTAATGAGGACAGGACAAGGAAAAGGGATAGGCAAGAGGATACTCCTCTCACTACCTCTATGGACCAGCAAGGAGAAAAGAGACAAAGGTTAAACCCTTCTTGTGAGGAGGAATTGCCAGAGAGGCCAATTGACAATATGCCCCCTCCTAGTATCGAAACATCGACCAGTTCTTTACAGCAAGGACAGAACATCCCACATGGGGCAGAGGTGAGCTCTTCAAGGCAGAAATCAAAGGTAGACTCTAGCATCAAGCAGCAGTTCATTGACATCAAGAAAAGGAATGAGCCCCTCAAGCACCAAATCTACAACCATCTCCTAAAAATGGCGCCAACTAATCAGCAAAGATTAATGTCTGCCTATGACATTCAAGAACAAAAAATGACTCTTAGTCATTTCAGGCCTACCATGCAGCAACCTCAAACAGCTGCCGATTATATCAGAACTAATCTGGAAATTTTTGCCAGAGACATCCACCCCTTGGATAAAATTGAGCTACACAGACTCACCGGGGAAATGATATATTCCACATTAGCTGATAAGACCCTACTGGCACACCAATTACAAAATTCTCTACACAACACGGCTGCTCAACTGGAATTGAAGAAGGCATCATCTCAGGCCAAGGACAACAGAATCAAGTCCTTGGAAGAAATCATTATAGAGTTGGGTCATGATCCAAAGGACCCTAAGGGTGTGCAAGCATTATTAAAGAAAAGGGATGAAGACATAGCAGCTATGAGAAAGCATATCAAGCTGCCAGCTAGCCTTCACCCTCAAACTGGAGAAGTGGCCGAGCAGAAGAAGGATCAGGATGTAGTTGCCTTACTCCTGAGTTTATACAAGAGGTTGATGGAAATAGAGAGTGCACTAGAGGTAGCACTGAAATCAAGACAAGGTGAGGCACCAATGTAGCCAGCACAGACATCTGCATCCACTGAAGGTGTGCCACTTTCTACTACTACAACAGCTCCTCCCACAGGACAAACATCAGAGGTTGGTCCTTCAACATCAGCACCAGCAACAGCACCAGATCAGGGACCCAGCCTAAGTATGCAGAACATGATGAAGGAGCTGGAAGCTTTAGAAGCACAGATGGCTGAGCTGCAAGAGACCAAGGATAAATTGGCTGCCATTGAGGAAAAATATGATAAATCAAAGCAAAGTGTAGCTGAAAAAACAAGAGAGGTAAGGGCTCTTGAGAAGAGAATAAAGGAACTGGAGAAGGAGCTCTCTCTTGATAAAGTTGTAGTTGAAATTAAGAAGATCCTGTGGGCCAACATTGGTCAATCTATTACAGACCAGTGGCAATATATTGAAACTATCCATGAGCATATGGATCTCATAGGCAGGGCCCAAAAAGAAAGTCAAAGAGCAAGAGCATCTCTTGGCAATATGCCTGAAATAGCCAATAGGATGATCAATGTCCTGAACAACCGCACTGGCCCTCAACTGGCAGCAATGGGTATCACTAACAGAATTGATACCATTTTACTAGTGAAAAGAGTGCTCACTTTGAGAAATCATGTACAAACATTGGATACAAGGTGTCAAGAAATGCAGACAGAGGTGAACAGATTCATTGAGAAAATTACAACATTGCATAACAGAGGCCTTCCCAGCTTAGTAACCAGTGCAGGAAGGTTACTATCTCATGAAAACTATGCCAAGAGGGTCAATACATATGCCACAAATCAGATCACTGCAGCAGCAAGTGTCTCAGAGGAAACAGGGCCTCCTTCTGGTCAGAATCTCTATGACAAACTAGAGAATTTGTTTTTTATTGTGAATGAGATCAGACATCTTTTTGAAGTGCCTCCAAACTACTACAAATATACTGAGGCAAATGAAACCTTAGGCATAATCTTAAGGCACCAATTGCCTACTCAGGAATGGTGGATGGGCATGATACAAACACTGTTGTGAAGACACAGGTTGTTCACCATATTTTTGTATTTTTATCAGAAGTCAGCAGTTTCGGAAAAATTAATATATATTTTCTCTGACTGGGAAAGCAATTGAAAGGGCCAACTCAGCAATCAATTCTGACCACCAAAGCAGATGCCTACAGATGCAAATGACGGGGCTGAGATAGTCGCAACACGACAAAGCTGTAAAGGGCGTATTACTCAGAATCAATACGAAGCACCCAATCGACCCAGTTGCCTCCAAAAGTCAAAGAATTTCTGACAGAGCTGAAAAGTCATTCATTGTCCATTTAAAGTAACAATAACTTTTGTATCTGCTATTTTTGAAAGTTGGTAAAGACAGTTATTGAGCAAATGACTCAGCGTTAAGATATTTTGTAAAACGATTGTATATATATCCCCACGCATAAACTTATTGGGGTTGTTGATTTTTCTTCTGGAGAAGCTATGCTGTAATTTCAGACTTTTAATACAGGAAGCTAATGGAATTTATGAAGTTCTGAGTTGTTTGAGGTGTTGTGGTGTGCTTGCTTGCTGCTACAGGATTCCTACGCTATTTCATGTCACAATAAGTTTTCTGAACCATCTTATTATGTATTTCGTTCTTTCATAATCCACTCATGCTCTATGTTTCACAGGTTTAACAGTACAGAAAAAGAATAGTTCAGGATTTGTTCATTGAACACCCTAAACTCAATCTATGCTGTTATGAATGTTTTCTTCAGAATTAGTTATGAATGTGTAATTCTTAGTTGCTCACCTTCATACTAAATCTTTCATAGTAAATACTGTTCAGGAATTCTAATCTGCTCCTGAGTGATATTTCCTTTCTCCACATCACCAGCTTAGTGAAAGATTCTTAGTTGCCTGTCACTGGCTGGAAATAGTTCATATTTCACAATTTGAAGTTTGTTTCATGAGTACCTATATGGCCCTGTGGTTTCATCACTCTTACTCAATACCTCAAACAACACATAATCATAGACTCCATTTCCCAATGGACTGAACCTCCTGAAGATCACATCTCAGCTGCTAGAAGACATCATTCAACCAAAACTTTAAACAAAATTCAGTACATCATAACTAGCCTAAACATTATCAAAACAAAGCTAAATCCTAAAGAGAGAGCCCTCTCTGATTGCAGGTAGGCTAGGACCTGTGATCCAAAGATTGGTCTGTGGTTACCTCGGCCGTATTCCCTTAGGAGTCAAAGGGAACAACCTGAGTGATAACATAACTGGCGACTCCACTGGGGACGAACTAATGTGTCAACTGTTGTCTGCTCTAGATAGTGGTTCCAAAATTTAAGCATTCCCTTGACCATTCTAAAAATATTCTCAAAATTACCAAAAACAAGTTCAGAAGCTGGCTCCTAAAAAGAGAACTAGGCATACCAGGTCAAATCCTGACCCAAATCCTCCACCTGTTTTCGATAACCCTAATTTGATTCCTAAGACTCTCAGGAACCAAAAGGAACCAGAAGAATCTGCTGAGTCCAGCCCTGAGGCAGTTCAGCAAAGTTATATCCCAACCCCTGCTAAACCATCAGTTCACCTTCATATAACCCATTCTTCCCCCTCTTCCTCATCCACTTCCCAAAACATACTGTCTACACCCCCACCCAATACACAAACTGCTATTGTTGTTCCTGTTGTACCAATTGTTCCCCTTCTACCTGTTGTCCCACTAATCCCTCTAAATATCCCTAATCGTTATGATCCCCTTCAGCTACCTGGTAATCCGGGGGCTATGCCTCAGGACTACCAAAGTAAGATTACTTATTTTGATGGAACCAGTACATACACTGCCTTGCAACATACCAAGAAAATGCAAGATTACTTTGAAAACTATGAGATAGATGATGATGATGTGAGAATGAAGATTTTTGTGCAAAGTCTGACAAGTGAAGTAAGAACTTGGTTTAGAGAACTTGCTGCAAATTCTATACCTGATTCAGGCGCTCTTTATCAGTCCTTCCTGAACAGATGGGAGAAGAAAAAGGATCCTCTACACATTTTATCTGAATATGACACCATAAGGAGGGGCCCATAAGAAACTGTCTTGGACTATTGCACTAGATTCAACATTATCTATAATGCCATTCCTCAAAATCTTAGGCCTCCACCTGATTTAGCATTAATTAAGTTCCCTGATGGGTTTGATGCTGATATGGCATATCAACTAAGGGAAAGAGCCCCTGCAACTTTGGCAGACATGCAAAACATAGCTGTAAGTGTAGAGGCAAATCTGATTGCTAAGAGAAACCGGGCAAGAATTGAAAGAAGAACTACTTTTAAGGAAGAACCCTCATCATTTGAGAAAAAGCTAGATGCAATCATCAAAGGTATGGATAGACTTGGGGACAGGGTGGAAACCATAGAAAGAAAGTCATCATGGGAAGGTCAAACAAGCAATATTAGAAACCCAAATTTTAGAAAGAATCAAAATCCTAATGTTGGAAGGACTGATCCTGACCAGCATGTCAGACCTCCTTTCCAAGAAAATTATGTTGAGGCTTCAACATCTAGTGAACCTAATGAGGACCCTCACATCAACCTAATGGGTTTGGACAGTGAACATCAAGTCTTCTTAACACAAGAACATCAAGAGGTTTATAATGACAATCAATACCACACTAAGTCAGGAGAATCATTCGAGTTCAAAGAAGGTTATGATGCAGCTGTGTATGAGGTACACAAACAGTATAAACTAAGGACCAGAATGATAGATGTACCTGAAACTCTTAAACCAAAGGACAATAAATAGCCAAAAAAGATCAATGATAAGACTACTCTCCCACAATCAGCTGGCAATTCAAACCCACACTCCTCAGAAGTCACGGTGGAGGATATTTCAGAACAACAGACATCTGAAAAACAGCCAGTCACCCTCCATCCAGCAAAAATAAAGTCAGATAACACCCTTGGAAACAAACATGGTACCAATTTTACTCAAGATCATACCAACCATGAACAAAATATCATTGATAACCCAGCTGAAAAAGAAAAACCTGCTGCACTTAATGCCAGGATGCAAATTGAAAAGCCTTTTAACTTGGAGACAGAAATAAGTAAGCTCAATATGTCAATTCCTCTTTCGGAATTAGCCAAACATGAAATATACAGACAACAGATTAACAAGTCACTCCAAGTATCAGACAATAAAGATGCTGTGAATGTCCTAGATGACCAACCAGACTTGTTGTTCGGCCCTGAGGTTAATGGAAAAATAGAAAATGGAGGGGTTCCACCCTTCTATGTCAGCTTAAACATTCATGATAAGGTCCTACACAATGCAATGTTTGATTCCGGGGCCTCACACAACTTAATGCCCAAATCCGTAATGGAAAAACTTGACTTAGACCTCACAAGACCTTATAAAGATCTATTCTCATTTGATTCAAGCCAGGTCGGGTGCTTAGGATTGATTAAAGATTTATGTGTCTCCCTGGTCCAATACCCAACCAAAACAATCTTGATGGATGTGGTGGTAGCTGACGTACCCCCTAAGTATGGTATGCTCTTGTCCAGATCCTCGGGGGCCAAACTCCAAGGATCTTTGCAGCTAGATATGTCCTATGCAACCATCTCAGTCTTTGGGAAGCCAAAGAGATTATACCGTGAAACTTTGATGAAATATGTGGTGAGCAGTCAAGAGAAATCCCAAAACATCCCAATCTATTCAATACACTCTAACATGGATTCATTTATTCTCTACAATGCTGACATCTGCAACAAGGCTTATTCTGAACTATTAATAGCAGCAGAGGCAGAGAAATTAAATGAACAATATGCTCCACAAGACCAAAGGACTGTAGGAATAGCTGAGGCAACAACAGAACACAATGTATCAACCAATCTGCAGGAAATAAATCTGCCTATGATTCAACTCTCTAAAAATCTAAATCCAAGTCTTGAACATGAAACCTTATGGTACTTAGAATTTGATGGCTCTGTAAACAAGTTAGGAGCTGGGGCAGGAATCTGGATCCATAATATGCACAATGACCAGGCTGAGGGTCATGCATATAGGTTAAACTTCCGATGTACAAACAACATGGCTGAGTATGAGGCCCTTCTGCTAGGTCTCAAACTCATAAAAAATTTGGGTGCAACCAAAGTTTCAATCTTAGGGGATTCAGATCTAATCATACAAAACATTAAAGGAAACTTTACTACAAATGATCTAAGGTTGAGAGCATATAAGGCAGCAGCTATTCAGGTACTTGATACCTTCTCACAATCACAATTGACTAAAATTTCTAGAGAACTCAATCTACATGCTCACAGCTTGGCAACCTTTGCCAGAACATGTAAGCTGCCTTTCAAACCCAATCATACTTTTACTGCTGAAATCAAACACAGGCCGGCAGTTCCAGACAACATCAAAAACTGGCAAGTCTTTGAGAGTGACATTCAGATTAATAATTTCCTCACCCTAAAAGAGGAATTCTCTGGCATTAACATTGACTCAATCACTGGAGATGATCAACCACAAGCATACACAAATACACATAAAATATCAGCTGAAACAGTTAATCTAGTTTTGCACCCTACCACCTTCAATAACGAAAGTATACAAAAGTTGGGTCAGATAGATGAAGATGAACTGGCTGAAACAGAAACAGAGGTAATTGAGTTGAAAGATAATTTTTTGCCCACAGGTTTAACCCCTTTGGAGGATCTGTTTGATTCAAATGATATCTCAAGAAAACCAAAAATGCAACCATTGAATGCTGAAATTGAAGATTGTAACATTAGGACTACAGAAAATCCCAAAATGGTAAAGTTATCCAAAGCATTACCCCCTGACCAGAAACTGAAATACATTGAGTTATTCAAAGAGTTCCAAGATGTCTTTGCTTAGAGCTATGAGGACCTCAAGTCTTATGATACCTCAGTCATCCAGCACACTATACCTTTAAAAGAAAATTAGAAGCCTTTTAAACAAAAACTTAGAAGAGTGAAACCGGTGCTCCTTCCTCTCATTGAAAAAGAGGTGAAACATATGTATCAAGCAGGAATCATTGCTCCAATCAGATTCTCAGAATGGATTTCAAACCTAGTGCCTACTAGGAAAAAGACAGGGGAAATCAGACTGTGTGTTGACCTGAGAAATTTAAACAAAGTCTCTCTCAAAGACCATTACCCCTTACCAAAAATGGATCATATCCTGCAAAGGGTAGTGGGAGCCTCTAGGATCTCATTGTTAGATGGTTTCTCAGGATTCAATCAGATTCTAGTACACCCAGATGAACAAGACAAAACTGCATTCACAACACCTTGGGGAACTTTCAAATATGTCAAAATGCCTTTTGGGCTTAAGAATGCAGGGGCCACCTTCCAAAGAGCAATGGATATAGCCTTCGCCAAGGAAATTCATGATTTTCTAGTGGTCTACCTGGATGATCTAACTGCCTTCTCAAAATCAGACCAAGAACATTTAGAACACTTGAGGCAAGTTTTCACAATTTGTAGAAAATATGGCATATCTTTAAATCCAAAGAAATCACTGTTTGGGCTAGAGGAAGGTAAACTCTTAGGACATATAATCTCAAAAGATGGTATTAGGATCGATCCAGACAGAATTCAAGCCATCCTACAAGTACCACATCCAAGAAACATCAAGGAACTCCAAAGCTTTCTAGGAAAAATCAACTTCTTGAGAAGGTTCATTCCAAATCTGGCTGAGCTCACAAGACTGTTAAACAACATGCTAAAAAAGGACTCCAAGGTCAAATGGACCTTAGAAGCTAGACAAGCCTTTGAGGATATTAAAAGAGCATTGACAAACACACCAGTCCTAACAAGCCCTAGATTTGATAGAGATTTCATCATTTTTTCTTTTGCTTCTGAGCATACAATTGCTGTTGTTCTACTACAGAAAGATGATCAAGGCTGTGAAAAACCTATTGCATTCTTTAGCAGAGCTCTTAGGGATGCCCCCTTGAAATATCAGATCATGGAAAAACAAGCCTATGCACTGGTGAAAGCAATCAAGGACTTTAGAATCTATATCCTGTACTCCCACATCATTTCCTATGTCCCAAATGCAGTAGTGAAAGACATTTTGACCCAAGAAGGAATTGAAGGTAGGAGGGGCAAATGGATCGCCAAAATCTTAGAATATGACATGGAAATCAAGCCTACCAAACTGATAAAAGGACAGGGTCTAGCCAAGTTGATGGCTGAAACCAATTTCCAAGCCCTTGACATTAATGAACTGGACAATGAACAGGAGATGGTGACTCCATAGATCAACCAAGCCTTTATGCAATCCCCCTGGTATACTGATATATGTTTTGTATTGTATAACCTGCAAGCTCCTCCAGGGTTGTCCAGAACTAAGAAAAGGTTCTTGAAAATGAAAGCATCAAAATTTTGTATTATTAACAGTGATTTGTTTTGGAGAAATCATGAAGGGATCTTACTTAATTGCTTAACATTGGATGAAACTGACAATGTCCTCAAAGATTTTCATGCAGGTGACTGTGGAGGACACTTATACTGGAAATCCACAGCTGATAAAATCCTAAGGGCTGGTTTTTATTGGCCCTCCTTGTTTACTGATGTGAGAAAATTTGTAATGTCTTGTCACAAATGTCAAATCTTTGAAGGGAAGAGAAAGCTGTTGCCTTTACCACTCAAACCTGTTTCAACTGAGATACCATTCCAGCAATGGGGTTTAGACTTTATTGGTGAAATTCACCCCCCATCCTCTGGCCAGCATAGGTGGATTCTGACTGCTACAGACTATTTCACCAAATGGATAGAAGCTGTCCCCTGTAGGCAGGCCAATGACTCCATTGTCATACAATTTCTAGAGACCAACATCTTGTCCAGGTTTGGCTGTCCAGACAAAATTATCACAGACAATGCCGCCGCTTTCAAGTCCAAAAAAATGGTCAACTTTTGTCACAAATATCATATGACCTTAGGTCATTCCACAGCTTATTATCCACAAGGCAATGGCCTAGCTGAGTCTTCCAATAAAAGCCTAATCAACATCATCAAAAAAGTTTTGGAAGAAAACAAAAAGAATTGGCATAAGAAGTTAGTAAATTCTCTATGGGCAGATAGACTAACCACCAAAAGATCCATTGGTACAAGTCCATATGAACTAGTTTATGGAATGGAAGCGAAGTTTCCTTCATCATTAGGTGTCCCTGTAATCAAGTTGTTGCAAGAAATACAAGCTGAGCCAAATGACATTCAAAGAAGGATCAATCAAACAATTCACCTACAGCAAACAAGGGAGGAAGTCTATGAAAGAACTCAAGTACTTCAAGAAAAGCTCAAAAGAATATTTGACAAAAGAACCAAAGCCGAAGACTTCTCTATAGGAAACAAAGTGCTAAGATGGGATTCCAGGAGGGAGGACAAAGGAAAACATGGGAAATTTGACTTCTTATGGAAGGGACCTTATGTAATTTATGTTGTACAAGGTAATAACACTTATTTTCTAAAGAGCTTGGACGGCTCAAACACTGAGGAAGGCCCAGTCAATGGGAGGATGCTCAAGCATTACTTTGATCCCCTCTGATCAAGCACTGCTCAATTGTATATTGTACATAAATTTGTAATTTCAGTATGTTTATTTTCAGCGGATAGATAGAGCTCCAAATGAAGCAGATTTTGAGAAAAACTAAGGTGCTGCACTATTTTGATGAATATTATTCACTTTGGCATGGGAAAATAAGAGAAAGTACTTGGAAATTATCTGGGAGATGAGAAACAAGCAGAGAAACAAGACAAAAACAGGGCTGTAATTTCACAGCAGATCAGCTTAAGGAGTATTGCATGCAAGTTTCATGGATTCAGATGTTCAGTCTTCAACAAAAGGAAAGGTTAAACTGCAGAAAGGTGGAAAAAGAAGGCAATCTGACCTGCTGATCTTGACTTTTCATCTGGAAAAGTCATCCCCAAGTGGAGCCACTGTTAGCCTCCTATACCAATAGGGTTTCATATTTCATGATTGACAGTGGAAATGCTAAAAATGATCATCTTTGATGAAACAAAGGTTCCATTTTTGGTGAACAAAGCAAAAAGTTAAAAAATGTAAAGAGGGTATGCCTTAAAAGAATAATCAAAGGGCAAGAAAATGAAATGGTCAAAAGAAAAAAGAATTGAAATGAACCCCAAAGAAAGACCAGGAAAGTGGCCAATTCCACTGCTATCTTGATGTATGGCTCAACAGTTCAAGCTGGGCCATGCCATGTTTTAAATTGCTTGTTTTAGAGTAGGTAATGAGTACCTGTTCAAACAGTTCATGCTTGACAGATGACTAGCTGGATAGAGAAAGAAAGGAGCCCACTAGCTTAATCTGGGCCCTTGGAAGATATAAGGGTAGATTTAGATAGGAGGGCAGCAAAAAGAAAATAACATATGAGGGTTTGCAAGTCTAAGTGCACCCTCCCTGAAGAAACAAAAAATGCTAGGTTCTAAGTTGGGTAGGTAGCCAGAAGTTGCAGAATCCTGATCCTATTTAGTTTTGGCCTTAATCAAGAAGGCATATGTTGGCAGTTGCAAAGGTATCTATGCAGCATTTTGAAGGAAAAATATAGAAGCATGTCTAACTCCCTTGTTTTCCCCCAAAGACTCTCTTTCTAACATCCCATGGAGGACTTCAGGACTTTCCTAAACAATCCTCCTTGTATTTCTTCTTGGAAATTTCATGACAAGTTTTAACTTTCTTCTCCGAAAAGAAGCCACATTTCTTGTGTAAAATCATTTCCCATCTACTTCTAAAAAATCTAAGTTTAATCACCAAACTTAGTTCTCTATTCCTCACTTCCAAATCTCTCATATCCCCATTTCACATTGGCTTCTAACCCTATTATTTAACTCCCTATGTTCCCCTTTTCCCCTACTACTATATCACTATTGTGAAAAAAGCCCACAAAATATGTAAATACCCCCCCTTGGGCATTATAGCCATATGTTCAATATTTGGAGAATCATGCAGAATCAAATGTTTTGTTATATTTGGTTCGTTTGAAGTTAGGGATTAAACTAACATTTGGTTAGTTTAATAACCTATTCCTACCCTTATCCCCTTTACAAACCCACTATAGTGCATTACCCGCGCTATTTGTATAAGCCTTGTTAAAAACCCACTTTTTCCGCCTTTTCAAAGTTCATGATTCGGTGCGCTCACCGCAAGAAAAAAACAAAAAATATATTATTAAATCCCCGCCGTATCCATCCATCACCTCCGCAGCCCATCAACCATCGAATCCGGGCCCTCCCATCCGACGGCCCACGGCAATATCGGACCACCCCCGACGCCTGGACATTAGCGCCCAAAATCTGTCAGAGGGTGACGTCAGGGCTCGGACGCGTGTCGCTCCTGGGTTGTGTCGGGCGGCCTCCTGCCAAAACCACACCCGTACTATGAGCAGTCCGATATTACCTCTTACCGCCTTCCTATTTCCGCCATACGTCACTCCTACGTCACCCCTGCGTCATTGCCGCCTTAGCATCGCATCACCGCCCCATCCGCCATTTGCTCCAAGCTGTCGCCATGTCACCCATCCACGTAGAGTCGCTCATTGGCCACCACGTCATCATTTCGTACCCGACCCCACATATGACGTCATGCTGATGTCATCCAACAAAAGGCGCCAAAGGCCAAATTTTTCCTATTTTGCCCAAAAAGTCAGTTTTTTCGCGTTATTTGCAAAAATACTTTTTGTACTCCTGCATGAGCAAGTACGTTGCTTGTCCACCAGCTCTGAAGACTGCTCCCCTTGCTGTTGGCGCCTTGAATTCACCTGTTTATCAACACCATTGTCCGATTGCACCAGGTATTTATCAGTTTCCCCCTCCGCGCCTTGGTTTTTGCATAATTCACCCAACAAACAACCAAAGAGAGAAAACACAGTAATTACCAGGAATCCGCACTCACCAGTGTTTCGTTTCCACACTGTAATCCCAAGTTCACTCACAGAGGTCCCCCATTGTGCCAAATTGCCACAAATTTACAGCTTGTTTGCACATTCGCAAATCTAAACCTCTGCTAGATAAATCCACTGGGAAAGCAACTCTCAAATCCCAGCATTTGCTCATTGAAACTCTCCCAGGAACATTTCGACTCAGTTTCACCCCAAGTTGCCTCTTCCCCTCTGCAAATTGCCCTGCTCATTCACAATCTACTGCTCTATATCGCTGTGCCCAAGAAACAATTTCACATATAATTCCAAATATCAATTGACCATGGAGACCCTTGTGGCATTGAATATTTCCCCATTAAATGCCCCACACAAGAACCTGGAGTGGTTAGCCCTTGCTGACAGAGATTATCAGATGAGAGAAACTGTAGAGAGGTGCAACACATACCATATAGAAACAGTTTGTGAGTTGAGAAAAAAGCACAGAGATGGTACAGACCTCCTGGGAATCTGGAAATCCAATTTGCCAATTTACTATCTCCCTCAGGTCAATGAATTCCCTGACTTGATTCACCAATGCTGCACAAACTATGACCCCAATCAAAGAGCTGTTCTGAGTCCTTCAGGCTCTGTCTTGTTCCATATTACTCCTGAAGCCATAAACCAAATGCTGCAGTTCCAACCTACAAGGCCACTGGTCCCCCTTTCCATGCAGCTTTTATTAGAGCAGGGTGCCAAGCTCTCCAACTCACAAATTACAAGAATTGGTCAATTATTTATGCGCCCAGAGTACCAGCCCCTACAGCCTCCCCCTTATCTGCATGACTGGTTCAATGACATAGGGAGACTGCTGGTGGACATTATATCTTCCATCCTAGGGTTCAAGACCAGTGAGTTTGTAGATGAGACAACACTGGTGGTGCTATCCATTTTTACCCCAGGACAGCCCCCTGCTGTCCAGTATGACTATGCCTCATTTATAGCCAACAAAATTCATGAACAGTTCATGAACTTGGAGAGAGAGAGGGTATTCAAGTACACCTCCTACATATATCATATGCTTTTACACAATCAGCCTGACAGCTTCCCTGTCTCCCTCAAGAAATTAGATGCAAAGGGAAACAGAAGATCTGTAATATTCTGGACATCAGTCTGTCATCACATTCATTATTCACCGTACAACTACTGTGAGTTTATTGACCTATTCATTCATCCAGCCTTGTCACTACTACAGAGTTCCCCTCCTCCTAGACTCACAGATGATATGCAGAAAATCCTCCAGCTGTCCAAGAACTATAGCATTGGGGATTGGTACTTTTACCAAGACCATATAGTGATCAGGATATATGGCTGTGAGTTAGCACCATACAGGCTACCAAAATATGTCCCCATGAGACTCTTTGCACTAGAATACTTCAGGCAGTTCGGCAATGCAAATATGATTCACTTCCATAGCAAAAAAAAGAAGGCACAGCTGAAAATTAAGCATCAATTGGGTCCATTCATCTTTAATAAGAGGGAGGAAGCTTGGGATGAGGCAGACCAGATGCTAAAAGCCCTCTAGCTCAAGACAAGCTTCTACTGGGCACCCTATGACCCTAACCATTTCATAAGCCTCAGAAGAATCAAGCATAGGCTTGCTACATATGACCACATTAGCATTCCAGAAGTTGAAAAATATGTTAATCAAATAGAGTGGAAAAAAGGCACATTAGTGGAAGATTATACTGAAGAAGAAATAGCAGAGAAAGCCATTAAAACTTTAGAAAAGGCAGTTGACTTGGAATATTTTGGACAGGTTTGGTGTTCAGGCATTCATCATCGTGGAGAAGCTGCCTCTTCATCCACCATTCCTCAGCAACCTGCCAAAACAGCAAATCCAGTAGCAGACATGACTAAAGGCAAAACAGTGCAGCAAGAAGAATCACCTCCAAATGTGGAGCAGCAAGTAGAGCAGCAGGAAGGCAGGGCCAAATAACCTACCTCCACAGAACAACAAACACATGAGCAAATTCCTCCAAGGTAGGAGGTAACAGTTGAGTCCTCTGTTTTACAAACACCTGCTAATGAGGAAAGGACAAGGAAAAGGGATAGGCAAGAGGATACTCCTCTCACTACCTCTATGGACCAGCAAGGAGTAAAGAGACAAAGGTTAAACCCTTTTTCTGAGGAGGAATTTCCATAGAGGCCAATTGACAATATGCCCCCTCCTAGTATCGAAACATTGACCAGTTCTTTACAGCAAGGACAGGACATCCCACATGCGGCAGAGGTGAGCTCTTCAAGGCAGAAATCAAAGGCAGACTCTAGCATCAAGCAGCAGTTCATTGACATCAAGAAAAGGAATGAGCCCCTCAAGCACCAAATCTACAACCATCTCCTGAAAATGGCGCCAAATAATCAGCAGAGATTAATGTCTGCCTATGACATTCAAGAACAAAAAATGTCTCGTAGTCATTTCAGGCCTACCATGCAGCAACCTCAAACAGCTACCGATTATATCAGAACTAATCTGGAAATTTTTGCCAGAGACATCCACCCCTTGGATCAAATTGAGCTACGCAGACAAACCGGGGAAATGATATATTCCACATTAGCTGATAAGACCCTACTGGCACACCAATTACAAAATTCTCTACACAACACAGCTGCTCAACTGGAATTGGAGAAGGCATCATCTCAAGCCAAGGACAACAGAATCAAGTCCTTGGAAGAAATCATTATAGAGTTGGGTCATGATCCAAAGGACCCTAAGGGTGTGCAAGCATTATTAAAGAAAAGGGATGAAGACATAGCAGCTATGAGAAAGCATATCAAGCTGCCAGCTAGCCTTCACCCTCAAACTGGAGAAGTGGCCGAGCAGAAGAAGGATCAGGATGTAGTTGCCTTACTCCTGAGTTTATACAAGAGGTTGATGGAAACAGAGAGTGCACTAGAGGTAGCACTGAAATCAAGACAAGGTGAGGCACCAATGCAGCCAGCACAGACATCTGCATCCACTGAAGGTGTGCCACTTTCTACTACTACAACAACTCCTCCCACAGGACAAACATCAGAGGTTGGTCCTTCAACATCAGCACCAGATCAGGGACCCAGCCTAAGTATGCAGAACATGATGAAGGAGCTGGAAGCTTTAGAAGCACAGATGGCTGAGCTGCAAGAGACCAAGGATAAATTGGCTGCCATTGAGGAAAAATATGATAAATCAAAGCAAAGTGTAGCTGAAAAAACAAGAGAGGTAAGGGCTCTTGAGAAGAGAATAAAGGAACTGGAGAAGGAGCTCTCTCTTGATAAAGTTGTAGTTGAAATTAAGAAGATCCTGTGGGCCAACATTGGTCAATCTATTACAGACCAGTGGCAATATATTGAAACTATCCATGAGCATATGGATCTCATAGGCAGGGCCCAAAAAGAAAGTCAAAGAGCAAGAGCATCTCTTGGCAATATGCCTGAAATAGCCAATAGGATGATCAATGTCCTGAACAACCGCACTGGCCCTCAACTGGCAGCAATGGGTATCACTAACAGAACTGATACCATTTTACTAGTGAAAAGAGTGCTCACTTTGAGAAATCATTTACAAACATTGGATAGAAGGTGTCAAGAAATGCAGACAGAGGTGAACAGATTCATTGAGAAAATTACAGCATTGCATAACAGAGGCCTTCCCAGCTTAGTAACCAGTGCAGGAAGGTTACTATCTCATGAAAAATATGCCAAGAGGGTCAATACATATGCCACAAATCAGATCACTGCAGCAGCAAGTGTCTCAGAGGAAACAGGGCCTCCTTCTGGTCAGAATCTCTATGACAAACTAGAGAATTTGTTTTTTATTGTGAATGAGATCAGACATATTTTTGAAGTGCCTCCAAACTACTACAAATATACTGAGGCAGATGAAACCTTAGGCATAATCTTAAGGCACCAATTGCCTACTCAGGAATGGTGGACGGGCATGATACAAACACTGTTGTGAAGACACAGGTTGTTCACCATATTTTTGTATTTTTATCAGAAGTCAGCAGTTTCGGAAAAATTAATATATATTTGCTCTGACTAGGAAAGCAATTGAAAGGGCCAACTCAGCAATCAATTCTGACCACCAAAGCAGATGCCTACAGATGCAAATGATGGGGCTGAGGTAGCCGCAACACGACAAAGCTGTAAAGGGCGTATTACTCAGAATCAATACGAAGCACCCAACCGACCCAGTTGCCTCCAAAAGTCAAAGAATTTCTTACAGAGCTGAAAAGTCATTCATTGTCCATTTAAAGTAACAATAACTTTTGTATCTGCTATTTTTGAAAGTTGGTAAAGACAGTTATTGAGCAAATGACTCAGTGTTAAGATATTTTGTAAAACCATTGTATATAGATCCCCACCCATAAACTTATTGGGGTTGTTGATTTTTCTTCTGGAGAAGCTATGCTGTAATTTCAGACTTTTAATACAGGAAGCTAATGGAATTTCTGAAGTTCTGAGTTGTTTGAGGTGTTGTGGTGTGCTTGCTTGCTGCTACAGGATTCCTACGCTATTTCATGTCACAATAAGTTTTCTGAACCATCTTATTATGTATTTCGTTCTTTCATAATCCACTCATGCTCTATGTTTCACAGGTTTAACAGTATAGAAAAAGAATAGTTCAGGATTTGTTCATTGAACACCCTAAACTCAATCTATGCTGTTATGAATGTTTTCTTCAGAATTAGTTATGAATGTGTAATTCTTAGTTGCTCACCTTCATACTAAATCTTTCATAGTAAATACTGTTCAGGAATTCTAATCTGCTCCTGAGTGATATTTCCTTTCTCCACATCACCAGCTTAGTGAAAGATTCTTAGTTGCCTGTCACTGGCTGGAAATAATTCATATTTCAAAATTTGAAGTTTGTTTCATGAGTACCTATATGGCCCTGTGGTTTCATCACTCTTACTCAATACCTCAAACAACACATAATCACAGACTCCATTGCCCAATGGACTGAACCTCCTAAAGATCACATCTCAGCTGCTAGAAGACATCATTCAACCAAAACTTTAAACAAAATTCAGTACATCATAACTAGCCTAAACATTATCAAAACAAAGCTAAATCCTAAAGAGAGAGCCCTCTATGATTGCAGGTAGGCTAGGACCTGTGATCCAAATATTGGTCTGTGGTTACCTCGGCCGTATTCCCTTAGGAGTCAAAGGGAACAACCTGAGTGATAACAGGATGATTCAAATGACAAAACCTCCTTTCTATATATAGGAGTCTAAGGAGTCACAATATAACCTAGCCGACCTAACAATAATAATATAAAGCCACAAAAATAATAATAGAGGGATTCTATTGGTCACAGTAATAACAATATGGGGACAATAGGGGCACAACAATGTTAATAAAGGATACAACTACAATAGTAATGGGGTAATCACTAGTGTTATAGGGACCCAACGGCATATTTTTCCGTCTCATCTCCTCCATCAATAAGGATGAGACTATTTCGTCAAAGTGCAAGGCAGTTGCATTGCTACCTATTGTAATAACCAGACTATCCCACGAATCTAGTAGAGAACCAACAAATTGATGCACTTATCTTCATCTAAAATTTTAATATCAACAGATGCTAACTAACTTACCACAGTATTAAATGCGTTTAGATTCTCTATCACTAAGTCTCCATATTTCATCCTCAGGTTATACAACTTTTTCCACAAGAACAGTTTATTCACCAGAGACTCAGATTGGTATAAAGTCCCTAACTTGTCCCACAAAGCCTTTGCCATAGCTTCCCCTGATACATTCAACAATACTAAATCTGAGGCATGCAATCATATTGTGCCCTTTGCCTTTCGATCCAACTTCTTCCATGTTAGAAATAATACTGAGAGGGGGGGTGAATCAGTATTATCAAGTTCTTTTAACAAATCTTCCTTATTTACACTTTGAATTATTTTTGCATATCAGTACCATAAAATAATGAGCATGAACTAGTCACAACAAAGAACACCAAATATAAGGTGGAAACCCAATGTGGGTGAAAACCACCTGCTGCAATATGTCTCTATCTTCTTTCAAATCAGAAATTCCTTTTACAATGATTTTGTACTGGTGCAGTCCTTTACCAGTACGCAGGCTACAACCTGTAGAGAGCTACAACTCTCTCTCGTTTTCCAGTCTCTCCTGGAAGGGAGCTACAACCCCCTACTTCTTTTCTTACAAGGACCACTTTTCATAAATTTTCAAACTGGATCCATAACATCAAATGATCATCAAGTACATGTAAATTACACATTCAACTGTAGTAACCAGATCAACAATAACAGAACTAAACCCAGAACACCTTATCAACAGAAAAATTCAGTCAACAGAAGATCTTAAGACAGATACACAGTTTTTCTTTCTCTGGCCTGCGTCGCTACGCACTTCACCTTCTGCTTCCCTGCGTATACACGCAGAGAGCCTTCTGCTGCACCACATACCCATGCACTGCTTCTTCAATCGCGCTGCGTACTGTTACTGTAGGTACGCACCCAGAGACACTATCGTGCCGCGTACTTCTACTGAAGCCACGCACTCATAGATACTATCACGCCACGTACTTTTACTGTGCGTACGCACTTGAACCTCTGTCACACTGCGTACCCACACAGTTCTGCTTCTTCTGCTCTGCGTACCCACGCAGTTCTACTTCTTCTGCTCTGCGTACCCACGTAGTTCTGCTTCTTTTGCTCTGCGTACCCACGCAGCTCTCCTATTTCTCTTCTGCATACCCACGCACTTGCACCATTAATCACCTGCATACTTCTGATTAGGGCCGAATTGGCAGTTCACCAGTGTGCCACAGTTAGTCGGATGCCCAGATCTGATCATGCGCTCGAGAGATCACCCTTCACAGATTCGCTTTCAACTTCACTTTCATATAGATCAAGCTTTTAAGACAATAACCCAATATTTCAGATCTTAAGATATTCAATTTGCAAAAGATGCTTAGCCAAGTGATCTCCTTTGCTTTATATAGGCAAGCTCCTCCTAAAATCATGGATCAATACCATAGATAACCAATACAAGGGGCCCAAAAACATGGGGCTCAATAATAATAATAATAATATAAAACAATACCATGGGCCAAAACCATAGAATCAAGAGTGGCGGGCTAAATACCACGGGCCAAACATAGGAAACCCCACGTGAACGTGCTTCTCTGCCTTGAAGTAAGTGAAACTGGGGGTACGCACCTTCTGAACGGGTGACCTGCGTGTCTGGCCACGGTCCCTTCACGGTGTACCTCCGTGTACGCATCTTCTGAACGACTCTCCTGCGTACTTCTTAATTTTCAAGATTTTGAGAGCTTGATCAAAGCATTGCCACTTGAGGGTGTTGCCAACAAGTACAACATCTGTAACATAGAGCCATACCAGAATCATAATGCCAACAATCTCCCCCTTTGGACTTGATGGCAACCTCAAAGTCTTCAGCTTCATTCTCCCACTTTGACATCAAGGGCAAAGGGTTATGCTCCCCCTAAGAACATGCTCCCCCTAAATATGAACCAGATCTGCAAAGAAGAACCATAATCCACCAAACACCATAAATGACCATGAAAGAGATAGAGACATATTGCAGCTATATTCAGACCAGCTTCCATGATCTCCTTCTGTACATCCTCCATAATGCCAACAATGCATTATATGCTCCCCTGAACTTGTGCCATTCAATCTTCAACCAATCCACAACCCAGCACATGTACGCATATACCCCAGATGAACCATGCGTACAACCATCAATTAGAAGAGATTCAACAACAAGATGATGCATCAACAACCCCCAGCTTTTGCCTGAGGTATTCAAAAGTCTCCCTGGGCAATGGTTTGGTGAGTATATCAGCAACTTGTTCCTTAGAAGGAACATACTCCAACTTGACCTTCTGTTCAAGCACTTGTTCTCGGAGAAAATGATACTTGATTGGTATGTGCTTGGTTTTTGAATGCATGACTAGGTTTTTTGAGATGCTGATTGCACTTGTGTTATCACATAAGATGGAGATAGGTGGTATACAAGTGATTTGAAAATCCTGCAAGGTCTGCATCATCCAAAGGAGTTGAGTGAAGCAAGATGCAGCAGCAACATATTCTGCTTCAGCTGTAGACAAGGCAATCGAACTCTGTTTCTTGCTGAACCAAGATACTAGTCTGGAACCCATAAAGAACGCACCACCACTTGTGCTCTTCCTGTCATCCATGCTTCTGGCCCAATCTGCATCTGTATAAGCATGAAGTGTGAGATCTGTATCTCTAGGATACCATAGGCCATAATTTTGAGTCCCTTGAAGATATTTGAAAATTCTCTTCACTGCCTGAAGATGAGTCTCCTTCGGATTTGCCTGAAATCTTCCAACTATTCCAACTGCATGCATGATGTCCGGTCGGGTACCTGTCAAATAAAGTAAACTTCCAATCATAGATCTGTAGGTTGGTTGATGCACTGCTGCAGATTCATCATTTGCACTGAGGCTACATCCTGTAACCATGGGTGTACATACTAGTTTTGCATCTTCCATGCCATATTTCTTCAAAATCTGTTTGAGATACTTGGTTTGAGACAAAAAGATCCCTCCTTCTTTTTGTTGGATTTGGAAACCAAGAAAATATGTCAGTTCTCCCAGCAAGGACATTTCGAATTCTTTCTGCATCACTAAGGCAAAGCTTTGACTCATAGCTTCTTCATTGCTGCCAAAGATAATGTCATCTACATACACAACAAGTATTAGCAATTTGTCATTTTCAACTTTTATATAAAGATTGTTGTCTGCTGATCCTTTTGAAAAACCTTGTTGATGAAGATATTTGTCCAAACGATAGTACCAAGCCCTTGGAGCTTGTTTGAGACCATAGAGAGCCTTTTTCAATCTGCATACAAGATTTGGATCATTTCCAAGAATGAACCCATCTGGCTGCTCAATGTATACTTCTTCTTCCAAGTCTCCATTCAGAAAGGCTGATTTCACGTCCATTTGAAATACTTTGAAGTTTTGAAAGCTTGAGAGAGCAAGGAACATTCGAATGGCCTCAAGTCTTGCAACAGGAGCAAAGGTTTCTTCAAAGTCTATTCCTTCTTGCTACGCATACCCTTTACAAACAAGTCTGGCCTTGTTTCTAATTACTTCTCCATTTTCATTCAATTTATTTTTGAAGACCCATTTTGTTCTGATAACATTCTTATCCTTTAGTCTAGGAACCCACTCCCAAGTGTTGTTCTTTTCGATCTGCTCAAGTTCTTCATCCATTGCTTTCACCCAACATTCATCTTTGCATGCTTCCTTCACATTTTGTGGTTCAGTGGAGGAGAGTAATGCCAAATAGCTTGAAGCTTCTGTAACTGTTCTTCTTGTTTGTACACCTAATTCTTTCTGCCCCACAATCTGAGATTCTGGATGATTCTTCTGAGCATATCTGGATGGAGTCTTCTCTTCTATTCTTGTCTACTTCTCTGGTTCTTCTTGAGGTTCTTCTTCTTCATCATTATGTCTTTGAGGGTAGCCTTCATCTACTTCGATTTCTTCATGATGTACTTGCCTAGGAATGTATCCCTTCTCATCAACCACTACATCAATGCTGTCAACAATTCTGCCAAGTCTTTTATTGTAGCACTTGTATGCTTTGCTATGTGGAGAATAACCAAGAAGAATGCCTTCATCTGCTCTAGGTTCAAGTTTGCCAAGTTGCTCATCAGTATTCTTAATATAACATTTGCTCCCAAAGATTTTGAAGTGCTTTACCGAAGGAGTCTCACCACACCAGAGCTCATGAGGGGTTTGAGTGCTGTTCACCCGGACATTTGTTTTGTTGAGAATAACAACCGCAGCATGTGCAGCTTCACCCCAGAAAGTTGCGGGAGTTCCCGACTCATCAAGCATAGCACGAGCCATTTGTTGGACTATTCTGTTCATTCTTTCCACAACTCCATTTTGTTGAGGAGTTCTAGCTGTAGAGAATTCTCTTCTTATCCCATGTTCTTCACAGAAATCGAAAAATTCATTTGAGGTAAACTCCCCACCTCTGTCGGATCTGAGGCACTTAATTTTGTATCCTGATTCATTTTCAACCAAGGCTTTGAAGGATTTGAATTTTTCGAATGCTTCATCTTTGTGCTTCATAAGTCCTAACCAGACAAACCTGGAGAAATCGTCAATGAATAGTATCAAGTATTCTTCTCCTCGAGGTGTCCTTTTCCTGAATGGACCACATATATCTGTATGAACTAGCTCAAGAGGCATGCTAGCTGATCCTTCCTTCTCTGGAAAGTTAGTTCTGGTTTTCTTTCCAAACTGACATGATTTGCATCTGGTGTTGTCTGGAATATTGATATCAGGAAGATCGCGAACTTCCTGATATCTGCATGCTTTCCTTATTTGTGAAAAGATTAGATGTCCCAACCTCTGATGCCATAACCAGTGTTCATCATCCTTGCTTAGATAGCATTGTTGTTGTCCTCCTTCAAATATGTATAGATTATTTGGAGTTCTTTTACCTTTGATCACCGTTTTACCTGTATCAAGATCACGAACAAGACATCCATTTGTTCTAAATATCACCTCGGTTCCTTGATCACACATCTGGCTGACACTTAGAAGATTATGTTTCAATCCATCAACATACAAAACATTTCCAGCCTTGACCTTTTCTTTTAACTGAGCAATGCCTTTTCCTTTTATAGTTGCAGGAGTATCATTTCCAAAAGAAACTTTCTTTCCCTTTTCTAAAGCAGAATATGACTCAAGTTTTTCTTTATCACCTGTCATATGCTTCGAACATCCACTGTCAATGTACCATAGATTTTCCTGTCCCTCTGCATAAAATGCTATCCCACATCTTTCTGTTTGTGGTTCCTTTATTCTCCATGTTTTGGTGCTTGAGGCTTGTTCCTTTGTCTGCTGAAACCTGCTCCTGCATTCAGAATCTTCATGACCAAAGTTATTGCAAATAGAACATTCAACTTCATTTTCAAGAGCCGAAAAGTTGTTATAGGTCCTTTTTGTAATCCCGATCATACTTATTTGTTTTTGAGCTTCTCTAGTCATGATTGTTTTATATGCAACACATTGAGCTGCTTTGTGACCAAAGTTATGGCAAGAGAAACATTGTCCATTGAAGAAACTTCTACGGTTATCAGATCTACCGGCCAAGTGATTGTAATTTCTATTGTCATCCATTCTTGAACCAAATTGAGAAGATTTTACCTGTGGTTGGTTGTAGCTTTTGTTCACCCTTAAGACGGATTGCCCCTGATAGTCTCTGTTTGCAATTCGTCCCTGCTTTACCTGATGGTTTCCATTGTGCTTTTGCTCATTCCTTTTTGCTGCATCAAGATAACTTTTTGAGGTGGATGCTTGAGAAGTTTCTCCATTATAACCCAGACCTGTCTTGTTTAGTGGAGAACGCTGTACATTAATAATCTCATCCAGAGTTTCAGATCCTTTGACAAACTTAAGATTAATAGCTTTTGTTTTCTCAATCTCTTTTCTAAGAGCAACAATTTCACCTTCTAATTTTTCAAGATGTTTTTCCTTTTCATCAATTTGAAATTGTAGAGTATCAATGATCATATTCTTTTCTTTTATACATCTCTTGAGTCTAGTAATTTCTTCATAAAGGTTCTCCATATCTATATCATCCATATAATCATCATCTTCAAATGCCATTAACAGTTTATAGTCATTACCTCGTTCATCTTCATCACTATTTGATAGACCATCACTATCTTCATGAGTGTAGTAGCTTTTCTTATTTGCACTCTGTTTCTTGTTCCATCTAGCATGTTCCTTTCCTTTATCCTTATAAGGAAATTTTGCAGCATAATGTCCTACTCTTCCACAAGCAAAGCATTTAAAAGGTAACTTACCTCTGAACCTTCCAGAACCCCTTTGAAGATTTCTGACAAAATTTGATTCTTCTTCTTCTTCTTCTGATACGTGACTTGCTTCATAATACTCGCCTTTGCCTGAAGCCTTGAAAGCAACTTCTCTTTTGTCTGATGGACCTCCCTTTCTCATTTAATAAGCAGTTAGAATTCTATGTAGCTGAGACATAGTAACAATTCGTAGATTTTCCTTTTCTTCTATTGCAGACACTTTAGATTCAAACTTGGGGGATAATGATCTTAGAACTTTTTCAACCACAATAGCCTCTTTTATTTCTTCACCCAAGTTTTTCATGCAATTAACAATCTCATCTACCCGAAGAAAATAGTTAGCCACACTTTCATCATTATACATCCTGAGATTCTCATACTGAATCCTGAGGGTTTGAAGTTTAGCACGCTTTACCTGTTCATCTCCTTCGTAGCTCAAGACAATCTTGTCCCATATTTCTTTTGTGGATTTATATTGCATAACCTTTACGAATTCTGTTTGATATAAGCATCCTAGCAAGGTATTGACTGCTTTAGCATTTGTTTCATATTTCTTCTTTTCGGCCGTATCTGTAGGAGTAGCTGAAGGAAAAGTGTAGTCTGTATCTATGATATCCCAAACTTCTGTACCAAGAGATTGAAGATAGGCAGTAACTCTTACCTTCCAATAATTGAAGTTTGTCCCATCAAAGATTGGTGGCCTGATTGATGCTTCCCTCTCGTAGTTGCTCATGATGAATGATCTTCCTTCAAGCAATCAAGCTTCTCCGAAGGACCTGCTCTGATACCAATTGTTGGAAATAATACTGAGAGGGGGGGGGGGGTGAATCAGTATTATCAAGTTCTTTTAACAAATCTTCCTTATTTACACTTTGAATTATTTTTGCATATCAGTACCATAAAATAATGAGCATGAACTAGTCACACCAAAGAACACCAGATATAAGGTGGAAACCCAATGTGGGTGAAAACCACCTGCTGCAATATGTCTCTATCTTCTTTCAAATCAGAAATTCCTTTTACAATGATTTTGTACTGGTGCAGTCCTTTACCAGTACGCAGGCTGCAACCTGCAGAGAGCTACAACTCTCTCTCGTTTTCCAGTCTCTCCTGGAAGGGAGCTACAAGCCCCTACTTCTTTTCTTACAAGGACCACTTTTCATAAATTTTCAAACTGGATCCATAACATCAAATGATCATCAAGTACATGTAAATTACACAGTCAACTGCAGTAACTAGATCAACAATAACAGAACTAAACCCAGAACACCTTATCAACAGAAAAATTCAGTCAACAGAAGATCTTAAGACAGATACACAGTTTTTCTTTCTCTGGCCTGCGTCACTACGCACTTCACCTATGCTTCCCTGCGTATACACACAGAGAGCCTTCTTCTGCACCGCGTACCCACACACTGCTTCTTCAATCGCGTTGCGTACTATTACTGTAGGTACGCACCCAGAGACACTATCGCGCCGCGTACTGCTACTGAAGCCACGCACTCATAGATACTATCGCGCCACGTACTTTTACTGTGCGTACGCACCTGAACCTCTGTCGCGCTGCGTACCCACGCAGTTCTGCTTCTTCTGCTCTGCGTACCCACGTAGCTCTCCTGTTTCTCTTCTGCGTACCCACGCACTTGCACCGTTAATCACCTGCGTACTTCTGATTAGGGCCGAATTGGCAGTTCACCAGTGTGCCACAGTTAGTCGGATGCCCAGATTTGATCATGCGCTCGAGAGATCACCCTTCACAGATTCTCTTTCAACTTCACTTTCATATAGATCAAGCTTTTAAGACAATAACCCAATATTTCAGATCTTAAGATATTCAATTTGCAAAAGATGCTTAGCCAAGTGATCTCCTTTGCTTTATATAGGCAAGCTCCTCCTAAAATCATGGATCAATACCATAGATAACCAATACAAGGGGCCCAAAAGCATGGGGCTCAATAGTAATAATAATAATATAAAACAATACCACGGGCCAAAACCATAGAATCAAGAGCGGCGGGCTAAATACCACGGGCCAAACATAGGAAACCCCACATGAACGCGCTTCTCTGCCTTGAAGTAAGTGAAACTGGGGGTACGCACCTTCTGAACGGGTGACCTGCGTGTCTGGCCGCGGTCCCTTCACGGTGTACCTGCATGTACGCATCTTCTGAACGACTATCCTGCGTACTTCTTAATTTTCAAGATTTTGAGAGCTTGATCAGAGCATTGCCACTTGAGGGTGTTGCCATCAAGTACAACATCTGTAACATAGAGCCATACCAGAATCATAATGCCAACATTCCATTCTTCATCGGACACTCCCATTGGCTTAGTACCCAGATCTACCATGATCCATTGATCTATATCCACCAATAGATCCTCCATCTTGAGTTTCCACAACTCAAAACTCTGACCATTAAATTTATCGGTCTCTATCTTTCCACTGCTCGAGATCTTCTTTCACCACCAGAATCGATCTCGCAAATCTCCCACTGAACAGGGTCTACCACAGGTCCAAGCAAAACCCCTCAGCAATAAAGGCATTCCCTTGAAGCCAAAACTATTCTGATACCAAATGTAGGTTTTAACCCTGTACATAAATTACCCGCATACAAATTCTAAAACACAGAAAATAAACAATGCGAGATCATAACACATAAAACACATATACACAGAGATTTTCCCCTGGATCCCAAAATCGGGACTACCAGCTTGATTTCTTTTCATTATGTTCCTTCCAATGTTACAATACATATTTATACATGCCGAAGCATCCAATACCATGGACCGAAAACCATCGCATCCAAAAAACATGTGCGAAAATCATGCACAAAACCATAGGTGGGTCTGCCCATCCTAACATAGGGTCCAAAACCAAAATTTTAAAGTGGGGTTATAGGTATGCCTCAAACCCCCCTCCCCTGCTACACAATCGGCACAATGAAGGGGGGCTCCGCCCCCCTCTAAGCCCCCGGTTAACTATGTGGGCTAGTCGTGGAAAGAATATAACACAACCCAACAGTTTCCAGAGTTATTGTGATATGAATGGCATCAAGAGGGAACATACTACATCATACACACCCCAACAGAATGGCATAGCTGAATGAAAGAATCGTACCGTGGTTGAAATGGCAAGATGCATGTTACAAACTAAGGGATTGAGCAATTCTTATTGGGGAGATGTAGTTGCTACAACAGTGCACATCCTTAATCGTAGCCCTACCAGTGCACTGGAAAATATGACTCCTTATGAAGCTTGGTATGGAAAAATGCCTAATGTTAATCATTTCAAAGTTTTTGTTTGTTTGGCTTATGTGCATGTACCTAATCAAAATAGAAAAAATTAGATGCAAAAAGTGAGTTATGTATTTTTATTGGGTATAGTGAGACAAGCAAGGCTTATAAATTGTATAATCCTCTAAATAACAAGCTTATTGTCTCAAGAGATGTAATTTTTGATGAAGGTGGAGTTTATGGTCATCAAAAAGGCCATGTTTGGAAGAAAAAATATGTTTTGAATGATGATATAATTGTTGATATTGATCATAAGCAACCAACTAATGTTTCTGTAACTAGTGGGTTAACTCCACCAAGCAACCCTTCTTCAATTTCTTCAACATAAAGTTCAATTCCAACTTATTCTCCAAGTTCTACAAGGTAAGAAGATTGAGTGATATTTATGAGAGGAGTGAAAATCAAGCACATGAAGAAAGCCCAAAAGGTGAGATAGCCAATTTTTGTTTATTAGCCAAGGCTGATTATGAACCATCATGTTTTGAAGATGCATGTACTAATGAGGTTTGGATGCAAGCCATGCAAGAAGAGATGGATTCCATTCAAAGTAATGACACTTGGAATTTGACAGAGCTTCCACATGACAAGAAAAGGATTGGAACCAAATGGGTCTATAAGACTAAATTTAACAGTGATGGGAGTGTTGAAAGACATAAAGCAAGATTAGTTGCTAAAGGATTCACACAAAAGTATGGAATTGATTATGAAGAGACATTTGCACCAGTAGCAAGACAGGAGACCATTAGAATGTTTATTTCATTAGCGGCTTAGAAAAAGTGGAGCATACATCATATGGACGTGAAAAGTGCCTTCTTGAATGGGTACTTAGAAGAGGAAGTATATGTGGATCAGCCACAAGGTTTTGAAGTGGAAGGAAAGGAGAATAATGTCTACAAGTTGAATAAGGCTTTGTATGGACTCAAGCAAGAACCAAGAGCATGGTATGCTAGGATTGATGGATACTTTCGGGAAAATGGCTTCCAAAGAAGTAAGAGTGATCCCACCCTTTACTACAAACAAGAAAGTATTGATATTTTAATCATAAGTTTGCATGTTGATGAGATATTGTATATGGGTAGTTGTTCTAAGATGAATGATAAATTCAAAGTTTCTATGATGAATGAATTTGAGATAAAGATCTAGGCATCATGAAATATTTTCTAGGAATGGAGGTTAATCAAAGTAAGGATGAGATTTTCATTTGTTAGACAAAGTATGCATATGCTAAATAAATTGGATATGCCTGATTGTAATCCATCCCCTACTCCAAGTGCTCATGGAGAGGTGTTATGTGGAGATGATGGTGCTGATTTAATTGATGAGAAAACTTACAGAAGTATTGTGGGGAGCTTGATATTTCTAACACACATAAGGCCTGATATTACATATTTAGTTTCACTTGTTTCAAGGTATATGACAAATCCATTTGAAATACATATGAAGGCAGCCAAAAGGATTTTAAGGTATGTGAAAGGCACTCTAAATTTTCGTATTCATTACTACTCTTATGAAAAGTTCAATCTTGTTGGATTTAGTGATTCAGATTGGCAAGGTAGTATTGATGACCGTAAGTCCACATCTGGAAATTGTTTCTCTTTTGGTTCTAGTTTGATTACATGGAGCTCAAAAAAACAAAGCATTGTTGTTAGCTCATCCACAGAATTAGAGTATGTTGCAGTTACCTCACCAGGTACATAAGCTCTTTGGCTCACAAAATTTTTGGAAGAAATTGGAGAAAAAAAAATTCAACCTACAGTGATTTATTGTGATAATGTAAGTGCCATCAAGTTATCAAAGAATCTGGTTCATCACAATAGGACAAAGCATTTTGAAATGAAATATCACTTCATTAGAGATTTGGTGCAGAAGAAGGATATTGAATTGAAGCATATAAATACTCAGCATCAGCTAGCAGATATCTTCACCAAAGCAGTTGCAAAAACTAAATTTTTGTCACTACCAGATAAGATAGTAAATCCTCATTAATCATTAAGGGAGAGTGTTGGGAATAATTCTTAATTTTGTTATGTAAATTGCTGACAAATTAGTGAGCAGATTTTGTGTTATATAGTAATATTTTTACTATATAAGAATGTAGTTAATGGTTTAATTAATATATGAGATTTACAACAGTTTTGAGCTCACACATTAGTTGTGTTTTATTTGTTAATTTTTTTTATATGTATTTTTCTTCATAGTTATGTTGGCTTATCAACTGCTTTAAAGAAGCCATTTCATATTCTATAGAAAAAATATTGTTGTGAATCCCAGGCTAGGTCAAACTATCAATGATCAACAAAAATGAAATTTGATGAAGGTTTTCAAACAATTATCATTACTATTAATATTGTAGACAACATAGTGTTCAATTCAAGGCTATACTTATGCAATTCAACTAGCTATGCAACAATAATGGGATAATTGGAGCTGTATTGATTTTGGTGGATCAAGTGTGAATCTCGGTACTTTATTACTCATTATGCCATCATTTTTATTGATTCAAACCCCTATGTAGAGAGATAATGTGATTAGATCTTAGCGCACTGAGGATACAGTGCTAAAACCTAAAGATCTTTGTGCATTCAATCGACTAAGCTTTGGAAGTAACTGTGCATGTGAAAGAGATTATATTTTTGTGTATGCCCTTACATGATGATCGATCAATATTATGTTGACTTTATGAAGTGTTTTTCATGGAAATAGAAACAAAACTAGGATATTTAGGAAAATATTGGAAGGGATACAAAGAGACTGCGAGCCTGTAAGCTACACCCATCTCTTTGGACAAAATATCGCAAGTTCCTATTAGACTTTACAAAGATGATAACTTGTGCAAGGTGCATGAGACATGCACTATTTCCCATGAGAAGTTCCAAGAAAAGGTATTACAGTTCAAGGGTATGTATATGAAACTAAAGCACAATATAGAAGATATTTTCCGTGCGCAATCTCTAGTCAATGTTCACCATGTTGAAGATATGTCACAGAGCATGAAAGATGCCTAGCAGAGAAAACAAGTATAAAAAAATATTTAAGTAAAGATGTAAATATGATAAGGAGGCTTATGGGTGACTATGAGGGGAATGGAAGCATGTAGTCATGCATTGTCTAAATTATTTGAGTTTTCCAGGAAAAGAACCAATGGATGAGGGAAGCTGTGCTTCTATTCTATGTGTCGTTTCTTTGAAATCTGAACAATTGACTGAACAGATAAAGAAAATTCATAGAAGGTGTTGATGAAAATATGGCTGATTTTCTTGGAGTAATGCTTCCAGATACCATGCCACTAGATACCTCTATGATGGAATTGCATAGGGAGGAATTTAAGGTTTCTATTGAAGCCAATTCTCAGAATGAGAAAAGTGAAACATAATAAGATTCCCCTCCTGCAAACAATAATGTACCTCATATTTTAAAACATTCAATGTCTGATTTTGTTGGTCGAATTGGAGGAGAGAATTATTTTCTATCTGATGAAAAAGATGACCATTTAGACTTGCAAAATGCACTGAAAAAAAAAAAAACACGTTAATGTGTTGAAATTGAAACGAGAAGGGAGTTGGAAGTTAGTTTAAAATTCTTGGATGAATATCAGATGAATTGCACCCATTTAGAAAATTACTTACATAAAGCAAGAGAAGAATCTCTAACAATCATATGTGCAACAAATCATAGAGCCATAGAGTATAATGCCTTGCGTGCATCAAGTGTGAAGTTGTGAGCATTGTTAGAAAGATTGCGGAATTACATTGTTTCTCTAGCTGTAGGTCCAACAGGATATACCAAGTCCCTTCATTCTTTGGTTGTGTCACTCATGAAAATATAATTGGTGTTTTCTTGAGTAGAGCTAGAGCACCTATTGTGCACGTGGTTTTTGCATATCCTATCGAAAACATGGTGATGTGGGATAAAATCAATAGATGACTTTGAAGTGAGCACAATGACATGTTGTTTGCAAGGGACCATCATATCTTTCGAGTATTAATGTTGATAAAGAGAGTGGTCTCTACTTTTTTGGGAGGTGTTAGCTTTGCTATGCAGCACTAGTTTTCTGAATTCAGAGAGGCTCACATTGGTTGTTGTTTCCTTTCTCCCTTCATCTCGCTCTTCTCTAAACCCTCCTCATTCCTTGAATTAACCCTCTGAAATCTGACAAAGCCCCTTTTTAGCCCCAGTCCTAAGCGCAAAGCTCCAACCTACCATAACACCTCACCATATAAATTTGCACTGTCATAACTCATCGCTTTTTCATCCCCGCCGTTGATCTTCCCTGTCGATTTAACGGCTCTCGTCACACTCGATAGAGCAACTTGCTCGATCCTTTCCCCGCCGTCAAATCATCTATGCCAAGATCTGACAGTTTTCTCTCTCATCACGCCCCCAACTTGGTCGAACGATAGTGTGTGATGAAAGCGTTTTTCTCTCATCCGCCGGTACGTGTCAATCACTGAGTGGAATCACACAACTTCGAGCTTATACCACTTAGGACCCGAAAGTGGTGCGATGAATACCTTCACCACCAGGAAAAAACATTCCCACCCATTAAACTCCCGTGCAACTCCATTTCTCAATGACTGTCTGATCTGTCCGATGTAGATTTGACGACCCCAATTCACCCCGCTCCTACCTTGGTCGACAAACTTTGTCAAGCCATCTTCGCCATCTGTTTCCTAGATCCAAAAACCATTCTTTCCACTCATCCAAATCGTCCACTCGCCCATGCATTCCACGTCCTTGACCACTCTGTTGCCCGAAGAAGGAGATGACTAGCTCCACCATTATCAGTCACTAACAGACACCCAACAACCATGTTTAACAGACAGTATGGCTAAGGGAGAAAAGGACAAGCACGACCCTGTAACCGAATTTATGAGTCATGGACTCCACTGGTACGAGCACTCCAACCACCTAAAAGGATAGCAGAGCACCTGAATAGATCAGATTCATCCACTGAAGCAAGCAAACATAGTCAGAGACTCCATCAGGCAGTTAAATGTGGTTGGTGGTCAATTATGACCCCTCCATACCTAAATGGCCAAGTGCCCTTGTAATGAAAGTCTATAAATACTCAGAAACTAGATGTAATCAAGGTTGGCATTTGATGTAAGGTTCAACTTCTAAAGACTGTAGATATTTTGTCACTTGCAGCGTCTCGTCTTCATTTTCAGCTAATACAAGCTCCTTTTGCTGTTAATTTCTCACTTTCCATTTTCCTCTGTTCTAAGCTTGTGCCTGATATGCTATATTCTTGATCTTTTGAGGTTTAGCACTAGATAACTATCATCTTATCTCTGTGTTAGATTGTTGAATGTATCACTGAATAGGTTACTCAGGTTTCCTTCTATCTGATGCAAGAGAGTTGTCATCCTGTTTGTGCATTAGTAGATTATATTTACAGGTTTCTTTACTAGTTGTAGTCGACCATCACATGGTCTTGTGCATCTGCTGGTGTGGTTAGTATTCTCCATGTTCACCCAATATCTAAAACTATGAGCATTTGGTGGTCTAAAGCCTTGTAGTCTGAGGGTGTTCATGCATGTCTGGAGTGAAACGAAATAGAAGTGGTTATCTGGCTTGAACAAACCATCATTCCTTCCATTAAACCTGCAATAATAGTTGAATTTATATGTTACTAGGCATCTCCGAGATACAACCTAGGAGAGTTTCTTGGAATCCTAACATAATTGGCACTGTTTCCGGGGAGAGGAGATTGAAGCTCAGCTTCCCTGGGAGAACGACATAGATCCAGCTTTGACGATAGACAAAGTCTGGATGCATTTTTGGTTGTAATCATCTATCTGGCGACTCTACTGGAGGACCAACCTATTTGGTGACTCCACATCACTGTTCTGGCTCAGTTTGTGAGGCATACTCGGAGAAACCCTCAGAAATCACTAGCTAACCCAGTGCCTGACCTTGAGAAGATTGTCAAGCAGAGAAAAACATCACAAAAAGGAGCATCAGGATCAGGTAAGCCTAGACAATCTTATGTATCTCTGCAAGAAAGGCTTGTATTTGAGCATGTACATGTTGAAAATATAGAGCCTAGCACTATCAGTGAAGAAATATTCTCAGAGACTCATAAAGCTCCTTGTTCAATAAGTTCCCCTTTGGATATCAATCCAAAGAAAACCTCCCCATAGTCCATCAGTTTCCTCCTGCCCTGTAATTCATTTCTCATCCTTCTATCATCCAAACGACCAGTACTGTCCATCTACCCCAGTCATGGTAGGCCCACAAGCACCTACCAAAATGGAAAGAATCATAGCCGCTAGGTATGGACCCCCGGTCCTACCTATTCCTCTAAATGCCATGCCTGCAGGAGAATATCAAAAATACATACCTAAGCTCACTAGTACAGAGGGAGTAACAGTTGAAGAACACCTTGAGTCTGTTTATAGCTATGCTGATAACCTAGATATCAGTGAGGATGATGTGTGGATGAGAGTATTCATCTAAAGCCTTGATGGAGAGGCTAGAAAGTGGTTCAGATAACTGACCCCTAGTGTTTTTGGGAAAAGTATCCATTCAGAATGCCCCTATCCCACTCTAAGGTGTGACAGTGCCTTAGCAACAAACAAGGAAAACTATTTTCGTATTCTTCTTTATGAAATGTAAACGAAGAGGAAGGATGTAACTAGCCTGTGTCTTTCGCTAGTTTGTTGATCCAATCGCTCTCTCCTTTGTTCGCTTCCCGCTGCCTGCTCCCTTACTGGTCCAGCTTCACCAAGTTCCTGCAAGATCATAGAAAAGGAAAACTACACAAAAGATATAGATTTACATTCATAACTAGTTTAGGATCAGATTTAAACTAAAATGCAAATATAACAAAGCATCATTGATACACAACATGTAGGAGAAACTCAAATAGTTTTATTGATATGATAAGAAAGTCCAAGAGGAGATACAACCAAGTGAGTCCCGATCCAGCATCTACCTCCTAGCAAAGGAATCCCTTCCTCACCTCCAACAAAGCATAAATCACCCAATGCACTAATCTCAATCTCAAACCAACAACAATTCTCTGCAAAGTACAAAATTCCAGCCTCTTGGATCTCTGGGTGAAGGATCCATATATATAGATGTAAGCAGAGAGGATGAGTCAGCTTATGTTTTGACTTGTGGCTTCTCTCTGTCAGTTCTTGCTTCCACTTGGAGGCTGAGAGCCTCTTACTCATCACTGGTCGAATTCATTGAGGCAAGTGTCATTGGAGAAGATTCTGGAAGCTTCCATTGTCTTTCCACCTCGTTGACTGAGCTTGCCATTTGTCATTTCCCGCTCAACGCACCCTGGTAGTGCATTCACCTGCGTTTCAACGCACCTAGCCAGTGTATTTGGGTGCTTTGCAACGCAGGCAGCTAATGGAGCCTCTGAATTGATCCTGATTTGACTAGTTTTGAGCAGTTTCTGGTGGAGAACTTCTGGGAGAAGCTGTCATTTGTTGACCTTGATTCTTTAGGAGCTGGAACAACATCTTTAGGGACTTAGGATCCCTTGGTTTATGGACATTTCATGATTATAGCTGTAAGGCACAAAAATGTCTATAACAGTTGCCCCCTAAAGTATGAGGCCATTTATCGGGTGAAATGCTTTATTAGGAGGATCCGAAGTTCTTTCAATGCTGGGAGGAGACCTGTAATAAGATACAATACAATACATTACTTTCATACTGTTTTCATGATCTAGCTGAGGCGGGCATTCCCATGCTCAGCTTTATAAATTCATTTTTCATGTACATAAGACAGACAATCGTCTGATGGTAGACTGATGATCTTGATGAAATCGTCATCCTTTTGGTAGGATGATTATCTGTGCTGTAATGTTGTACATTTCAATGCCTTTATTTTTCCTGAATATATATCGCAGCCCGGATGGATGAAACTAGATCCGGGGTCTTCAATCTCGTCCGATCTTCACTCTAAGTACAAGTCGATCCATGTGAGAAATGTTTTGAAGTCGAACATGGAAAGACATCGCTTGATTACCAGTCAATGATGTAAACTGTTAACAAGCGCGAGAGGAATCATCGATAATGATAATGACCCTCAAGGTACTGCAGTACAATTCACGTGGTGTGAATAAAGGACTTGGCGTCGAACACCACGCAAAATCTTTCGGTCGAAGGTCATTGATGTATACCTGTCGCCGGAAGTGAGAAACTTGCCATTGAGGCATGCAAGCTTCAAAGTACTGAAGGGGGTGTTCCTAGATCAACTTCTTGGATAATGAGCTGATGTCGACAAGAAGCGATCCGTCAAAGGAGGGCCTTAATGTATCCCACATCAGTGACACGGAAAGAAGCAAATGATTTTGATGGAGGTGAAAACGATATGATGATATATGGTTCAGGGTGGCGGTCATGAATGAATGAAATATAATGTATGGTAGTGGATGGGACACGGTTGACTTCTATGGATGACTTCTCTTGAACATATCGGCGACACTTATATGATGGATTGGTAGCATTTACCGCAAAGGTGGATGGTATGGCGAGACCATGGTGATGTGACCGGTGAATGAAACAACCCAACCCGACTCAGGCATGGAGTGGAAGTGTCATGTTCAAGAGCAACTTGCTACCAATAAAGATTCTTTGAGTTTCTTCCCAATTTTTCTCCAGTCATTGCTGACCAGTACCTCTTTTATTTTTGTCAAGCTTGAGGAGGATAACATATGCTTGTTCTATAATTTTCCCTTCAGGCAAACCCATCGCTATGTTTTAACGAGCCTAGCGATAGTGAAACTCATTCTCGTCTAAAGACAAGTTTTTCGCTATTAATGTTTTTAACGAGTTTAACAACAAAGATAACTCGGTCCTTTTGATTTTTAGAGAGTCTGAAAAGGAACGTAAAGGTAACTCCGGAATTCCTTTTTCGTCATCTAATCCCTTAAGTCCGAAAAAGTATAAAACAATACAGAAGGGATGAATTTTCGATAGTTTTAACGAGCCGAACAAAACAAGCACTCGATCTTTTTGTGCAATAATCCCTCAGGTCCAAAAAGATTAAAATCTAGAGGAGGGATAGCACTTCCGGTCGCTTTAACGAGCTGGAAGGCCAAAACTCGGCAATCTTTTCATATTTTACGAGTCAGATGAAAAGAGCTTAAAGAAGACTCGTCTTTTGAGGAACGAGTGATAAGACAGGTAGCAGCTGATTCCAGGTAAGGGTTGGAATTTTCCAATCACGGCAGTGTCACAAGGATGGCTAGTGAAATCACTCTTCGCAGCTGTTCCTCAAAATGGGTAAACAATCAAATGGAGTTGAATGATCGGCCAATGGAAAAGTGGAGGTGACGGTGCAAACACGACCAAGGCTTTAATGGCTGATAAATTTACATTCATAGTGGTTATTTACCAGAGGATAGTTCATTTTTTAACGAGCTTAAACGCGGATTGAAACACTTGCTTGGTCTTATGTTTATTTTTTAACGAGCATGAACTATGTGCTAAAACTGCTCGATCTTATGTTTATTTTTTAACGAGCATGAACTATGTGTTAAAACTGCTCGATTAATCCAGTCATATGATAAGAATGTCTCATTTAAGATGCCATTTTTTATGGAGCTTGCACCTTACAAAGCTTTGCCCTGGATCCTTTCGTTATACAAGTTCGGAAACGATTAATCCTACGAGTTTAAAGGGTTAGACCTACGGGTTTAAAGGGAGGACCTAAAAATTTAAAAATAAATAGCTGCCCCTTGCTTGCACTCCAAAAGGTTTGCATGCCCCCAGGCATAAAGTACGATTTCAAGGTTACCCCGCAATTTGCAGATAAAACATTTGTTCTACCAGGAAAGGCCTACCTCTTTCAGGTTACCAAAGACTGTCTCATTTGCGCAGCAAACAAAACACTTCTTCGGCGATGTCTACCGAGATAGACAAAGGTGAGTGACAACGAGCGCCAAACACATAACTTTGACAAAAGAATCTTATTCTAGAACAACCCCTCTTCCAATCACGGACAGGGTACGGACTAGTCATATTCTCCCGCGGAAACCTACCCTATACCCAAAGTTTTCCTGCCGAAGCAGACCAGGACGCATGCCCTTTGGGTTCCAGTCATATCCTTCCGAATCACTCGCGCTCATCGGGAGGACGGACCGTGGGTTGAGACATTTCTTGCGTGAAGAGACTATTTAGGGATGGTATATGACTATTTGCGATGCGTGATCCGGGAAATGAAAGTTGGTCCATGAGCTTGACCACTCTTCCTTCGTGCGGAAAACACATTACTCTAAAGAGTGAGGAGACGATGGCTCCCATGCAATAAATATAGTCTCGTCCAAGGAGTAGGTTATAATCCATGGGTCCTTGAACGAACATCACGTTCATTTGAATGGTCTTCCCTTTCAATGTGATAGACACATTGGGGAGGATCCCTAAAGGTCGACTGGTTCCTTTATTGAATCCTGTCAGATTTCTCATCTCAGGCAAAAGCGATGGCGAACCAAGCGCTTTCCAAGCAATAGAGGAAAGGATACTCACAGATGCCCCCTCATCAATGATGGTGCCAGCCATGACCATTCTGTATATTTGAACGATAATTCGGAATGGTATGCTTGCTGGCAAACGGGGTCTGCCTAGTTGGTTCCAGTCGAACGATACAACTAGGTTGCTTGGTGGTGGGACTGAGTAGACGGCCGGGTATGACTCTGATGAACTTCCTTCCTGCAATAAAGGAATGGGTGGATTGCCCCCGTGTTCATCAGAGTCTGTGTTGATGAAGAGAATTTGGATGGTGTCATCCTTATCCTCTTCAGTGACTGTATCATTTGAAGATAAAACCTCTGAAGGCAAGACCAGGTCAACTGCCGCCTCGACCTCTTGACTTTCCTCTGGTATGGATTCAGTTGGTTTATCTTCAATGATAGACACTTCAGCTGACCACTTGAGCGGGCCAGCTGGATTCCCAACTAACGAAGGACTCGGCAAGAGTTTTTTATATCCAGGAGGAAGTCATAACGGTGAAACCGGACGATCTTCCAAGACTCTTTTAGCCTCGTCTAAGAAGGGACAACGGTGGAGGGCATGGTCACCTTTGCACAATCTACAGGGAGGTCTAGCTCTCCCTTTTTGTCCTGGAACTTCACTTTCGCTAGTTGACGGTGTACTTTCAACATGGCCATCAGAGGTTGACGACACCGGATTGTGCAAATGGGGAGACCAGTCCCTTAGTATCCGAGGGATGCAAGGACAATCTCTGTGAAAGTGGTCTCCCTTGCAAATGACACATGGCGATTTAGGCCTGGTCAGTGCTGTGTGTGGATTTTCATTAGACGACACTTGTTTTCCCTTATTTGCCTTTGGCTCCTTCTTCTTTTTCTCTTTCTTATTCTTTTCCTTTTTCTCCTTAGGAACTTGGTTTTTAGCTTTACCAGTCCCGTCACACGAAGAGGAAGGAAGAGAGGAAGAATTAGAGGAAGTAGAAGGTTGGTGGGAAATTCTGGACTCGTCTAATTACTGATTCGATTGTTCAGGAATAGTGGTGTTCTGAACGACATTGGTTGAGAAGAGCCAGACAGGCAAGCCAATTGTCAGTCCTGGAAGCAACAATGTGGCCATATGGGGCGCACCAACATCTCCCCAAGAGGAGAAGGGACTAGGATTTCCACCAAGGGGAATTCCTTGGTTGGTAGGCTCCATTTTCTCAACCTAAAGATCAATGTAGGAAAAAGGGTATGAATATTCCGTTTAAAATAAATTTTAACGACGCTTGGACACAACTTGCTTTTTCAATTTTAAAGAGTCGAGAAAAAGCAAAAGATGACTCTAGTCTCCTTCGATTTTTAATGAGCCTGAAGTGAAAAGTGCTCAGATGGACCTTTTCCGTTAAGGAGTCTAAAAAGGAACGAAAGGGACTGCTCTGGAGTTCTAGGTAGAGGGTGTGCCAAACCAATCGCAAAACCGCAGAATACTTTTTAGGGTACAGGCGGTCAGTCTTCCCGAATGCTGTGTTCAGTGCATTGTGATCAGTAGGGCGGCCGACACGGCTTCCTATGGATAAAGGTTTTATGCCTATAGGGGTCTCCCAATATATACTCGACGGTACGTGGGAGCACAATCCGTACTGGTACTTATTGTCTCTCAAGAGGAATCACCCAACCATCAGTGAGGCCAACAGTTACCAAGTTTTACGACGCCGGAACACGTCTCTATCCTAGACCTCTATGTTGTGCGTTAAGTTCCAATGCGTTGTTAAGTTCATTCAATTTATTTTAGGTTGATCTTTCTTAGAAGTTTTCCTTTTTGGATCACCACGAGATGTAGATACAATTCCTAAATGCAGTCTAAAGATGATAAGCAAGCTTTTATTTCTTTTCAACAATGAAAATCTTAGCTACAAGGGGAAAAGAAAGACACAATCTTTTCTCAAAGAGCTTAGAGCACACTGTAAATGCACTTTTCCTAAATCAATCCATACAAACTGTCAAGATGCAAATGCACATATGCATGTATTTGTTTTTCACTTTCTTAATATTGATGCCTAAAAAGAAAGTTGTTGTACAAATTTGAATTCGATTTCAAGTGAAAAACACAAACAAGCTTCTTTTCGAAATCAAAAAGACGATTACGACACTTTATGATTTTGAAGTAAACACTCGTTTCGACACTAGAAATTCACAAATTCAAACCAAAAGACAAAATTAAAAGCGTAATCAATTGTCAATCAGCAAACAAACTTACACCTAAGATCAAAACGACACTTACGACAGGTCTAGATCTAAGGGCGACAGTATGACTAGTTTACTTTTGTAATGGGAAACTGCAAATGATGTAACAAATACACAAAAACAAATACAGTTTCTTTTATACAACTGAGGCGGAATTGAGGCAAAGAAAAGGGGTTTTCAGATAGGTACACACACTGATAACAAGCTGCAAAAATCAGAGATAAAACTGAACAAAATGAAGCAAAGAACCAGAACTGCACAGGGCAAAGGCTGATCAACGCACCTGTTACACAGAGAAATTGAATTGCAGTGCAGGTAGCCCTCTCGGGACCTGCGTTGAAATGCAGAACCTCTTCACAGAGCCTGCGCTGAAGCAGAAACGAGAATTGTCTCTAGGTTCTGGGTCACGGTTTGCAGTTTAATCTATGGTTTTCGGCCGGATAAAAGCTATCAATAAGGTACAATTAGAGGGATGATTTAAAGGAGGACTAAGAGCTATCACAAAGGGCAGTTAGAGCATTCGTGGATCAGCTGTTCAGATCATAAACAGGCCCAGTGAATGGACTCGAGTGGTAGATCTCTACTTTTGCATTTGTAAATGGCAAATGCAGTTCGATTCGCCACTCCTAAGTTTATGAGAAGAACAACAATAGAAACACAAATAAACTAACTAGATACGATCCCCAGCGGAGTCGCCAATTTGTTGTTGGGAAAAGTATCCATTCAGAATGCCCCTATCCCACTCTAAGGTGTGATAGTCCCTTAGCAACAAACAAGGAAAACTATTTTCGTATTCTTCTTTATGAAATGTAAACGAAGAGGAAGGATGTAACTAACCTGTGTCTTTCGCTAGTTTGTTGATCTAATCGCTCTCTCCTTTGTTCGTTTCCCGCTGCCTGCTCCCTTACTGGTCCAGCTTCACCAAGTTCCTGCAAGATCATAGAAGAGGAAAACTACACAAAAGATATAGATTTACATTCATAACTAGTTTAGGATCAGATTTAAACTAAACATGCAAATATAACAAAGCATCATTGATACACAGCATGTAGGAGAAACGCAAATAGTTTTATTGATATAATAAGAAAGTCCAAGAGGAGATACAACCAAGTGAGTCCCAATCCAGCATCTACCTCCCAGCAAAGGAATCCCTTCCTCACCTCCAACAAAGCATAAATCACCCAATGCACTAATCTCAATCTCAAACCAACAGCAATTCTCTGCAAAGTACAAAATTCCAGCCTCCTGGATCTTTGGGTGAGGGATCCATATATAGATGTAAGCAGAGAGGATGAGTCAGCTTATGTTTTGACTTGTGGCTTCTCTCTGTCAGTTCTTGCTTCCACTTGGAGGCTGAGAGCCTCTTACTCATCACTGGTCGAATTCATTGAGTCAAGTGTCATTGGAGAAGATTCTGGAAGCTTCCATTGTCTTTCCACCTTGTTGACTGAGCTTGCCATTTGTCATTTCCCGCTCAACACACCCTGGTAGTGCATTCACCTGCGTTGCAACGCACCTAGCCAGTGTATTTGGGTGCTTTGCAACGCAGGCAGCTAGTGGAGCCTCTGAATTGATCCTGATTTGACTAGTTTTGAGCAGTTTCTGGTGGAGAACTTCTGGGAGAAGCTGTCATTTGTTGACCTTGATTCTTTAGGAGCTGGAACAACATCTTTAGGGACTTAGGATCCCTTGGTTTATGGACATTTCATGCTTATAGCTGTAAGGCACAAAAGGGTCTATAACACCTAGGTCTATAGCATACATTGAAGCATTAGATGATGTGTTTTTAACGCATTGCGGAGATAAGAAAGACCTGCTATATTACCATACTGAGTTTGGCAACTTGAAAAGGGAAAATGGGGAATCATTGTTTGATTTTAATAAAAGATTCAATCGTATGTACAACAAGATACCAGCTGAAGTAAAGCCTACCCCCACCTCTGCTAAACTCACCTATTTTAATGGCTTTGATTCTGATTTCTGCTTGCTACTAAGAGAAAGAAGATGTGCCACTCTAGTTGAAATGCAAGATGCAGACTTAGAGGTGGAATCCAATATCATGGCTGCAGAAAAGCTCAAAGGCCATGCAGATAGAAGGAGGCAGAGAGGTGAGGCTTCCTCCTCTTCTTCATCTTCAGAGCCCAAAATAGACAAAATAACTAAGATGATAGACACATTGGCTACTGAAATATCTAAACTGAAGGTTAAGCAGAGTTTTGGGAAAACAAGGCCTCCTAATACATTTGCTCCAAGAAATCCTAATCCATTCAAAATAGCAAATGAACAATTGTAGATCATTTTGAGGGGCAAAGAGGCCAGTGAAGAATAAAGGGTGAAGGCTCCTGTCTAGAATGTAGTCATGGAGGAAGAACAACTTGATGAAGAGGATGAGATTCACTGGATGGAAGATAAGGGCAGTACTGCCTTTTTGAAATTGGCTGCATATGAAAAATCATTACTTAAGGACCAGACCAGTTAAGAGTGGGATAGAGAAGCTGTTTTGCAGACTGAAGACCAACAAAGATATAATTTGAGGTCAAGAACGAGTAATGTCAAGGAGAATCCTACCCAAAGAGCTGTTGTCCCCACAGAGCAGCAGATGAACAAATAGAAGAGAGTAGCAGCTGATCCAGTGATCCTGAAAGCACCAGCCCAAGAGGTAAGAGGCCCTAACAAGTTCTTTTTCCCTTTCAGTTTTGAATCAGAGGTCTAGAATTTGAAAATATTTGTGGCCCTGATAGAACTTGTAAAGAGTGAGGCCTTTAGGAAGCTCATCCTTGATGCCCTTGAGCTAAAAGCCACATGAGCCTCCACTGACTATGTGAATTTACAAGATGACAAACCTGCAGTTGTGCTTAGCCCAATGAATGAACCTACTAATGAAAACTCTCCATCATTTTATGTCTCCTTGACCATTCATGACAAAATCCTCCACAACTGTGTGTTGGACATTAGTGCCGGCCATAATTTGATGCCCAAAGCTGTCATGGAAGAGTTAGGCCTTGACATTACCAGACCTTATCATTATATGTTCTCCTTTGATTCAAGAAAGGTGAAATGTCTGGGGTCGATCAAAGATTTAGAAATCACCCTAACTCAGCTACCCATGAAGAGCATGATGATGGATATTGTGGTGGAAGATGTCCCCCCTAAGTTTGGTATGCTACTTTCCAGAGGGTGGATTTAAAGGCTAGGTGGGACATTACAAAATGACTTATCTTATGCCACTATCCATGTTTTTGGAGGAGAAAGTAGAAGACTCTACAGGGAAGCCCATCTGGCCTATATCATCAGTGATGAGAAGAACCCCACTAATCATCCTATTTACATTGTGGACACTGACTTTGGAGCATGTATTCTCCAAATGGAAGAATCCCAGAAGGCCTTAGTGCAACTCAAGAAACTAGTATGCCAAGCCATGGAAGAAGGAGGGACAAAAGTCTGGGATATGTTCTTTTATGGAGCATGTTCAAAAGAAACTGCAGGAGCAGGAGTGGTGCTGGTGTCTCCAAAACAAGAAAGCACACATCTATCTTTCAAGCTGACTTTTCAGGTCACCAAAAATTTAGCAGAGTATGAGGCTCTGATATTGGGCTTGAACGCTGCCAAAGACATGGGAATCAGAGATATAAAGGTGTTTGGAGATGTCGATCTCATCATTAAACAAGTGAATAAGACATTCCAAGCAAGACACCCAAGGCTGAAAGCAACAGAGATGAGGTATGGAGACTCAAAGATTCTTTTAATAGTTTTTGTATCTCATATATCCCTAGAGTCAAAAATCAGCTTGGTGATTCCCTTGTTGTGTCTGCTAGCATGTTCATCCCTCCCATGCCCCCTAAACTGGTTTATGAAGTCCAAATAAAATATAGACCATCCTTGCTTGACAATGTCCAGCACTGGAAAGTCTTTGAGGATGATGATGAAGTAAACAAGTTTCTGCAAGTCATTGATGAATTCTCTGAAGTGCAAATTGACCAAGAGAATGAAGCCTTGGAGGAAAATCCCCAGCCCCAGCTAAAGAACAAAATTGGCCAAGATAACATTGTTCAGTTGCCTAGCAATCATATACCTAAAGGGCTATTGCCTCTAGAGAAGCTGTTTGACTAGAATGATGTGCCTCACAAGATTTCCCAAAAAGAAGATCAGTCTACAGTCCGTAGGAATAACATAGGGAGTCCAGATCATCCAAAGTATATAAATCTGTTCACCCATTTGTTTGCTGCCCAATGTTCTAAATACTACACCTTGATGAAGCAATTTACTAATGTCTTTTCCTGGGAATACAGTGACCTTAAAACTTATGATAAAAAGATCATCCAACATAAGATCCCATTGGAAAAAGACACCATCCCTTTCAAATAGAAGCTGAGACCCATAAATCCTCTACTCCTTCCCCTGATTGAAAAAGAAATCAAGAAGTTTTTGGCTGCCAAAACCATAGTTCCTCTAAGATATTCAAAGTGGGTAGCCAACTTGGTGGTGGTGAGGAATAAAAGTGGAGAAATTAGGCTGTGTGTTGATTTTAGGAACCTGAACAAGTGTTCCAAAAAGGACAATTATCCCCTGCCCAAGATGGAACATTTGCTGCAGAAAGTCTCAGGAGCCAAAGTGATGTCTTTCTTGGATGGATTTTCAAGGTATAACCAAGTTGTTGTACATCTAGATGATAAAGAAAAAACTGCATTCGCCACTCCTTGGGGCACATTTATGTATTCCAATATGCCTTTTGGGCTGATGAATGTTGGAGCCCTTTTAGAGAGCTATGGATATAGCATTTGTAGGAGAGAAGGATAAGTTTTTCCTTGTCTACCTGGATGATATAACAATATACTCCAGCAGCCATCAAGATCATTTGCAGCATTTTAAGAAAATGTTCCTTAAGTGTAGAAGGTTTGGGATATCAATGAATCCCAAGAAGTCACAATTTGCTTTAGAAAAGGGCAAGCTTCTTGGACACATTGTTTCTACTGCAGGAGTCAAAATTGACCCAGAAAGAGTGAAAGCAATACAGACATTGTCTGTCCCAAGATCAAAAAAGGACATCTAGTCCTTTTTGGGAAAAATAAATTTTGTAAGGAGGTTTATTCCTAATTTCACAGAACTAGTAAAACACATCACCTCCATGCTGAAAAAGGGATCAAAGATCAAATGGACTAATGCACCAAGAATATCTTTTGAAGCTATCAAAAAGCTATTATGGAAGCTCCCACTTTAATTAGCCCAAACTATAACAAAGAGTTCCATATCTTCTCCTTTGCTTCAGGTGACACCCTTGCAACAGTATTATTGCAAAAAGATGATGAGGCTTAAGAGCATCCAGTGGTATTCTTCAGTAAAACCTTAATAGATGCTGAACTAAGGTATGATATTATAGAATAATAAGCCTATGCTCTTATCAAATCTTTAAAGGATTTCAGAATATACATTCTGCACTCCAAGGTAACTGCATATGTGCCCTCTGCTTCAGTAAAGGATGTCCTAATGTAGCCAGATGTTGATGGAATAAAGGATAAATGGATTGTAAAGCTTATTGAATTCAACATAGAATTGAAGCCCACTAAGCTTGTCAGAGGTCAGGGCCTTGCCAAGCTGATGGCTGAAGAAAATTGCAGGATGCTGGACGTGAATTGTATAGGCACAAGCTCAGATAACAGATGGACAGGGGAAGAAATAGTTGAACCAAGGCAGAACCAATCATTGGCCGAAAATCTAGCTTCTTGTGGATGGTATTCGACAATAGCTCAATTTTTGCAGAAGCTAGAAATTCCTCCAGGCTTAAGTCCAAGCCAAGCTAGAACTATCAAGCTCTGAGCAGCCAAGTATTGCATCCATGGAAACTTTCTGTATTGGAGGGATCCGTCTGGAATCCTTCTAATGTGTCTAGACAAAGAACAATCCATGGAGGTCATGCATCAGTTTCATTCCACCATTTGTGGAGGACATCACTATTGGAAAACCACAGCCCACAAGATCCTCCGAGCTGGGTTTTACTGGCCCACTTTGTTTTCTGATGTCTTTTTATTTGTAAAATCTTGTGACAGGTGCCAGAGGTTTGAAGGAAAACAACAATTGAAGTCCTTACCCTTGAAACCAATACACACTAGTGGCCCTTTCCAGCAGTGGGGCTTAGATTTCATAGGAGAAATTAATCCACATTCCAGTGGCTAGCACAGATGGATCTTAGTAGCCACTGACTACTTCACTAAGTGGATTGAGGCCATTCCTACTAGGAAAGTTGATCACCAGGTTGTCATGAAGTTTTTGACAGAAAACATTTTCACCAGGTTTGGTTGTCCACATAAATTGGTTGCAGATAATGCAGCAGCCTTCAGGGCAAAAGAGTTGGTGGACATGTGCAACTCAATGGGCATTAAGCTAGTTCATTCCACCTCATATTACCCTCAAGTTAATGGACTAGCAGAATCATCCAACAAGAGCCTAATAAGGATAATCAAAACGATGCTGGAGGACAACAAAAGAAACTGGGATTCCAAACTAAAACTTGCATTGTGGGATGAAAAAGTGACCACCAAGAAATCTACAGGGAATTCTCCATTCAAGCTGGTATATGGCACTGAGGTTATATTCCCTATCTAGTTGACCCTCCCTGTAGCCAATTTCTTGTAGGAAGAGTAGAATGAGGAAGATGACATGGCAAGGAGAATTAGTGACTTGGCAGAAGTACATGAAATCAGAGATCAATTGGTTGAAAAGTCTGTAGCACATCAAAAGAGGATCAAGGAAGCCTTTGACAGAAAGGCAAAGATGGTCAATTTTCAAATTGGTGACTTGGTGCTCAAATGGGATGCACTGAAGGAAAAGAAAGGAAATCATGGGAAGTTTGATGCTCTGTGGACTGGACCTTTTATCATTGCTCAGATCCAAGGGAACAACACTTTCATGCTGCACAGTATGGAAGGAGAAACAGTTTTTGATGGCCTAGTAAATGGGCGGTTTTTGAAGAATTATGTTGCTTAAGGCCTTTAGGCCTCGACATTGTACATATGTTATTTTTATAAATATTAGTGTAGGCTCAATTAGACTCCATGCCCAATGGAACACTGGGAATTATTACTGATCTGGTTTTTTGTATGATAAGACAATGGTGTACTGTTCTTGAGACCTCACAGGGAGGATCTCATCCCAAAAAGGAGCCATTGTTAGCTCTACTATGCAGCGCTGATTTTCTAAAGTCAGAGAGGCTCACATCGGTCATTGTTTCCTTTCTCCCTTCATCTCGCTCTTCTCTAAACCCTCCTCATTCCCTGAATTAACCCTCTGAAATCCGACAAAGCCCATTTTTAGCCCAAGTCCTAAGCGCAAAGCTCCAACCTACCATAAACCTCACCATATGACTTTGCACTATCATAACTCATCGCTTTTTCATCCACGCCATTGATCTTCCATGCCGATATAATGGCTCCCGTCGTGCCCAATAAAGCAACCTGCTCGATCCTTTCTCTGCCATCAGATCATCTACACCAAGATCTGATGGTTTTCTCTCTCATCACGCCCCCAACTTGGTGGAACGATAGCATGCAATGAGAGCAATTTTTCTCTCTCATCTGCTGCTATGTGCCAATCACTGAGTGGAATTGTACGACTTCGAGATTTTACCACTTAGGGCCTGAAAGTGGTGCAATGAATACCTTTAGCACTCGGAAAAATCACTCCCACTTGTTAAAGTTATGCGCAACTCTATTTCCCGATGACCGTCTGATCTGTCCAATGTAGATTTGATGGCCCTAATTCACCTCGCTCCTACCTCGACTGCTAAACTCTGTCAAGCCATCTCCACCATCCATTTCCTCGATCCGATGGCCATTCTTTCCGCTCATCCAAATCATCCACTCACCCATGCATTCCACGTCCTTAACCACTCTATTGCCTGAATAAGGAGATGACCAGCTCTGCCATTATTAGTCACTGACAGGCCCCCAACAACCATGTTTAACAGATAGTATGGCTAAGGGAGAAAAGGACAAGCAAGACCCTATAATCAAATTTATCAGTCATGGACTCCACTGGTACGAGCACTCCAACCACCTAAAAGGATAGCATAGCACTTGAACAGATCAGATTCATCCACTAAAGCAAGAAAACACAGTCAGAGACTCCATCAGGACAGTTAAATGTGGTTGGTGGTCAATTATGACCCCTCCATACCTAAATGGCCAAGTGCCCTTGTAATGAAAGTCTATAAATACTCAGAAACCAAATGTAATCAATGTTGGCATTTGATGTAAGGTTCAACTTCTAGAGACTGTAGACATTTTGTCACTTGTAGCATCTCGTCTTCATTTTCAGCTAATACAAGATTCTTTTGCTATTAACTACTCACTTTCCTTTGTTCTCTGTTCTAAGCTTGTGATTGATATGCTATATTATTGATCTTTTGAGGTTTAGCACTAGATAACTGTCATCTTATCACTGTGTTAGATTGTTGAATGTATCACTGAATAGGTTACTCAGGTTTCCTTCTATCTGATGCAAGAGAGCTGTCATCTTGTCTGTGCATTAGTAGATTAGATTTACAGGTTTCTTTACTAGATGCAGCTGGCCATCACATGGTCTTGTGCATCTGCTGGTGTGGTTAGTATTCTCCATATTCACCCAATATCTAAAATTGTGAGCATTTGATGGTCTAAAGCCTTGTAGTCTAAGGGTGTTCACGCATGTCTGGCGTGAAACGAAGTCTAAGTGGTTATCTGGCTTGAACAAATCATCATTCCTTCCATTAAACCTGCAACAATAGTTGAATTTATATGTTACCAGGCATCTCCGAGCTACAACCTAGGAGAGTTTCTTGGAATCCTAACAAGAGGCATCAATATTTTTCAGTGTATTCCCTCAAGAGGTCTAAGCCTATCATATGTTTGGAATACTTCTCGTCAAGCGATGTCTACTGAGATTGACAAAAATTAAAGAGAACAAAATGTGGAGCATCAAACAAAATTAAAGAGAACAAAATGTGGAACATAGAACTTGCTCTTTTGAGTATTACAAATCACTTAAATAAATGAGTGGAGTCAAACTCGACATAAACTGGACTAAGTGACACTGAACTAGGACACTTGGAGGGATGATTTTGACACCTAACATGGGGTTGGGATTATATTCTCCAACACTCCCCCTTAATTATAAGCAAAAAATAAATAAAATTAAGATATAGTTTAAAAATTGACTTTAATTTTTCTTCTTCTCTTTTTGTAGATTCTGTAGCCTCTAAATTGTTTCAACTTTTTCTCGTTGTTGTATCCTTCAAACCTCAATTTCTTCATTCACTGGTGTAGGTCTTCATTTTTCCAGGTTTTCTAAGCATATCATGGATTTCTTCAAAAAACGACTTGTATGTGGGTTGTTGCCACATATTATCTTCTGTAGTGTTCTTTTCATCATCAATCTACTGCAACAAAAGATTATAATAAAATAATATTTCTTCAGGAATCCAATACCTGAAATTTCATTGATTTGCTCGTAATTGATATTGTCTTCAACATTCATTTATGCAGCTTCTATGTAGACCTCATCTAGACATGGTGTTAAGCCATGCTTAAGTAAATTTAACTCTTCTTCATAGTCATTTTGTGTACCTGCACACTGGAAATCAACATTAAAATTAAAAATATTTGGAGAATCAAATTGGTTATGTTCCTTCTGCATTGCAATGAGATCTTTTTCCTGTTGCGCTTCTTTCTCAGTTGCTACTTCTACATTTGTTTTCTCTTTCTAGGCTTCCTTCTTTGCCTCTTCCTCTATTTTTTTACTAACCTATGCTACTGCAAACATGTTGTCTTCAACTGTCTCACCAAATAACATCATGTCAATATGATGTTTTTGTTGCATCACCTGCAACCATTCATCATTACCCAACATCTCTTCATCAAAAGTTACATCAGAAATATTAATTGATGTATTCACCTTAACATTGACTGCTACAATGGCAGTTTCATTGTCCTCAACAAGCTCTTTTTCTGGATTCACCAAAATTTCATCAGCAAGCTCTGTTGCTGGAATTACCAAATCATCATTAGCAAACTCTGTTGCTAGATTCACCAAACTTTCATCCACCTATGGCTGTGCACAGTCGGGAGCATCTATGTGCTCCTCTTTTTCTTCTGCAACATCTTTACAAACATCATCCACGTCTGACTGAGCATAGTGGGTTTCAACAATCCATTCATCTGGATGTAGATTTTCTGGTATAGATCCACCTTCATCTTCAACTTCAATACTCCCCCTTACAACAAAATATCTCTCAAGAGTATCCCAAGCCTCTTTGGCTATTTTGGCTTCTAAAATTAGGGGAAGAACATCAACAGATTCTTTTATGCATTTCAATGCAAAGGCATCCTTTTGCCTCTTCACTTTCAGATTTAAAAGGATCTCAAACATCTCATGTAGTCTCTTTGACTTTCTCAACCTGTTGGATTTTCCCATTTGATCACTAACAAAATGCGACTCAACAAAGAAATCAAACTTCAAACATAGTGACACACTTCTCTGCTACACAACTTCAAAAAGATTTCATAAAAAAATTACAATTGTCCAAAGATGATTGGAACAATACGCCCTTTTATCTCTTTAATCTCCTTTTCAAAACTTAAAAAAATCTCTTTTAAATAAGCCTTAAGAAATATTCTATCCCTTTTTAAAATAAACTTCAATATCTTTTTTTTTTAAATCCACGGCCCTTTAGCAATACCACCATATTTAAAATATTATATAAGCCCCTTTAGAAAAAACATTACATGCACCTCCTTTTTTTTTAAATAAAAGAACCTTTTAAAAACTTTGAAACTCATTAACCTCAACCTTAAAAAAAAATACGATTATATAAGAGGACCAAGACTTTGAAATAAGTTTTGTTGACTTTTCATATAGAATGGTGGGTACGGACTTTTAACGAACAAATTGCCAAATTTTGTTACCTTGGGTTGCGTGCTAACTCTTCTATCAATCTTGAAGGGCAACGTTAGTGCTCTAACACACTGCCCATCACAACTAAAAAGCGGCAACTTAAAAACGACGCAAGGAAAGGTCGATTAACGTGCTTTCTTCTATGACAGCTCAGCATTAGTAACATCACTAATGCGCTGGTTTTAATGCATGGAAATAGTTAATCTCCAAAAACAAATCTTTCAAATTGTTTCCTTCGCCTTCTTATAGTTGGCTTCTTACTTCTTTTTCGTAGGCTTCTTCAAATTTTTGCTACTATCTCAAAGAGGCTTATGCTAAACTTATGTTTCTCTCTCAAAAAGGCTTATGATTTCTCTTCACTCACTTCTGCGGCTCTCTCAAAGAGGCTTACGCTTTCTCTTCACTCACATTGTTGCTATCTCACATAGTCTTATGCAAAGTCATCTCTTTCTGTTGCTCTCATGGAGTCTTACAGAGGTTGAGATCTGATATCATGACAAAAATTGAAGAGAACAAAATGTGGAGCAGAGGACTTACTCTTCTGAGTATTACAAATCACTTAAATAAAATTACATTAGAAACATCAGTGATAAATGACTGGAGTCAAACTCGACCTAAAATGGACTAAGTGACACTAAACTAGGACACTTGGAGGGACAATTTTGACACCTAACATGTGGTTGGGATTATATTCTATAAATGAGATGGTCACACACATTGTAGTTGACGCTGTTATGGAGAAGGAACACTCTAGAGGATATGTCAATGGAATGTGAAGTTTGATTTTTATTTTAGTTTTTTGTCTAGTTTATCAGGGACAACATATGTAAATGAACTTTGCTTTGATTGTTCGATATGCTTTTGTACATGCCCATAAATGTTGTGTTGTTTTTCCCAGTGTCTTTTAAACTATTTCTGTAATATGTGGTGAATTTCAAAGAGCCCTATTATGCAATATATTTCGTTATTTGATGGAATCATTGATCCAAATCTAGATGATAGGAAAATAAACATTTTCAATGTTCAAAGAAGATCTAGACAAGAGATGCAATGTTATGCAAGGACTATAGGAAAACATGTCATTATCTCCTTGGTATGTATTAAACAGTATGTTGAGATTTAACTTTGTTCATGATGTCAGAGGACTAATCTCATGAGCCCTTGTAATTTTCTTTCATGTCATAAAGAGTGTGTGTCATGATGTAAAAATTCAATCCCATAGAGTTATTGAGTCCATAAAGTCATCGAGTCCATGGTGTCAGCATCTGGTGATAGGATGTGTCATGTGTCATGTGTTGGTTCAAGGGTTTTTACATTTTTCACATCTTTGTACTTCATTTGTCAAAGTATGGATAGTCTTTTGTATTTGGCAAGAAGGCATTCTTTGCATGATGACTATGGTGCTTAGGGGGAGCATGTTTGCTATATGATTTTTGATCAACTATGGTGTTGAGTTGTTGCTTTGGTTTTGGTTTCATTGGAATTGTACTCAAGAGGATGTTGTTTCTGGTTAGAGATTGTTGTTGTTGATGGTCATCATACGCTTGACATTGTGGTTGGTTATATGGAGTTAATGGTTTAGTTTGTTGTTGCTCAGGAGTATGTTACTGTTGTTTCAGATGAGAGTTGGGTTGATGCACTTAGTGTTGCTGATTGAGATTATTGCTACAATGATATATCTATTTATTATTGCTAAGTTGAGTGATGTTTCTAATGTTTCTTCTCATATTATACTAAGGTTGTTGATGCTCATGTTGATGTTGAGTTGAGTGTTTTTGCTATTGTTGGTGCATATGATGTAGTGTTATTATGTTGTTATGCTACATGGAGATATGTTGTTGCTTTAAGTTGGTGATCAACTTTGATTCATTATGGTTGCTTCACTTCTTGTCATGCACTCATAGAGGAGAGAGAGAGTGTTTGTTGTTTGGAGATGTATTGTGGTCAGATTCAGCTATTGTTGAGGGGGAACTATTGATTTTTTATTATCGCTACCATTGATGATCTTTTAGCCCTTTTCCATTGATGTCAACGGGGGATTTCTTAAGGAGACTAGTTGTTTAGAGGAAAATATTAGTTGGATGGTTTAGTAGGGGTTGCCATCAATGTCAAAGTGGGGTATTATTGGCATTGATGATGTCGTCGTTGGTGTAGTTGCTAGTTGCAGTGATTGATGGTTGGAATTGATGTCAACTAAGGCATGTATTGTAGATGATTATGTTTCTTAGCTTGTTAGTTGCAAGTTGTTTACATTGGTAGTGGCATGACAGGTATTGGTATTACCATTGTATCTTCCTATGGTAATGGCTTCGAGATTACCATAGTACAAGGGTCCATGGTATTGGCATAACCATGGTAATGACCCGTGGTATTTACATGGAGTTTATTATGGTATAGGTTCCCTTGGTATTGGCATAACCATGGTACTGACTGGTGGTATTGACCTAGAGTTTTGTATGGTACATGTGTCCATGGTATTGGGATAAACATGGTATTTAACCAAGGTATTGATTGGAGAATGTTGAGTATATTTTGGCATATATTCTTGTGAGTATTTTAAGTCAGCGTGTGGATTGATTGTGGATGTGAGAGTGTGAGTTGGTGCTACAATGTTTTGTTCAACATATTGCATATTTGTAGTTGGTTTTGCGTAGAGGGTGTATATTAGCTTATCCTACTTGAATTGAGATTCAAGTAGCATGTTGAGCAAGTTTGAGAGCCGAGTTTGAAAATGCACGAAACATGGCTCGCATGGAGATACTAGGGGCATTGAGACTCATAATAGATAGTGTGTAAATAAGGCGGGTTCCTTCTAGCAGACAGATCAGAACAAGAAGTAGATTTCCCGAGAGTTCACTAGTGATGGGTGAGGCTCGTTGGTTGTGTTGGCTTCTAGCAAATGGGTGTTCATAGAGTCATGTGAGAAGAGTATTTACGTCTAATTTTTCTAGAGCATTGTAATAGTAGTCAAGGTTTCCAGCTAATGGGTGTTAACTCTTCCATGTAATAATTTATTCAACATAATAGAAGATTTGAGCAGAAGTGGAAGTGGGTTGTTTTTTGGCCTAGAGGGGGATTTCCATAAGAAGAAAAGGTATTCCCTTGTGGGCATGATTTATATTGTTCTTGGTGTTTTTGTGTTTATTTTCTTTTGATTCAACATGCTACATATGTGACTAAATGATGAATTTCTAACAATTGGGTGTTCCTGTAAAAAAATTAAAGATTTAATTAACCCTGGCACTATTGATTCACCACCCCCTCTGAGTAGTGAGCTCATTTCCCACAGGAACCTCCTAAAAGAATTTTTTTGGAAAAAATTTCAAGATGACCTATGTGAAGAAGCATTAAGGAAGCTTGACTTCCTCAAATAATCTAACTGAAAATATAGAGAACCAAGGTATTAAAATTGAACAAGATGATTAGTTGGATTTCTCCTTAATATGATCCATGTTTCAACCTTTAGAACCTCCCAAAGGAAATGTTATATCAAAAATTCCAAGATGACATGTTTACCCCATAAATCACATTTTAGGTTTCCAACATTAAACTCCATAAAATCACTTATAACCCATAGAGGAAATTAAAGAAGGTGAAACATGTAGTTAACATGGAAAGCATCCAATTAATGGTAAGACATGCAATTAACAGGGAAATCATGTAGTTTCCAAAATTAGCATGCATTTACCATGCATTCCAATTCATTTAAATTCCCAAACGAAGTGAAATCAAACCCACTTCTCCATACTTTAATATCATAAATAACACAATGAGCATTAATATAATAATATAATAATATAAAAAACATAATAATTCATGCATATCACTAAATCATTCATGTAAGAAATGTCAATAACACAAAAATAAACATATATATGTTGTAAACAAAAAACACTCGAACTAAAGTAGGGTGAGCCATATTCCACCCCACCTTAGTTAGTGATTGTTGGCTAGCCCATTGATGAGTCCATCCCACCAAAAACCTTAGCTTGACCATTGAGAAGCATTCAAGTGGTGCTACAGCACGCTCAAGCTGCCCTTGCTTGCCTCTGCTGCAGGTGAGTTTTTACCCGCACGGAAATGCTAAGTTGCTTAGTACAAAAAAAGACCCTTTCTATGCCCGATGAGCCAAACCCTTATTAGGGGTAGACCGGGCGATAGAACGCATTTTGATTCACAAAGATGGGGTTCCGGAAGTTATCCCAGAACCCGTAGTCTGGCCTTACCCTTCAGCGCTTCTTAATCTCTCCCTCTTCCAGTCTTACTAGTCTAAGCGGTTTCCCCTCTAGGGGGGCTTGTTTGTGCTGCCATCGATTCGCATTGCTCCGATGCGGAAATGCTCCTATGTGGAGATGTTCAAAAGCGGAGATGCAACAATACTGCAGGCTCTGTAATAAACATAGTTGTCATTGGAACGTCACTTTTATGTGTTACCAACTATGTCTTAAGTGACCATAGAACGATCGCAAATGGACTTTGAAGCCATTCTTCTTCGTGCTTAGTTGAACCAGTAGAGTAAGAAGCAAAGGTAGCACCCAGCATCTCTTACAGTTCCAATTCTAGTTCCGAAACTATCCATCCTAGTTCCTTCTGTAGATTCTGTTTATGAAGCAGCACAAGCTATGTTATATACGTCATTACTTTGGCCAGACCCATAGCCATCCAAGCCATCATAAGCATCAGTAAAACCACCAGAATCAGTAGCAGTATATCCTGTCGAGTCAGTTAGTTATGCAGAAGTCGATCCAGCAATAGTATATATAGATCACCAGCACTAGCAGCATACCTAATAGCATAGCTAGAAGTTGATCCAGTCGTATGAACAGTATATGAACCAGTAGATTCTGGTGATTCTGCAGTTGGTTCTGTTTATTAAGGTTCTCCAGTCCCATATCCAGCAGATCGAGCATATCCTACAGCAGAGACAGTTGTTTCGGTTGTTTAAGCCCCTTGAAATGGTTAAGCAGTCGTTGAAGCACCTGTTTTTTCACCCCCACTCGTTTCAGTAGTTCTAGAAGCAGGAGCAGCTCTAGGTCTAGGTCCAGATGTTGAGTCCGTTGATCCATCCAACAAATGACCTAGTTACATCTTCATCCGTTTACCCATATAACATATGGCAATATCTTATATCGGGAGCGTAATTACGTATATAATGAATGCCAACCAAGACAATGAGTAAGTGACTGCGTGTGAGGACGCATTTGATGCTCAAAATAGATCATACTCAAAAAAAGAGTTTGATCCTGGCTCAGAACGAACGCTAGCTATATGCTTAACACATGCAAGTCGAACGTGGCTTGCTTCCCCATCCATCCACGTGGGGGCAGAAGGGCAAGATGAATGGCCCCCTCCTAGCGCGTGCTCACTCACTCAAATGATATGCGAGTGGTGCGCTGGGCGTGGGGCACAGCAAGCAAAGTGGCGAACGGGTGCGTAACGCGTGGGAATCTGCCGAATAGTTCACTCCAAATCCTGAATAATTCATAAAGCAAGCTAATTCGCGCTGTTCGATGAGCCCACGTAGTATCAGGTAGTTGGTTAGGTAAAGGCTGACCAAGCCAATGATGCTTAGCTGGTCTTTTCGGATGATCAGCCACACTGGGACTGAGACACGGCCCAGACTCCCTCGGGGGGCAGCAGTGGGGAATATTGGACAATGGGCTCACGCCCGATCCAGCAATATCGCGTGGGTGAAGAAGGGCACTGTCGCTTGTCAAGCTCTTTCGTCGAGTTTCGATCATGACAGGACTCGAGGAAGAAGCCCCGGCTAACTCCGTGCCAACAGCCGCGGTAATAGTTCGATATGAATTGGATTGGTTGATTCGCGCCCTACTATCTATAGGGGCAGCTACCCACCATGCTCGTGAACCAGTAGAGTTTTGTTGACCCAGTATCTTATATGTTAAGACAAGCTCTCGCAGAACCTGAAACATATTCTGTCTCCTAGACCCATGCACTACAGCCTATTAGAGCACTTACTACAGCCAATCATAAGGAGCACGCCCGCTATTCGTTCCAATCCTGAAACCACTTTGAGCTCTTACTATGCCTGACGGCCCACTCAAACCTGCTCTTGCCGAATCGAACCTGTACTTTGCTCGGTGTGAAGCGAAGCCCTACTATAGAGAGGTAGGGCATCTTCAGAAGCGTTGTTACAGGGTATAGTTTCATGTTTCCGAGTGCTTCTTCAACAAGATGGATGGAGATTCGGTTTAGTTACGACCACGCTTCATATCTAACAGGGTCGCGGAGCCCTACTCTACAATGAAGCCCCTACTCTCTATAGGGCCTGCTCTATAAGAGGTGAAGCGAAACCTTGGAAGGAATGCCCGAACCACCAGACTGGCAAGATAGGATAGTCCCTTTCCTGCCCGGACGCTTAGTAGAAAGATCTGATTGAACGGTGCCAATAGATCGATCTGCCCCCTCCCCTCCCCCTCTCTACTATGGGTGGAAGACAAAAATAAAAAAACCTATAGACGCTGGGCGGGCCACGCACAATTCCAAATAGGAGACATGCCCCTACTCTCTATAGGCCCCACCTCTATTCCGGCGGGATGCGGATATGATGACTGGTACCAAAAGCATTTCGGGGATGTAAACTCCGTGGTATATAAGACTGACATCGTATTCTCTATTTAAGGCAGCTGCTATGACTGGATCGAGTGGGCCATCATCAAGTCTTGTTCCAATTTCGATAGGTTATTCAGTGAAGGTGGAGCGACCCATTCTTATTAGTACCACGACAGGTGCCGCAGATCGTAGAGAGAGTTTGAGTTTCGTTCACATATTGAAAAGGTGGAGGCAAGCGCTAGTGAAAGTCAGTTTCGGTTAGCGGGACAGCTGGAAGTCGAGGGTTACTTTCAAGCAATAACAATAAGTAGGCGCAGTTGGAAAGCGATGCACTCAAGCTTAGGCACCGAAGAAGATATCCATTCAAGTCACGACACTCACTTTCGGCTATCAGTTAGAAGAGAAGGCACTTGCTTAGTAGGCGTACGAGAAAATCATCTTGTTTTGGTTACCGGTACTCTTGGGAAGCATTCTCTTACTACAAGCATCACGGTTTATGTCGGAAAGGTAAGGTCCGGAGGGTCTTGCGCATGCGGAACGGGCGCAGAGAAAAGAGAAAGTGCCGCCGTTGAGGCAGGCCCCCAGAGCCCCCTCCCTGGCCGCGCTTTATGGACCCAAAGCAGTGTTTTCCGCCAAATGAATGAAGGATTTGGGGCTTACTGCTATGTAGCATTACGATTCGTATTTCGATTTCTATCTATAGATAGATAGATATGAATGGGAATCTATATTGATCCATCTATTGGGATATATCTTCTATTCAGATACATGGATCTCTTTCCATATATAGTCATACAATAACGTGTCATTCTGATCTGTTTATGATCTAAATAACTGCGCTTAGCACCCCCGCTCATTGAACGGCTCTGCTGCAATGGATGGCAGAGGGTCCGTAGTACCCTACCCCGAAGGCCGGGGGAAGCACTGGAGTGATCCAGTAGCCGGGAAGGGGCCTGATTGATAAGTGCCTACTGCTACACTTGGCTCTACACATTGACAGAGCTAACCCCTGTCCATCGGATGTGTCCGGCAGGGTTCAGGGGGGCGGGCTGAAATCCTCTCCTTAACAGTCGAGCCCCTGCCGGTCCTCACCATCGGAATGGTGAGCCCCTCTCCTCTCCTCTCCCTTATGGTCGAGCACCCTAAAGGGTCCTTATCAGTCGAGCCCCCTCTCCTTATTAGTCGAGTGTGCTAACGCACCCTAAAGGGACGGAGTCACTCACTATTCATATGGTGAGGGTCCACCTCTCCGACTCCACGCAATAAAGTTTGGTATGCCACCTCCTGGATGGCCAATTTATCTGGGATCAATTTGGGTAACAGATGTGGGGCTTTAGTAGCTCCAAATACCCTGATATAGGTGCCATTTTTTGTTACATACCAGTCCCCTATCGTGCTTATCAGTTGCATAGCCTTCTCAGTCATGCATTGAGCAGGCTTGCAGAAAATGAAAGTGTACATAGGAGCCATGAAGTGTTAACATATTCTCGTGTAATCAGAATTATGTGTTGCAATTTTTCTCATAGATGTCCACCCCCATCCAAGATCTTTATGCCTTGAGGGAAAACTAAACTCATGGATTTATCACACAGTTTTCAGACTAGATTTAACACTAAAAGTGAAGGAGAGTCTCCTTCACACATAGGAAAAGATTAGTTTCTATGACATAGGATGCCACTCACAACTCTTAACCAGTCACAATGTCTTAACTTCTCTAAGTTCTACTACCATTTGTCTTGCTAAATTAAATTTGAGAGTCGAAGAGTACGAGAGAAAAGCTAAGGAGAAAATAATAACCAAGATTCCCTTGATGGTTTCTCCTTCTTACTTTTATAATCATACCTTGACCCTTCATATTCCCAATCTTTTTCTAGGAGCTTCTTGGGAATATTGACCATTAGATCAAGGAAAAATAATATTTATTCAAGAAATATAGGATTTCTCCCAACTGGTGGGATCCAGTATTGCAACGATGATGCTGCAACTCTTGGGACTCCCTTCTTTACTTTTATCAAACCGGTTGTTCATAACAAACTTGGAAGCGACGGTGCTATATGCAAAAGTACTAGCTCTTACTGCACGTTGTCATTTGATCAGCTGGCACAAGTTTGCTAGGAGCTTAAGCCAACTTCCATGAGTTCTTAGAAGAATATTTTAACTATGATGGACGAAAGCTAACTCAAAAGAGGCTAGTCTACTTGCAGAAAGAAGATGAAAGCTGAAAGGAAATGCAAACCCTAACAAACTCGAGTTTTACTGACTAACCCTATTGGTGCAAGAAAAGAGATGAAAGCTATGGAAATGGATGCCATTGACTCTTAGAAAGGTAAAATGCATGTGACTAAGCCACTTCTGAAGGAAAATATGGAAAAAAACATCTTTTTTTATTTTTGAGTAATTTGGCAGAATTATTATGCATGTGCTTTCACTATTTTTGACTGTGCAAGGGTTTATTGGTGAAAGGAAATGGAGTGGGCACTTGCAGGAGGTTGGGAATGTGAGAAGAGGGCCTAAGGGGTACCTATCACCCTTCTAGAGGATTTCACGGTGATCATACCTAGAAAAATTGCTCACGTGAACTTCTATAGGAAGTCTACAGGAGTTCTACAGGAAGTTCTACAGGAATGGCCGAAAAAGGATTTTAGAGGGCTGATGGAGGAAAAATGGTGGGAAAGTGGAAATGAAGGATGGATAAGGATTTTATGGGGTCTAGGACTTGGTAAATGAAGCTAAGGAGTGATTAAGGTGGTTGGATTGTTCAAGGATGGAAAGAGCAATGTTGCACAAAAATGTAGAAATTAGGGCGAATCGGGAAAGTGTGGCAAATGAAAGGAAGGAATCTTGGATCAAGGCTAGAAAAAGTTGTATGATGGATGTATTCCAAGTGATTTGCACACTATTTTCAAAAAATTATCGAACAAAGACTAGAAAAACCAGAGAAATATCTATTTTGACCTAATCTGACCTAAAAACCAGAAACATGATGAACAGAAGTTTATAGACAAGAAATCATGCAAGATAGCTATGGAAACTAAGAAAGAACAGATATGAACATGCAAGTACAACTGGTATCAACTTTTCCACCTTAAAACCTACCAGTAGCAATTACATAGGAAGGCAAAAACAGTGTTTTTGTGGCAGTAAGTATGCCTTGGTCTCAGCTCATGGTCCCAAGGAGGGAGAGATGAGATCAAGGACTACTTGATGGTATTTTTGTAGAGTTTTCTGTTACCAAACTGTCAAATCAATCTGAAGCATGAAAATAACTATCTTAATCATCGAAATCAACCTAAGCAACAAAGCAAAATCTTAACCTAAATAACAGAAATTATTCTATGAATGCAAGAAAACACACAAAAGTACACAAAGGAGGTACTGGCACTTGGGTTGGGCCCAACCCCAAGAGCTACAACCTCCTAAGAAAGCTCAGAGCTGGTGCAAAGCGAAATTCATCTCCATTACTCAAAAAATAATAGTCATGTCACAAAACTGTTTACAGCAAGAGCTCGAAAATGAGCTGAAATGCAGAGCTACACTAAAGTACGAAAAACAAATTTTCAATAGCTAAACTACCAAGGCTTGAAGCCTTCCTACTTACGCAACACGAGGACTCCCAATAGTCCTCCTTAAATTTAGGAGCTTGGCTGTCAAAATTGCAGTTAATCAACCACTTCACAAAACCTTCTCGGCTGCCCCTTGAAATCATCTTTGGTGGGCTATTGAACTCCGAGCTGATGGTGGAGAACTCGAGGAACGGGTCATTTAGTGCAGGAGACACCCTTCCTACAAATCCTCAGCCTTGTTCCTTCATATTTGGCTGTCAAATTGCTCATAAATGCTTGACCTTGGTCCAAAAGATGTCCAAAAATATACAATAAGCACGTATTAGACTTTGTGGTCAAGTGACTATTCTCATTCATTCAATTAACATAAATATATTCAAAAGCATGCATAAAACTATGAAGAATGGTGGATTAATCGAGAATAATAGGCAACATGAGTCCATAAAGTTACCCATTTTTGGGTCTCCTCATCACCCCCTGTTGAATGTGTTGCTCGTCCTCTGAGCAACTAATCCAGCTCATCGTCTTTGATTACTTTGACTGCCTCTCTAACATCCCAAGCCTCTGAGGTGATGTCCTCTTCTCAGTCATGAAACCCTTCTTTTCTCTCTACTTCCTCCCATTGCCTGTGTTCTTCTTCTTCTTTGACCCCTTCCAGTAGTCCCAAAAGCAATGGAGGACTGAACTTTAGGTCAATCCAGTTGACCTTCAGATTTTGCATTGATTGTTTATAAAGTGGCACTCTTGCCAAAGCCTCCCTCATGCTTGTTGGGGAGTGGTATTCTATTATTTTCAGACTGTGGGACAATGTGTTCCATCTCCTTGTGCAAGCATGAATGCAGTTATCACCAAACAGTCTTTCCATGTCTTCAAAGTGAGCAATGGCCTGAGCTTGCCTTTCAACATAGTCTGGGAGAACCTGAGGGTTGTTGGCAAAGGTGCCGATGGGCATCTACTAAAGCTGAGGTATCTTCTGGTTCTGCCCTGATCAAGAGTGGCTCACTTAGCTCTCTGTCCATAACTTTCCAAATTTCTACTGCCCTCTTTTCCTCATGGTTTAACCAAGAAGCCATGGCCATGAATTGTACATCTCCCAATGCAGCATTGGGGTCCCATAGATTCATGTTTGGAAGTGCCAAGTTGTGTAAATAGAATTCTGCTAACTTGGCCTTATCCTTAGCTGAGCTATTGTCACAAAAATTCATAAACTGATTGTAATTCTGGAATGGAATGGTGCCCCTTTGGGCCAATGTGTTAATTTGAAATTGAAACCATTGATATTTAAGATATAAGGCATAGGACTTAGCATGTTGCCTACATTGTAAGGCTTTTACTGCCCAGCTGGCCATGCAGGCCATTTGGGTCTCTTTTTCTTGCAACTGTTGTTTTAAGCCCTGTATTTCTACTGCTACCTAAGACTCCTTTTCCTGCAGCAGTTTTGTCAGCAACTCAACATCAGCTTGCAGCTTTTCCTCTCTCTATTGTTTCTTAGTTGTTTCCTTGTCTGCTGGAGGTCCTTCTTGTTGCTATTATTCTCCCAAAATGGACGGCCTATCTTCCTTGTGACCCTCTTGTAGCTGCAACTACTTTTTCAGTAGCTCATTCTCCTCTTGTAATTTTGTTCTTTTACTGCTTTCAATGTGCCTCACCATGGCCAACTCTTTCCTTGATTCTTTTAGTTGTTCTTCAAGGTGGCCTATGTCTACAACACCCTTGGATTTGGAAACTCTCATCCAAGTGTGAGTCCTAACCCGTTCTTGTTCTAATGCAAAGAAAAGTGGTACAGAAAACTTCTGCGGGATGATCTTCCCACTTTCTAACAAGTTGTAATATGAGCCCAAGCTAGGCTGAGGGCTTGGTTCTAGTATCTCCTCAGTCTTTTCTTCTCCTTGTGATTGTTTTCCCACCTTCTCCTCCAATCTCTCAGTCTCTTTTAACTTAGCTGGAGTTTCCTGTAGAGATTTTTCAACTTCTTGTAGAGCTGCCTTTGAGTCCATCATCCTAATTCTCTCTCCCCATGTGGAGGTTTTTGGGCTTCTTCTTTCATAGGTGATAGATATCTTGGAAGGAGACTCTTCTTTCTCTTTAGTGGTTGCGTCCTCAATGACAATTGGTTCCTTTGATTGTGGTTGGGGTTTTCCCACTTTGATCCTTGTGCTTCTCCTGGCCTTAAAGTACATGGAGGTTTGCCTCTTTCTTTTTCCTTTTTGTTTTGTAAGTGTGCTTAATGCAGCAAGCACAACTGCTGCCTCCCTTTCCAACATCTAAGGGGATTTCTCTTCCTGCTATTCTTTTCCTTCGCTTCCTGTAGAAATCTATGTGTCCACTGTTTCTGTCTGTGTTACTGATATCTCAGGGTGTGTCTTTCATTTTTCTTGCTGGGTGCCTGCTTTGGCTGTGGTAGCCTTCTTTTGGGCCTTCTTGGCCTTTCCCTTTCCAATCTATGGCCTCCTTTCCTTCAATATTTTTGTTGTTGTCTCTTTCTCTATTTTAGGCTCAACAGTCTTGCCAAATTCTTCTTTTTCTTTCTCTTCTTCCTCTGTTTTTTCCTCTGCTTGAATGTCCTATGCTTCCTCATCCTTAGCCTTCTCAATTTCTTTAGTTTGCTCCCCCTTCTTTAGTTCTAATGTCATCATCCCTAGACATATTTTTGAAGATTTTCCAAGATATGGGGATGGTATAGGTGTGTAAAGCATCTTCCACCAACAATTTGATGAGCCCATGGTGGGCCAACTGATCTGGGATCCCTTCATTTAACTTTGTACCACATTCAATTAAGGACTGAAGAAGGAAATATGGGATGCTCAGTTTCTTGGCTGGAGTCAAGTCCATCCCATACCTTAGTTCATATAGCAACATGAAATAATATCCATAAATGATGCTAAACCTCCCCTCACGTGTGATATACTTCATTATTTGATAGCTAACTTCACCCCAAAGAGGTGGCAAGCTTGTCCTTCTAACCCCGTTTTTGTCTTCTACAGGATGTTCCTTAGGTAGAAAAAATGTTTTCTTAGCAACTTGTCCCAATGATCTTTCCTCTTTGCTCCAAGGGAGCCCCAATGGTAGACCAGTAATTCTACTTATGAGCTCAGGTGTAAGTTCTAGGGTCAAACCCGTAAAACTAACTGTGGCCTGTGTCTTCGAATGTGGTCTCAGGACATCAAAAACTCTTCAGTTATCTCCTCATCATAACCCTAAATTTTGTCAAAGAAGGATATCCAATTTTCCCAGGTGAAAAGGTCCACTACCTCAGGGTGCTCATGCAACTTGCTATAGTCGAGGGTTCTTTCCTTATGAATCCTCTTGTCATGGTGTTGAGTGCTCTTTTTATCTTTTAACCAGAAAAGAAAATGCTCAGGTGGGAAAAAAAATAGTCAATCACTGAAACAGAGGATAGTTGAATTCAGTTTCTTCTGAACCCAAGAAGGAATGTCCCAGGTGCTTCTTTGTAATATCAAATGGAAATAATTCTCTTGTTTTAAACTACTGCCACCTTGAATTTGACTGCTTGGTTTTGAAAAGAAATAATTTTTCTATAGAACAGAGGATAAGGACACAGGTTCTTTTCTCAGCACGTAGACAGATATGAACAGTCATTTTTTTCACACACACAGTGGCTAGCCTTTATTGCTTCATGTATCTTTCTTATAGGAGAATTTTGAAAAAGGATGGGGAGATTTCAAATGTAGAGAGAAAAAGAAAACTATGTAGACTCAGGGAAATATGCAGGCAGACTTTCATTTTTTCAATGCACAAGCAAACTTCCACTTTCTTTTTTCAATCTACTATCGTGTTCAATTTACCACCTTACTCAAACAAATCATGCAAGGAGGAGTTTTCCTGAGCCTACCTCATTTTGAGCTTGAATTCCAATGAAAATCCCAAATTTCCTCTCTGCAAAGCTGTTCTCTGCCTTTTTTGTAGAGCCCTTCCTGTAGAAGTCTCCCAGCTCCTGTAGAATAGAACTGTGCTTGCAGTAGAGCCCGATAAGCTGGAGATTTTCGAAAATGGGTAGAAAAACTAGTGGAGGATGACTGGTTAACTGTTCTGGAAGTGGTGGATGCATACTCCAGTCGAGAACGTCATGAGTGCAGAATGAACAGAGGGTGGTGTATGTTTCAACTGAGAGGTCTTTTAACTGCGGTGTGATTCGTGGTGAGGGGATGAGGTGGCTAAACCAGACCATATATCCGATGTCACAGCCATAATGTTCTACATGTTTCTGACCCCCATCACCTCCTTTCTCCCGTTTTCTGCTACCACCACTACTAGTCCTGACGATTTCTCCTTGAATGGACACTTCACACACGCTAGTTGCACATCTAATCAACAATTTTGAATGTAACGGAGCTCGTTTTGATTCCACAAGGATGTGTAACTGGCCGAGGGTGGTCAGTTGAATAGCCACCAATTCCACTCAATCCAAACCATTCCCATAGTCATGCAGCCTTGAAATATGATTTATGCAATTGAAGAACGAGTTTAGGCACTTACCTGCGTAGTCGTGGCCGTGTTATGCAGATTTTGGATTTTGGAACCCATTTCTTCATTTGCTGCTATTGCATGCACACTGCATGCTCAGCCTCAGGCTGTTGTTGATGTTCACACTTTCGATCAAAGCTCCATGCATGTTTCTCATGCCATTTTTTTGTTGTCCCTGTCTCTGGAGTATGTCTTTCAGAGGGATTAGCTACTACAAGAATCCTGTAGGATGTCCAGTAGTTGCTTCTCCTCCTGGAATGCAAGCTAGAATGAGCAGGGCTACAATGCTGACGAGGGTCTCGACTGATGAGGAGTCTATATGGAGGGTATCAGGTATGGTGAGTGAAAAACTGCTGCTTTGATTTGTCAGTAAAAAGTTTTTGCTGGCAGCATGAAGGAAACAAGATTTGTATGTGTGACTGTGCAAGGACATAAAAAATGAGTGAAATGGAGGTGTATAGAGATGGAAAAGGGGTGACATATGGCGATGGTTGGAAACAGGGAGGTTTACAAGCCTCATAGGTAGATTCCTAACCTTCAGGTCCTCTTCTGAGATTGATTTTGGCTTGTCTATAGGTTCTATAGGATCTTCTTGTAGAAGACATAGAACTTCTTGTAGAAGGTGAATCTTAGCCCGAATGAGACCAAATCTTAGGAAAGGGTAATGGTCATGGAGGAATGGATTGTGAGGGATGCTTGTAGCCTAGTGATGACCTCTGTCTTTGTCTTGTGTGATCCTCCTAACCTGTAATGACCTTCCTGCAACCTACAATTTATTCAACAGAAATTAGGTTTATTTTTATTTTTATTTTTTTTTCTTTTTTGTCCGATATAGCTGGGGTGCCTCCAGGAGGTTTTCACCCTCACTGTCTGCCCTGGGCGCCTCCAAGAGGTTTTCACCCAAGGATATTTTATTCCTTTTTTTTTGTTCAAGGTGTGGGTGGAGTGGAGACAGGGGCTTGCTCCACTACGAACACTGATTTACCCAGAGTTTCAATGAACTCCTGCTTATAAAGGGACTTCCTGTAGATTTTCAATTGATTCCCATTGATGAGCATCGGGATGGATTCTTCATCAATGGTCGTGATAAGTACTGAACCATTTTCATTCCATTTCTCCATTGTATATGGTCCCAACCATCTTTTCCTCAGCTTTCCTTTGAAATCCTTGTATCTTGAATCATATAACAACGCCCAATCTCCTGGCTCAAAATTTCTTTTCTTTAAGGTGGCGGTCATGCCATATCTTTCTTTGAAGTTGGACTACCTCTGAGTGGAGAAGGGCTTGCATTCTCTATTTATCTTATCCATTCAGCTGCAGTAATCTTTCCTGTTGTGCATGGCTGAGATCTAGGTCCAGCTGAGCTGCCAACCTCAATGCATTATATTCAAATTCTATGGACAACAAAGCCTTCTTCCCATAAACTAACTCATAAGCTGTGAAACCTGTTGTAGTTTTCCAAGTAGTGTTGTAGGCCCAGGTGGCCTCAACCAAGTGATCTACCCAATCTTTTCTACTGCTGCTCACTACTTTAGTGAAAATCTCTTCCAAAGCTCTGTTAGTGACTTCCACCTATCCATTTGCTTGAGGATGATAAGGGATGGAAGTTCTGTGCTTAATCTTGTGATGAGTAAGTAGGTCTTCAATCAGGTTAGAGGTAAACTGACTTCCCTAATCTGTGACTAATTCTCTTGGGTAGCCAAACTTGTAGAATATATTTTCCCTCAAAAACTCAGCTACTTTTTCTTCTGTTGCTGCCTCGATTGCCTTTGCTTCTGCCCACTTTGTCAGGTAGTCTGTACACACAATGATGTAAGACTTTTGTTTTGAAGGAGGGTTGATAGGACCCACAAAGTCCATGCTCCACTTCTCAAATGGCTCAAAATTCACTTGAGGTTGGAGGGGCATCTAATCCCTTGGAGTTAGTTTCCAAATCCTTTGACATCGGTCACATTGGCTGATGTATCTCCTGACATCTTGATGAAGAGTGGGCCAATAGTAGCCTACCTGTAGAATTTTGAAGGCAGTTCTTTTTGCTGCAAAGTGGCCTCCACAGGGCCCATCATGACAGGTTAGAGGATGTCAAAAACTTCCTCCTCCATGACACAATGCCTCAAAATCTGATCTGGGCCGAGTTTAAATAGGTTTCCCCCAATCCAAGTGAATGGGGGGCTTTTCCTCATGATCTTGCTCTTCTCTTTTGAGGATAGGTGTGGTAGGAACTGTGTTGAAACTAAGTAATTTGCTATATCAACAAACCATGGAGAGAGTACTGAAATAAAAAATAGGTGTTCATCTGGCATTTGATCATCCACCATCCCTTCTTCACCTGCAAGAAAATCTAGTATAGACAGAAAATCAACAACAACATTTTCCTTACTTGGCTTATCAACAATGGTCAAATCAAATTGCTGCAGTAAAAGTAACCATCTAATGATATGAGAATTTACATCAAGTTTATTCATTAAATACCTAATTGCAACATGATCAGTGTGTACGAATGTTTGATAACTAGTGATGTAGTGTTTGAACTTGTTTAGGGAAGGGACTACGGCTAGGAGCTCTTTCTCGGTTACAATATAGTTTAACTCTGCCTTGGATAGGTTTTTACTGACAAAATATATGGCATACGGTAGCTTCTCTTCAACTTGTCCTAAGGCTGCTCCTATGGCTTTGCTCAAGGCATTTGTGTGAATGTGGAAAGGTAGGGCCCAGTTTGGACCTCTTAAGATTGGGGCAGTTACCAACTTACCTTTCAACACATCCAGAGCCTCTTGACAGTTGTCAGTCCATATAAACTCAACATCTTTCCCAAAAATACCAAACAATGGAGAGGATAGCTTACTGAAATCTTTAATGAATCTTCTATAATATCCTGCTAAGCCTAGAAACCTCCGAACATCTCTTACCTTTTGAGGAGGTGGGACCCTTTGGATGATAGCAATCTTGTTGGGATCCACCTGTAATCCTTGATGAGAAATTGTATAACCTAGCATGGTCCCTTCAGTCATCAGTAACTCACATTTTTTAGGACTAAGGGATAGGTTCATTTCAATACACTTGGTTAAAACTTTTCCTAAGTTAGTCAATGCTTCTTGGAAGTTGGACCCATAAGGAGTAAAATCATCCATATAGATTTCCACCGTATCATGAACTAGCTCAGCAAATATGCTTAGTACTGCTCTTTGGAAAGTGGCAGGAGCATTAGATAACCCAAAGGGAAGGACCTGGTAGGCAAAGGTACCCCATGGACAAGTGAAATTTGTCTTATCTTGGTCTTTTGGGCTGATTTGGATCCGATTATACCCGTTAAACCCATCTAGGAAGGAAAAGAACTTCCTCCCTGCTAGGCCATCTAACACTTGATCTATGAAAGACAAAGGGAAATGGTCCTTCTTGGTAGCTTTGTTAAGTTCTCGATAATCTACACAAATTCTCCACTTCCCATTTTTCTTGGGCACAAGAACCAAAGGAGAAACCCACTGACTGTCAGAGATGGGGTAGATGAATCCTGCATCCAGCAACTTTTGCAGTTCATCTTTGACAATATCCTTAAGGGTTGTATTCATTCTCCTCTGAGGCTACCTGACTGGTTTACAATCCTCTTTAATGTAAATGTGATGGGTACAGACTGAAGGGTGGACTCCTTTCATCTCCTTATAGCTCCAAGCAAAATCATCGAAATGGTTGTTCGATAAGCTATATAGCTCTTTCTCTTGAGAGGGGGATAGGGATGAGTTGATCTTCAAGGTTCTTTCAGGGCCAAATTCCACATTCTTAACTCGAGGAGAGGTTGGATTAGCCACACAGAGATCCACTAAAGCACTGGCTTGGGTGTCTTCTACCAACTCTTCTAATGGCAACACACTGGGAGGTGGATTTTGAATCAAATTCTCAATAAGGTCATCCTCGGTTTGAGGACCTCCCTTGGTGGCTTCCACTATGCAAAATGGTGCAGAGTAGACTTCATCCTCATATTCCTCCTCCAACCAGAGAGGTAAGTCATGTTCTAGCAGAGGTTGGGCAAGAGGATATAGGACTAGCTGTTTGGACATAGGCCCATTCTTAATGGTCATGCTCTCGGCTCAACAACTAATGTAAGCATCTACAGTAGCTAACCAAGGCCTTCCCAAATTGAGGGGGTATCCAGTGAGTTTTTCCTTTGGCTGAAGGACCAAGAAGTTTGCAAGGTACTCCCCAAGAATCAATGGAGACCATGACATCTTCCACAATCCCTTCAGGGGTCACGGTGGAGCGGTCTGCTAACTGCAGTACTATCGAGGTCTTTCTTAGGAAACTCTGAAGGTTGAGTTTGAGCATAGTGTCCCTAGTCATCACATTAATGGTAGTCCCTAGATCAATTAGGGTGTGGGGGATTAATGTGCCATTGATGTGGATGTCGACTATAGGACTCCCAAGGTCCAAATATTTTGGACAGATTACTTGTCCCAACATCAAGTCGGACAGTTGTCCTATGACATTGATAGTTGGGGCATCTCTCTTGAGCCTGCCTGGGTACCTAAAATGCTTTTCTTTAATCAATTTGTTGTAGATTGGTACATCTTTTATGCCCTGGAGAAGTGGTATTTTTACACATAACTTTTTAAGTTCTCCCAGAAGTTCAGTCTCTTCTAGGTTTGGTTGTGTGGTTCCAGTTAGTCTCTCAGGAAAGGGTGGAATGGCTTTGGGTTCACTTTCCTATTTCTCTTCCTCATCCTCCTTAGGATGAGGTTGGCTATTTGGGAGGACCTTCCCAGATCATAGGTTGATCTCCTGAATCTCCACAACATAGTTAGGGCATGTTGTCTCTCCAGTATATACCTGTTGGGCTTTTATTTTATTGGGGTTAGGGTTCGGTTGAGCAGGCATCTTGGGTTGTCTTGGAGGAGCATGAGATAATGGTTGTGGTTGAGCAGGTGGTGGAGGCAAGATAGTGGGAGGAGAGTTGTACTGGGGCCTCCACCCCTATTGAGGTGCATTCCACTGAGGTTGTGGCTGAACATGAGAATGAAATGAATGAGTAGCAGGTTGAGTATGGTATTGAGATGGATATGGTACAGACCAGGAAGGATGGCCTCCTTTGGTTTAGGAATTAGAGTGGTTCAGTGGCTCCTTCAGCTCCTTGGTATATAGCTTTAAGTCCGAGTAAGGTTGGGCACTGGTTTGTATGGTGGTCTACCTCACAAACGAAACATATCTCTATGGAGTGCAATGGACACTCGTTCCTAGGATGCTTCCTTGTACATCTAGGACAAAAGATGGTCAAAGCCCTCTTAGCTTCCTCTTGCTTCTGTTGGATTCAGAAGGTGTCCATTTGCATGGCAATGATCCGTCTCACTTCACTTTCAAGGTCTTCCATTTGATTTGCAAACTCATGTTTGGAGAAGGTGGCTGAAGGTTGACTCCCCCTACCTCTTTTCTGGGCTGCCCTAGAATGGTTTCTAAACACAGTCTTTATGTCATCATAAGGTAGCTGGTAGATGTCTCCCCCAACCAGAAAATGGAGGGTATCTAGAAGGTCTTCAGGGACTCCTCGGAGAAGAACCAGCTTCAGAGATTCGGGGTCAAGTGTGCACCTGGCCCTTTTATAACTGAGTTGGAACCTTTCTTCATAGTCTTATAAAGATTCATCACTTCCCATGGTCATCCGAAAGATTTCTCCCTTTGTTTCCTTTGACCTACAATAATCCCGGTATTTGTTTTTAAAGGCTTGCTACATCTAAGCCCAATTTGTGATACTATTTCCAGGTAACCCCATGAACCAACGTAGTGCTGCATCCTTGAGGGTAGAAGGAAAGAGTTTCAACTTTTGCTCATCTTCTGCATAGTCATAAGTTCGACAAAGGACAGGAAACTCAAACAAGAAGGTATCAGGGTCTTCAGTGGTCAATCCATGGAAGTGAGGTAAGGTTGAGGGACTTATGTTTTTCATTTTTCTGTCCCCATTGGTCTCTTAGATGGGAAAGGCACCTTCTATTCTCTCCTCATCTCCTATACCGTTTCTACATTCAACCATGGTCTCAGGAGGAATGTTTTCTTTCTCTTCTTCTGTTATAGGATCTTCGTATATCTCTAGAGGTTCACCTATAAGATCTTCTGGATCACTGCCACCAAAGAGGAGAGAAGGGTGACTCAGTGATGTGTTGGGGGTGTTGGGTAGGAATTTTCCTGAATTGTCTCTATTCCTACGAGGCATGAAATGAAATATTTTTGGTTGATTTTTGTTTTTTTCTCTACTTGTACCTGCAAAACTGAAATTAATCGAACAAAAAATTGCAAATAACTAAAATAAACCTTGCTGGAATGAAAATTAAAGAATTGAAATGAAAGCAGGAAATAACTAATCTATGTTGCTGAAATGAAATTGCAGAATTGAAATTGCAGAAATGCAATGCTAATCTACACTTGCAGAATTGAAATGCTAATCTATGAAAGTGGGAAATGTTTAATCTATGCTTGCTGAAATGGAATTGTAGAAATGGAAATGAAACAACTACTCTGCTTTTGCTGAAATAAACTACTTAGAGGAAGGTTGTAGTAGAAAATAGAAGAAAAGCATCAATCACAAATACTATGATGCTTCCTCGGCAATGGTGCCAAAAAGTGTTGGAAATAATACTGAGAGGGGGGATGAATCAGTATTATCAAATTCTTTTCAATATGCCTTCCAAATTTATACTTTAATTTATTCTTCAGATATTGATCATTAATTTGTATGTCAGTGCCATATAATAATGAACAAGAACAAGAAAAATAGATAAGCACACCAAAGAACACCAGATATAAGGTGGAAACCCAATGTGGGTGAAAACCACCTGCTGCAATATGTCTCTATCTTCTTTCAATTAGAAACTTCTTTTACAAGGATTTTGTACTGGTGCAGTCCTTTACCAGTACGTAAGCTGCAACCTGCAGAGAGCTACAACTCTCTCTCATTTTCCAGTCTCTCCTGGAAGGGAGCTACAACCCCCTTTGCTCTTCTACTTCTTTAAGGACCATGTTTCATTAATTTTTCAGACTGGATCCAAGAAGATCAAATAATCATCAAGTACATGCAAATCACCCAATCTCCTTATACAATCAACCAATGAATCACCCAACTTCTCAGAATGCTGTAAACAGAAAAGCAATACCATAAATCTAAACCCAGAACTCTGTAGCAATAGATAAAAGACAACCAACAAATGTTTCAAGACAGGTCTGCAACTTCACCGAAATAAACCTACGGATATCTGCATTCTTTCTGTGCTTGAACTGCGCAGATCGGCACCGTATCCTTCTGCTGCTCTGTGTACCACCACACTTTCTCCTTCTGCTGAACTGCGTACCTCAACTCAGATACGCATTGCACTGTCTGTCAGACCACATACCTCCGCACTGTTCCTTCTGTGCCTCTGCGTATCTCCGCAACGTGATTTCTTCTGCACTGCGTACCTCGCACTGTGCCTTCTGTTGCGTTGCATACCTCCGCACTTACGTCGTGGATCGCCTGCGAACTTCTGATTAGGGCCAAATTAACAGTCCTCCAATGTGCCACAGTCAGTCAGATCCACAAATCTGATCATGCGCCCGAGAGATCACAACTTATCAATAGATTCGCCTTAAATTTTCTCCTTGATTTAGATCTATCTTTTAAAACCAATCACCCAAACTTTCAGATCTTAAGATATTCAAATTTCACAAGTGTTTAGCCAAGTGATCTCCTTCCCCTTTTTATAGTCAATCCCTTATTCACACCATGGGACAAAACCATCAAACACAAATACAAGGGATCCAAACCAGGGTTCAACAAATTAGATCCTATACCACGGGCCAAAACCATAGGATCATGAATCGACGGGCTCAATACCAAGGGCCAAACATAAGAAACCTCACGTGAGCGCACTTCTCTTCATTGGAGAGAGTGAACTGGGGGACCGCACCTTATGAACAGAGAACCTGCGGGTATGTCCGCACTTCCTGAACGGCGAACCTGTGGGTCTGTACCTTTTGAACGATGCACCAATGAACCTCTTATTTTCCATCATTTTGAGAGCCTGAACAGAGTTTTGCCACTTGAGTGAGTTGCCATCAAGTACAACACCTGAACCATAGAGCCAAACCAGAATCATAATGCCAGCAATCTCCCCCTTTGGACTTGATGGCAACCTCAAGATCCTCATCATCATTCTCCCCCTTTGACACCAAGGGCAAAGGGTTATGCTCCCCCTGAGAACATGCTTAGGCCTTTGCTTTGCTGACCATGCCCCCCCCGACTAAAGATCAGATCTACAAACGAAAAATTTCTTCAAGAAGAACCATAATCCACCATACACCATACATGACCGTGAAAGAGATAGAGACATATTGCAGCAATATTCAGATCAGCATCCATGTTCTGCTTCTGTACTTCCTCCAAGATCTTCTACCATAATGCCAACAATGCATTATTAGAAGAATATATGCTCCCCTTGAACCTGTGCCATTCGATCCTTGACCAATGTACGCGAATACCCCATATGAAACTTGCGTACAACCAACAATCTCTTAAACAGATGAGATTCAACAACAGGATGATACATCAACAACCCCCAACTTTTTCCTGAGGTATTCAAAGGTCTCCCTGGGCAATGGTTTGGTGAGTATATCAGCAACTTGTTCCTTAGAAGGAACATACTCCAACTTGAACTTTTGTTCAAGCACTTGTTCCTTGAGAAAGTGATACTTGATCGGTATGTGCTTGGTCTTTGAATGCATGACTGGGTTCTTTGAAATGATGATTGCACTTGTATTATCACATAAGATGGAGATAGGTGGAGTACAAGTGATCTGAAAATCCTGCAAGGTCTGCATCATCCAAAGGAGTTGAGTGCAACAAGATGCAACAACCACATATTCCGCTTCAGCTGTAGATAAAGCAATCGAACTCTGTTTCTTTCTGAACCAAGATACTAATTTGGAACCCATAAAGAATGCACCACCACTTGTGTTCTTCATGTCATCCACGCTTCCGGCCCAATATGCATCTGTATAAGCATGAAGTGTGAGATCTGTATCTCTAGGATACCATAAGCCATAGTTTTGAGTTCCTTGAAGGTACTTGAATATTCTCTTCACTGCCTAAGGATGAGTTTCCTTTGGATTTGCCTGAAATATTCCAACTATTCCCACTGCATGCATGATGTCTGGTCGGGTACCTGTTAAATAAAGTAGACTTCCAATCATAGATCTGTAGGTTGGTTGATGCACTGCAACTGATTCATCATTTGCACTGAGGCTACATCCTATGACCATGGGGGTACATACTGGTTTTGCATCTTCCATGCCATATTTCTTCAAAATCTACTTGAGATACTTGGTTTGAGACAAGAATATTCCACCTTCATTTTGTTGGATTTGCAATCCAAGAAAATATGTTAGTTCTCCAAGAAAAGACATTTCGAATTCTTTCTGCATCACCAAGGCAAAGCTTTGACTCATAGCTTCTTCATTGCTACCAAAGATAATATCATGTACATACACAACAAGTATTAGTAATTTGTCATTTTCAATTTTTATGTAAAGATTGCTATCTGCTGATCCCTTTGAAAAACCTTGTTGATGAAGATATTTTTCCAAACGGTAGTACCAAGCCCTTAGAGCCTGTTTAAGACCATAGAGAGCCTTCTTTAGTCTGCATACAAGATTTGGATCATTCCCAAGGATGAAACCATCTGGTTGCTCAATGTACACTTCTTCTTCTAAGTCCCCATTCAGAAAGGCTCATTTCACGTCCATTTGAAAAACTTTGAACTTCTGAAAGCTTGAGAGAGCAAGGAACATTCGGATGGCCTCAAGTCTAGCAACGAGAGCAAAAGTTTCTTCGAAGTCTATTCCTTCTTGTTGAGCATACCCTTTACACACAAGTCTGGCCTTGTTTCTAATTACTTCTCCATTTTCATTCAACTTATTTTTGAAGATCCATTTTTTCCCTATGACATTCTTATCTTTTGGTCTAGGAACCAACTCCCAAGTGTTGTTCTTTTCGATCTGCTCAAGTTCTTCATCCATCACCTTGACCCAACATTCATCTTTGCATGCCTCTCTTACATTTTGTGGTTCAGTGGAGGAGAGCAATGCCAAATAGCTTGAGGCTTCTGCAATTGTTCTTCTTGTTTGTACACCTGCTTCTTTCTGCCCCAAAATCTGAGATTCTGGATGATTCTTTTGAACGTACCTGGATGGAGTCTTCTCTTCTATCCTTATTTTCTCCTCAGGTGCCTCTTGAGGTTCTTCTTCATCATTTGTCTGATTTGGAGAGTAGTCTTCATCCTCTTCGATATTTTCATGATTTACTTGCCTAGGGATGTATCCTTTTTCATCAACCACTACATCAATGCTGTCAACAATTCTTCCAAGTCTTTTATTGTAACACTTATATGCTTTGCTGTGGGGAGAATAACCAAGGAGAATTCCTTCATCTGCTCTAGGTTCAAGTTTTCCAAGCTATTCATCAGTGTTCTTGATATAGCATTTGCTCCCAAGAATTTTGAAATGCTTTACCGAAGGAGTCTCACCATACCAGAGCTCATGAGGAGTTTGAGTGCTGTTCACTCGGACATTTGTTTTTTTGAGAATAACAACTACAACAAATGCAGCTTCACCCCAGAAGGTTGCGGGAGTCCCAGACTCATCAAGCATAGCACGAGCCATTTGTTGGACCGTTCTGTTCATCCTTTCCACCACTCCATTTTGCTGAGGAGTCCTAGCTGTAGAGAATTCCCTTCTTATTCCATGTTCCTCATAGAAATCAAAAAATTCATTTGAGGTAAACTCCCCACCTCTGTCGGACCTGAGGCACTTAATTTTGTGATCTGATTTGTTTTCAGCCAAGGCTTTGAAAGATTTGAATTTTTTGAATGCTTCGTCCTTGTGTTTCATAAGTCCCAACCAAACCATCCTGGAGAATTCGTCAATGAATAATATAAAGTATTATTCTCCTTGAGGTGACCTTGTCCTAAATGGACCACATATATCTGTATGGACTAGTTCAAGAGGCCTACTGGCTGATCCTTCCTTCTCATGGAAGTTAGTTCTGGTTTGCTTACCAAACCGACATGATTTACATATGGTGTTGTCTGGAATTTTGATATCTGGAAGACCACGAACTGCCTGTTATTTGCATGCTTTCCTTATCTGTGAAAAGCTTAGATGCCCCAACCTCTGGTGCCATAACCAATGTTCATCATCCTTGCTCAAATAGCATTGTTGTTGTCCTTCTTCAAATATGTATAGGTTATTTGGAGTTCTTCTGCCTTTGATCACTGTTTTTCCTGTATCAAGATCACGAACGCTACATCCATTTGATCGAAATATTACCTCAGTTCCTTGATCGCACATCTGACTGACACTTAGTAGATTATGCTTCAAGCCATCAACATACAAAACATTTCCAGCTTTGACCTTTTCTTTCAACTGAGCAGTGCCTTTTCCTTTTATGGCTGTAGGGGTATCATTTCCAAAAGAAAATTTCTTACCCTTTTCTAAAGCAGTATATGATTCAAGTTTTTCTTTATCACCTGTCATATGCTTCGAACATCCGCTGTCGATGTACCATAGATTTTCCTGTCCTTTTGCATAAAAATCTATCCCACATCTTTCTGGTTGTGGTTCCTTTATTCTCCATGTTCGGGTGCTTGAGGCTTGTTCCTTTGTCTTCCAAAACATGCTCCTGCATTCAGAATCTTCATGACCGAAGTTATTACAAATAGAACATTCAATTTCACTTTCAAGGGCCGAAAAGTTGTTATAGGTCCTTTTCGTAATCCCGGTCATACTTCTTTGTTTTTGAGCCTCTCTAATCATGATTGTCTTATAGGCAACACATTGAGCTGCTTTGTGACCAAAGTTATGGGAAGAGAAACATTGGCCATTGAAGAAACTTCTGCGATTATCAAATCTACCAGCCAAATGATTGTAATTTCTATTGTCATCTATTCTTGAAGCAAATTGAGAAGTTTTTACCTGTGGCTGGTTATAGCTTTTGTTCACCCTTAAGATGGATTGCCCCTGGTTTACCTGGTAGTCTCTGTTTGTTCTTGATGTAATTCGTCCTTGCTTTACCTGATGATCTTCATTAGGCTTTTGCTCATTCCTTGTTGCTGCATCAAGATAACTCTTTAAGGTGGATGCTTGAGATGTTTCTCCATTATAACCCAGACCTGTCTTAATTAGAGGAGAACGTTGTACATTGATAATCTCATCCAGAGTTTCAGATCCTTTAACAAACTTAAAATTAAGAACCTTTGATTTCTCAATTTCTTTTCTAAGGCCAACAATTTCACAATATAACTTCTCAAGAGATTTTTCTTTTCATCAAGTTGAAATTGAAGAGTATCAATGATCACATTCTTTTCTTCTAAACATGTCTTGAGTCTAGAAATCCCTTCATAAAAGTCATCCACATATATCATCCATGTAATCATCATCTTCAAAAGCCATTAAAAGTTTATAATCATTACCTCGTTCATCTCCTTCATAGCTCAGAACAATCTTGTCCCATATCTCTTTTGCAGATTTAAACTGCATTACCTTGACAAATTCTGATTGAGATAGGCATCCTAATAGAGTATTGACCACCTTTGCATTTGTTTCATATTTCTTATTCTCAGCCGGATCTGTAGGAGTTGCTGATGGAAAAGTATACCCTGTATCTATGATATCCCAGACTTCTGTACCAAGAGATTGAAGATAGGCAGTGACTCTTACCTTCCAATAAACGAAGTTTGTAACATCAAAAATTGGTGGCCTGATTGATGCTTCCCTCTTGTAATTGATCATGATGCAAGATCTTTCTTCAAGCGATCAAGCTTCTTCTGAAGAACCTGCTCTGAAACCAATTGTTGGAAATAATACTGAGAGGGGGGGTGAATCAGTATTATCAAATTCTTTTCAATATGCCTTCCAGATTTATACTTTAATTTATTCTTCAAATATTGATCATTAATTTGTATGTCAGTGCCATATAATAATGAACAAGAACAAGAAAAATAGATAAGCACACCAAATAACACCAGATATAAGGTGGAAACCCAATGTGGGTGAAAACCACCTGCTGCAATTTGTCTCTATCTTCTTTCAATTAGAAACTTCTTTTACAAGGATTTTGTACTGGTGCAATCCTTTACTAGCACGCAGGCTGCAACCTGCAGAGAGCTACAACTCTCTCTTGTTTTCTAGTCTCTCCTGGAAGGGAGCTACAACCCCCTTTTCTATTCTACTTATTTAAGGACCACGTTTCATTAATTTTGAGACTGGATCCAAGAAGATAAAATAATCATCAAGTACATGCAAATCACCCAATCTCCTTATACAATCAACCAATGAATCACCCAACTTCTTAGAATGTTGTAAACAGAAAAGTAATACCAGAAATCTAAACCGAGAACTCTGCAACAATAGATAAAAGACAACCAACAAAGGTTTCAAGACAGGTCCGCAACTTCACCGATATAAACCTGCGGATATCCGCATTCTTTCTGTGCCTGAACTGCGCAGATCTACACCATATCCTTCTGCTGCTCTGCGTACCACCGCACTTTCTCCTTCTACTGAACTGCGTACCTCAACTCAGATCTGATCATGCGCCCGAGAGATCACAACTTATCAATAGATTCACCTTAAATTTTCTCCTTGATTTAGATCTAGCTTTTAAAACCAATCACCCAAACTTTCAGATCTTAAGATATTCAAATTTCACAAGTGTTTAGCCAAGTGATCTCCTTCCCCTTTTTATAGTCAATCCCTTATTCACACCATGGGACAAAACCATCAAACACCAATACAAGGGATCCAAATCGGGGTTCAACAATTTAGATCCTATACCACGGGCCAAAACCATAGGATCATGAATCGACAGGCTAAATACCAAGGGCCAAACATAAGAAACCCCACGTGAGCGCGCTTCTCTGCATTGGAGAGAGTGAACTGGGGGACCGCACCTTATGAACAGAGAACCTACAGGTATGTCCGCACTTCCTGAACGTCGAACCTGTGGGTCTGCACCTTTTGAGCGATGCACCAGCGAACCTCTTATTTTCCATCATTTTGAGAGCCTGAACAGAGTTTTTCCACTTGAGTGAGTTGCCATCAAGTACAACACTTGAACCATAGAGCCAAACCAGAATCATAATGCCAACAAAAAAGATGGTGGGCTCCAGTATTGTAGCAATGATGCTGCAACTCCTGGGACTCCCTTCTTTACTTTTATCAACCCAGTTGTTTGTAACAAACTTGGAAGCGACAGTGCTATATGCACAAGTACTAGCTCTTATTGTAGGTTGTCACTTGATCAGCTGGCACAAGTTCGCTAGGAGCTTAAGCCAACTTCCATGAGTTCTTAGAAGAAGCTTTTAACTATGATGGACAAAAGCTAACTCAAAAGAGGCTAGTCTACTTGCATAAAGAAGCTGAAAGCTGAAAGGAAATGCAAACCCTAGCAAACCCCAGTTTTACCGACTAACCGTATTGGTGCAAGAAAAGAGATGAAAACTGTGGAAATGGATGCCATTGACTCTTAGAAAGGTAAAATGCATGTGACTAAGCTACTTTTGAAGGAAAATATGGAAAAAACATCTTTTTGTATTTTTGAGTAATTTGGCAGAATTATTATGCATGTTCTTTCACTATTTTTTATTGTGCAGGGGTTTATTGGCGAAACGAAATGGAGTGGGTGCTTGCAGGAGGTTGGGAAGGTGAGAAGAGGGCCTAAGGGGTCCTTAGCACCCTTATAGAGAATTTCACAACGATCAGATCTTGAAAATCTGCTCACGTGAACTTCTACAGGAAGTCTGCAGGGGTTCTACAGGAACGACCGAAAGAGGATTTTAGAGGGTTGATGGAGGAAAAATGGTGGGAAAGTGGAAATGAAGGATGGATAAGGATGTTAGGGGGTCTAGGACCTGGTAAATGAAGCTATGGAGTGATGAAGGTGGTTGGATTGTTCAAGGATGGAAAGAGCAATGTTGCACAAAAATGTAGAAATTAGGGCGAATTGGGAAAGTGTGGAAAATGAAAGGAAGGAATCTTGGATCAGGGCTAGAATAGGTTGTATAGTGGAGGAAGGCTAGGTAGGGATGTATTTCAAGTGCTCTGCACACTATTTTCCAAAACTGGTCGAACAAAGACTAGAAAAACCACAGATCTATCTATTTTGACCTAAAAACCAGAAACATGATGAACATAAGTTTATAGATAGGAAATCATGCAATATAGATATGGAAACTAAGAAAGAACAGATCTAAACATGCAAGTACAATTGGTATCAACTTTTCCACCTTAAAACCTAACACTAGCAATTGCATAGGAAGGCAAAAATAGTGTTTTTGTGGAAACAAGTGTGCCTTGGTCTCAGCTCATGGTCCCAAGGAAGGAGGGATGAGATCAAGGACTACTTGATGGCCTTTTTGTAGAGCTTTTCTGTTACCAAATTTTCAAATCAATCTGAAGTATGAAAAGAACTATCTTAATCATCGAAATCAACCTAAGCAATAAAGAAATATCTTAACCTAAATAACAGAAATTATTTTATGAATGCAAGAAAACACATAAAAGTACACAAAAGAGGTACTAGAACTTGGGTTGGGCCCAAACCCAAGAGCTACAGCCTCCTAGGAAAGCTCAGAGCTGGTGCAAAGCGAAATTCATCTCCATTACTCAAAAAATAATAGTCATGTCACAAAACTGTTTACAACAAGAGCTCGAAAATGAGTTGAAATGCAGAGCTGCACTAAATTGCGAAAAACAACTGTTCAATAGCTAAACTACCAAGGCTTGAAGCCTTCCTACTTATGCAACGTCTCCTTAACTTTAGGAGCTTGGCTACCAAAACTGCACTTAATCAGCCATTTCACAAAACCTGCACAACTGCCCCTTGAAATCATCTTTGGTGGGTTGTTGAACTCTGAGCTGATGGTGGAGAACTCAAGGAAGGGGTTGTTTAGTGTAGGAGACACCCTTCCTACAAATCCTCAGCCTTGTTCCTTCGTATTTGGCTGTCAACTTGCTCATAAATGCTTGACCTTGGTCCAAAAGATGTCTAAAAATCTGCAATAAGCACGTATTAGACTTTGTGGTCAAGTGACTATTCTCATTCATTCAATTAACATAAATATATTCAAAAGAATGCATAAAAATATGAAGAATGGTGGATTAATCAAGAATAATAGGAAAAATGAGCCCATAAAGTTAACCATTTTTGGGGCTCATCACCAACCGCCTTACATCTTTTCCTGCCTAGAAATTTTTTTCCCCCTCTACAAGGCATCATGATTTATTACCTACTCCCATCCTTCAACTGTAGAATTTGTATTAATAAAATAAATAGCACATCAAATAATAAAGTTTATTATATAATATAAATTATGTTAGCCCAACATTACAAGTATTTAAGTATACCCCAAATTTTGGCGAAATAAAAGTGGGTTGTCATATTTGAGTCCCCACTTTATAGTTAAAACATTTTTGTCACATCCAAATCCATAACATCAAAATACCTTCTAGTATCCACAAAAAACTCATAGCTCTTCTTGTCTATGTAAAGTAGACCACAATCTTTATTAAATACCAATAGGATTCCTACCCAAACATTTAGCCATTATAGCTATCTAGGAGATGAAGGCAATTAATCATTGCAAATTTTTTCTTAATAAATCAATATAGATGCAATGGAAAACATGGACTAAAACAAATATATTTTATCTTAGAAACTCCAAAACTAGGCAAAACTCAATATTTTTCAATATATATTCTTTTGTACAGTGCTACAACACAACATATATATCCCGCAACATCCATGAACCATTAATTAATTTACCCTAATTTAGAGTACAACTATAGTTTCTTAACCGAAATTAAAAAACCATTGGGAAAACTATCATGCACCACAAAACCACTTTTAGAAAAAGTGTATGTTGAAAACATGAGAAAATAGAGGCAAAATCCACCTTTTTAATTTATTTTATTTTATGGGCATTCCCACCCCCTAGTATGCATTGTGCATTGTACAATGTCTGGAGATACTCATGCAAATAATATAATGCATACCCAACATTCTCCCACTTCTTGTTTCCTTCAAACGCAATGTGTTGCATGATTATATGGTCAACATTTAATGGCAATAATGATTTTTGTTTCTCTAAGCCAAGATAACTTCTCAATGCTCATAGGATTTGTTAATGAATATGCAACTTTCTTCAAAGTGTCCACTTTTTCTAGTACCACCTTCTTACCTTCAATCACATTTCTGACAAAATGATACTAAACGTCAATATTCTTTATCTTCGAATGATAAGTTGGTTTCGTTTCCAATAATATTAAACTCTAACTATCACAATTAATGTTAAAACTTGTTGTTCCAATCCAATCTATAAACAAAACCTTTATAACCATACTCCTTCCTTGCTTGCATGAGTGGCTACCATGTAATTATCTTCTATGGTTGAGAGTGCCAGTGCATATTTTATTTAGCGAGTCAAACTAATCGCTCCTCTAAATAGGTTAAACACATATCCACTTGTGTATCTTCCATGATCTATATCTCTATTCCAGTCTACATCAACAAAACGATGTATGTCTAACACTTTATCCAAACTTAGTCCTCCTTGGTAGCACAATCCATAACTACTAGTGCCATGAAAATATTTGAAACCCTCTTTACTATTGTCCAAAGCCACTTCCCTAGTTTGGATATATACCTGCTCAATACTCCCACTACATGTGTAGTTTTTTATCTAGGATAGGCCATTCTGTACATCAAGCTTCTTTCCACACTATCATATGGAACATGAGACATGTCCTCTTCCTCTTCGTGTGTCTTAGAACACTGATATGTATATAAAATTACATATATAATAATAAGTGCCTTTATCAATTTATATTCACACATATTAAACCTTTGCAACATTGCCTTGACATAAATCCTTTGACTTAACTACAATTTCCTACTTTCCCGATCTCTTTTAATTTCTACGCCCAAGATAAAATTTGTAGCGCAACATTCTTTCATATCAAATCTAGAGAACAAATAATTTTTCACTTCCTAGATGATTTCCTTGTCATTTACAATCAACAACATATCCTCCACATATAAGAAAAAATAAATAATGTGATCACCAACTAATTTGATATAGACATAATGATCCATTTAGTTGCTTGTGAAAACAAGTCCTAATATGTAAGTATACATTTTTTATTACCACATCATTTGTAATTTATATAATTCATATAGGGACGTTTTTGGCTTGCATACCATCTTCTTCTTGTATATTTCTTCTTCCAAATCCCCATGTAGGAACTTTGTCTTCATGTCCATATATTGCAGTACAAAAAAAAGTAGTCGCAATAAATAAAAGCAATCTACTAGAAGCCAAGTTGGAAACAAGAAAATAATATCGCCAAATTCAATCCCTGTTACCTAAGAATACCCTTTGTTACTAACCAAGCTTTTTATTTCTCCACTCTACCTTTTATATTCAAATTCTTCTTAAATTCCCATTTTCTACCAATGGGGTTTCTTCTAGGTGGAAACTCCACTAGGTCCCAAGTCTCAATACTTTCCAAGGCCGTCATTTCTTCAACCATGGCCTTTTCCCATTGTTTTCCATCCTTTGAATCCTCTTCCTCCATAATAGTCCTGGGGTCATCATCAATACTAGAATTTTTTGTTTTGAATGAAAATGAAGTAGAGTATACCTTTTTGGTTGCCTTCTTTCCTAAACTGACTTCCTTCTTGCCATAATCTATGGTTCTTCTTTTGATTCTTGTTCTTTTGTAGAGTCTGATCCATCATCCTTCAGTTCAAACTCTATATTCTTTAGTTCCTCCTACTAATGATTGAAAACATATTTTATTTCTCTAAATACAATATATCTACTATACATGACCTTCTTAGTTTTTAGGTTTCAAAGCCTATAACTTTTCATACCATTGTTATATCCAGTAAATATACAATTTCCAGATTTCATATACAACTTACTCCTACTATTCTTTCAATTGGAATGCATACATAATAATCATAGCCAAATACACTATAATTTTTAAGAGAAGGTTTCTTACCATTCCATACCTCATGTGAAGTCCTGTCCTCCAAAATTGAGTAGGGTGATCTATTTACTTGGTAACACATTGTGTCCATTGTCTCTACCTAGAATTCCTACCCTGACTTGACTAAAATGAACATGCTTCTTACCATTTCCATTAATGTCCTATTCATACTTTCTACAACTCAATTTTTATACAAGGAAATTGATAAGTGGATAGATCAGAAGCTGCACAATTTTGCAGCTCAAAAAAACTGGAATCTGTGTTTGTCAAAAGAAGATTGGTTTTAGAGATATATCTATAAAGAGGAACATGAAGTTTTCTTCTTCTCTTTTCCATGTGAATTATACGAATGGTTGGCTATATTGGCAGATGATCAATCTATCTAGAAGTTTTATAACCCTATTGTGTGGACTCCAGCATTACTGAAGCACCTAGAAGGATCGATAGGCGAGATTGTGAAAGCTGTCGATTACTGGATTGATAGTATTTTAAGTGGATTTATCACTCAGTTCATGATTGATACATCTGCTAGTTATAGCGAAGCTGAATGCCAATTTTTCAAAAGACCAAGTGGTAAGTATCTGAAATCTTTGAAAACTTGGATTAAAATGCTATTGTGTGAGAAATGGGTTATGCCACTAAATTGATGTTTAGACAAGACTCAATGGGAGCTATGAAAAGTGGGAAACAATTCATAAAAGATCTAGATAGAATTGTTGAGTATAGTCCTATGTTGGGAGCATCCGATGGCAAAGAAGAAAGTAGTAGTCCAAAGATGCCCAGAGGTGCACCCCAGTCAGTAGATCAAGGCACTGCGGGAATACCACATCCATCCACTCCACCTTCACCATCACCTCCACCTCACACACCTATGCCTCCACCTCCACCTCCACCTCTCCTATTTAGTATGGAAAACACTATGAATATGCCTATATTCAAGGGTCTGGGGATAGAAGACCTTGATCAATTTTGGTTTGTAGCAAATGTTGTGTGGAAGTCACATCAGATAACAGATGATGATTTGAAGAACGCGCATTTGGTCAGAACATTGCAAGATATGGCGTTGAGTTGGTATATTACATACAACACGACTCATCCATCTGTGTCATTGAAATAAACAAAATATGCGCTAAATAATGAATTCAGAAGGTGTAAGTCTCAAGCCCATTCTGTGACTAAGGTCAAAGAAATTAAGTGGAAGGTGAATGAATCTACATGGGATTTTGATCAAAGTTTGAAGTGTCTGATACAAAAGGCTAATATATAGATCTCGAATGAGCAACATAAGGATTGGTATATTGCTTCGCTGTTACCTCATTTGAGATTACCATTGTCACAGTAGAATCTTGGAACACAGGCTAAAGCGCTAGAAATTTCTATGAAACTGGAGGCTTCACCTATTTAGGATATGAATCAAGGAGTGCAACAAATTCAGTCACAGTTGGCTAGCCTACATATGGAGTTGCAGGATCTCAAAAAGGTGAAAAAATTCCAAAATGAGACCCATTCTGATGTATGGTGCTTAAAATGCAAGGGAAATGGTCATGACAAGGACCATTTCCTGGTATATCAGAACTATTTAATTGGGGGAGGTCCTATCCCCTTGAAGCCAAAAAATACCATTGGATTGTGTAACAGTGTAGTGCCATGGTGTGTTATTTTCCAAATAACAGGAAAAAACTTAACATACAATTTTCATGTGTTGAATAAGTTCATGCAGACCCCCCCAAAAGCTATTTTGAAATTTCTGTAAATTTGTAGGCCATGATGAGCAGAATTGCCGAAGCTATGAGTTAATGATGGATAGAACTATGATATATAGAGTACATGCTGAAAATCGTCTATAGCAAGATCAAGGCGCACCTAAAACACACGAAGGATTCCATGGATGAGGAATAGGATGATGGGGAGGAGATGGAAGAGGTTGTAGACATATTATTATTTGTTACAATTTTAGGGAGCGAAGCCACTTTGCATGAGATTGTCAAAACCTGGCACACCCCTCTTATCAGTATTGCTGAGAGTTTGACCATGTTATAAAGGATTATCCTATACTCATAAAAAAGATGCAAGAGAAGAAGAACCAAAAGCTTGCTAAGGACATCTAGATGATGAGGTTTGACCCACGCTAGGATGACCCCAATGTTAATATAGTTATGTGAAGTGATATAGCTACCGGGGAAGATAAAGCCGCAACAAAATTTCCAGAAGAGAAGCCTTGCGTGCGCAGGGGTGCTGAAAAAGATACTAAATTTGATTTGCATAAGGAAAAATAAAAATTTATGGAGGTGAAGAAGAGATTTGTGGATTTAGGAGCTTCCACATCAAAGAATTAGAGTGCGTGAAAAGAGAAGCTTGAAGAGGTCATTTCTCCAGAGGAAACATATGCTTCAATATTCACAATACTTCTTACAAACCTGCATGAAGCTCTTAAAGGACAAAAAAACATTGGATGGACTACAAGAGTTAATAGACAATTGCGCTGGGAAGGGTAAGTCACTGCTTGAACAATGCATAATGCATAAAGTACACAAAAGTAATAAAATGACTGGTCGGAAGATAAGATTTACTCCACAAATTGGAGAATTTGAAATGGACTAGGTGATCCTAGATTTGGGATTTGATGCGAATGTTTTTCCTAAACAGACCTGGGAAATAATGGGAAACCTAGTGCTACAGTGGTCCCTAATTCAGCTGTGAATGGCGAACCAACAGAAGGTTATTACTATGGGATGCCTACATGGAGTAACTATCGACATTGAAGGGGTACGCACTATAGTTGATTTTGAGGTAATCGAGATAGTAGATGATAGTAATCCCTACTCGGTGCTACCTGGAATTGATTGGGTGTTTGATATTAATGCGATCATCAACCTGAAAAAACAAAGCATGACATTTGATAAGAAGGAACTAAGATTCATTGTTACAATGGATCCAGCTGAGGGTGCGTGATATACTAAAATGGTCCGAGATTGCTATGAGGAGTATGAAATTGAGTAGATCTATAAGCTTAATATGCGGAGCGAGGATTAGATCAATCCTACGGTGGATAGAAGAATTACTTGGGAAAAGGAAAGCTCGTGAAACTTGAATTGAGATGAGGAGCTCGATCATTGGCATAGCAGATTGCATGAAGTATCAATTTTGTGATGCAACATATTTACTAAATCACTATAGTGTATATCCACTCAGGTATGCATTTTACCATATTATGATGGCTTAGAAGATGTAAATTTGTTTCTCGATAAATTTGAAAGGGATGTACTAGAGGAGCATTGGTTCAAGGAATTGGACATCGCACTGAGATATACACCTGCCTCATGGTGGGGTACACATAAGAATAACTTTGTAGATTGGAAGGAGTACCAAAGGATGATGAAGTTGTGATTTGGCTATGTAAATACCTTCCTTACTAAAATATATACAGGGAAGGATGATCTGCACGAGCGTCTGGCTCATTGGACAAAAGCATGGGGAGAGGAACCACAGCCTAAATGGGTACGTATATTCTGCCATGCCTTGGATACTATTTTGATGAACTGGTACTTAAAAATGAAGCTGTGGCATGGAATCGTGGAGTGGGATGTTCTGCAGGAAAGCTTTATTATAACATTCAATTCTGAGGATGGATTTGAATGTATTGATGAAGCATTATAGGAGCTCAAGGCTGTAATATTCAAAACACCTATAGAGCCTCTCACATGGGTATAAACCAACTTGAGTACACAACTGTGCCATGCTCTGGGACGCTACAATGTTACCATAGAAGAAGGTGAGGAAGATCCCATGAATATCAATATCCCTAAGTCAGAGGGATAGTGCGGAGTTGTTGGGCCTAAGATAGAGGTTCCTAAAATTTCAAGACCATTTTTTGACTAAGAAAGTGAATATTGGGTTAGAATCACAACCAAAGTTTGCAAATATAGGTGATTACCAGGATGAGGACAAAGTTGATAAAGTTGCGAAGTTTTTATAGGAATATCAGGACTTGTTTCCAACAAAGTTCTCTAATCTAAAGGGGATAGTAAGTGATCTAAGTGTTATGAAGATCAATCTGAAGCCCGATGTGAAACCGATAAATAAACACCCATACTGATTGAATACTAAATACAAAGAAAAGGTGCACGTAGAGCTAGATAAGATGCTCACGGCAGGAATTATTGAGCCTGTAGAAGAATTAGGTTGGGTTAGGCCTATGGTGGTTTAGGAAAAGAAGAAAAAAAGAAAAATTAGGATCTACATAGATCTTAGGAAGTTGAATGATTCTTGTGTACATTATCCATTCCCTATTCCATTCACTTGGTGGTCAAGAATCATACTCTTTTATATATGGATTCTCGGGATATCACTAGATCAAGATCACACCAGAAGATCAAAGTAAGACTACCTTTGCTACAAAATGGGGCTCTTTTCAGTATACAGTTATGCCCTTTGGAAATAAGAATGCCCCTTCAATCTTTTCTAGGGTGCTAGTTGCAACCTTTAAGGAATTTATTCACAAATTTTTGGAGGTCTAATTTGATGATTGGACGGTGTTTGGGTTAGTTAAAAATCATGTTACATGTCTTCCCCTGATGACAGATACTTGTAAGAAGTATCAGATCTCCCTAAATATGAAGAAGTGTATATTTGCATACCATTTGGAATAATTTTGGGCCACGTTGTTTGTAAGCAAGGGTTTATGGTGGACCCTGCTAAAATTGCACTGAACACTAGAATAGGTGTTGTAACCATCTTCTCCTTTAGAATGTCTAAGCTTTTATGGCAATCATCATCCCAATAAAATGCCACATCCTTCCTCAATAATTTCTCCATGGGCGCAATGATCTACATGTATTGCTTAATAAACTTCCTATAGTATCCTGTGTGGCCTAATGTTGCACGTAATTGTTCTTTGGGAATATAGAACTACCTATAAGAAGAAGTTGATTGGAAAAACACCATTTAGACTGGTTTATGGATGAGAAGCAGTGATGCCAATGGAGTACATAGTAGCCGTCTTGAGGATTGCTGGAATCATAGAGATGGAAGATCGGGATATAATGGAAGAACACCTCACGCAGATACTTGAGTTAGAAGAAGATCACTTCTTGGTAGGCTTTCATGAGCAGGTGCAGAAGGCTCGAGAAAAGGCGTGGCATGATCACCACATTAAGTAGCACACCTTTAAAATGGAGATTTAGTGTTGATGTATGATAACAAGTTTAATAAGTTTCCAGGAAAATTTCAGATGCATTGGCTGGGACCATACATTATTAAGGAGATTACGGATGATGGTGTAGTTCAACTTACGAAGCTGAATGGGGAGCTATTTCCAAGAAGAATCAATGGGAGTCAGTTGAAGTTGTACAAGGGCGATCCCACCCCTGCGCAATGACTATATGGATGCAGGAAAATCTTAGTAATTCAGGAAGTTGCAAGGAAGTGTGGGACTATAAACTATGCAACAGGGAGAAAAGTTTGGCAAAGAGATTCAGTTGCATGATGGTTAGGAGAAAGGCGTAGATGGAAACTATGATGAAGGAGTTGAGCTAGCATGGTGGGTCCCAAAAAGCCTAGCCAAAAAGTAACCGATGAAAAAAATGTAGGTGATTGGAAGGCTATTTTTCCGCTAAAGGGAGTGGGGGGAAAGCATTAAGGACCATATCTTTGGAAATATGTCGGCAAAAGAGCATTAATGGAGATTTGGAGGGAATCAATGGATTTGAATTCTGAAAGGTCTATAAATACAACATCCCACTACACATTCGAATGCTTTTCTTATAGAGAGATTGCCTTGAGATTTTGCGCCTAAGTTTGAGTCAAGATGATTATTGCATGTCTAAGCGAGATTGGCAAGAGATAGAGAGGGAATTTTCCCAGCAAGGGCTTGGGTTTGAGGCAGATTTGTCTGAGTGTTAGAAGAAACTATTATGGGAGAGAATTGACAAAATGAATGTAACAATGCTAGTCCCTACCACAATGCCTAGGTTTCCGAGGCCAAAATTGACTGCCTCTGTGACAGGAGAGAAGAAGTAGAAGAATCCACAACAAGCTCTGGCTCACCAATCACCGTGGAAAAGCCCAACTGAGGTTAGAAAGAAGGGTCAAATGGATAAAAGAAAGAAATTGATGGAGCCCCTAGACATGGATGAAGAATAATTGACTATGGGGTTTGAAGATATTGATGCAGAGGATGCAGTGCTAATTACTCAGCTACCACCTTATGTACCCCCTAAGAAATCAACTCCCAAGGTCACTAAGGACCCTGACTCGCTAAAGTAAAAAGTATTCATGCCATTTCTACTGAAGGAGGTACCTATTGAGGGTGACTTGTTGGCCTGGATACCATTTCTAAAGATGGAGGACTGGGATTTGGGTGATCATGTGAAGTTTCCACAGTTAGAACCTAGAAAATACTTGAAATCAGTCTACTACAAGGAGGCGGGTGTCACAAGGCTTGAGCCAATGAAGTGGGAGGCCAGAATTGAGCACACAAGATTGTTAAATATGTTGTGGGTCCCACACTTTAGCCGCAACATAATTAATACTATTTGTGTGCACCAATTGTTGGCACTGGTTCATGATGGGTGCCTGTGGCTAGGAGGGCCCATTCCAATTGATGACATTCTAGTCCACAGGATCACATTGTTACCTTATCAGGGTGGGAACCCCACAGACGCTTTTGTTGGGAAGTCATAGGAAAAGAAGTTCATAGATCAGATGAAGAGTGACTTCAAGTTGGTAAAGAAGTCATGTGGCTATGCCATTAGCTCTATCTCGGATGGCAATGTGTAGTTTGTTGCATAGATTATGCTAGGAAAAATAATGCGAAATTATCGTGTCAATGAGGTTCCGACACTAGTCGTATCTTTACCTACACAATGAGGCCAAGGGGTCCAATTCAGCTGGGATAAGTACCTCTATCATGAGTTCTTGGAGGATTTCATTGAAGCCTAGGAGGATGGAAATGCATTCCACTATCCGTGGTTACTACTTCTGATTATTTTAGTAGCCTGGAGGACACTTGTAGATAACTAGTTTCCAACACAGGATCCACACTTGTGCGAGGCTATGAAATTCGCCTCGTTGTGGGTAGTGAAGGATCCTGACCGCATCATTGAAACCAAGATGTTCTGGGTATTTTTTGAGTCAGATTTGCATACGGTGATCAACCAACGACCACGATTGTCACCTAGTCTCCATGCACAATACAAAAATATTGCAGAATTCAAAGTATATTTTCACAATATGTCCATACGCGCATAGAAGGATGTCACAGGAACATGGCACAATTTTCCATATTTAGTCATGGAGAATGATATTATGGGGGTCATCATCAAATGGTCGAGTGAGTGGGTCATCCCATCTAGCGAAGTTGTAGGAACAAGTAGGGCTGCAAAAGTTGATACGAGGAAATAGAAGCTAGAACAACAACCCAGAAAGACAAAGAGAAAGAAGCACATAAGGCTTCTAAGAAAGACAAAGAGAAGGCTTCTACAAAATAAAAGGAAGAGTAGAAGGAAACTTCTTGTATGAAAGAGAAGGAAGCACAAGAGGAAAAAGTTGCACAAGTAGCAACATTGGAGGTCACTATTGACCTCGAAGAACTGAGATAGAGCACATCGATGTTGAGTTTGAAACCAAAGGTGAAGAGAGAGGGGGCGTATACCCTTATCTCGGGTTTTGGACTTAGAGTCTCCCTTTAGGGTCAAGAAGAGGTAGAAGCAAAGTTCCACAGGACCTTGCAAGAAGCAAAATTCTGATAAGTCTACGAGTATGACACCATTGGTCCTCATAGAGGGGAACCTTGATGAGATAGGTGATGTTTTACACTCCGCCACTGAAACTATATGGGGATACATCAAGGACATAGTACCACCAGGTATTAGACAAAGTACAATAGGGCCTGACGAAATTGCAGGTCTAGACAGGGGTGATCCAAGTGAGCATGGGCAAGCGAGCGTGGATCAAGCAAGCATGCCAAAACTTAGTTTTGTTGAAAACACATCCAAGCTTCGAGCAGTACCACTATCGAGGACCTCTCTTTAGTTTGAGACAAATGAAGACTAGGAGCATATATAGTACTGGTAGAATCTTAGTATCAGCCTTGAAGCATTGTCTATCCATACCTTGCATGAGCTGCACCATGGAGTTTGGTATGAGATCTGCTTCTAGGAGAAAGGAGTGTTGTTTATTATCGATGAGGTAAAAAACTAACAATTAGTAGATTTTTGTAGAAAAAGCGCATGCCTTGTAAGCCTAAGACAAGGGGATGTAGTGAAATCAATAGCTAGAGGCAGCCCTTGCTAAAGTGTGTAGTGAGCTCCCTGTGCTCCAAATTCTAGCAGAGGTGGCCTCAGCATAGAAAATTCACAAGTTGGCTACTGTAGTGAAGGCATCCAAGGAAGAAATTGGAAAGGTTCGATTTGAGATGCAATTGAAAATTTCAGAGCTTCAACTAAAGTTGCATCCAACCACTCCTTTAGAAGTGGGAGAGTAGGGTGGTGTTGTAATTAAGGCAGACATGACCACTCTGGAAGTTGTAGTCAAGGACTGCAGCCAATTGTTTGAGCAAACCATGGAGATGTGGATCATGCTGCAGGAGGATCCACATGTGTAGATGATCGAAGAATACATCCATGAAAAGCAGCTATAGTTTTATGAGATCAGGGTAACAACGCGGACCTTAGCACCTGTTTAACGGTTCATCAAACTTCAAGAAGGGAAGTTTATACAAAGACAAATTGGTGAGCTACGTCAAAAGGCAACTATTATTTCCTCAATGACGCAGCAATGTGCCAATGAGGCAAGCCAACTATCATAGACAGTGTAGAGCAGGTTAAAGGCTATCCAACAAACACAAAGAACCATGGGCCTTGAAGTCAAAGGTCCAACAATAGATAAATTGGTTGAAGAAGTTTGATAGGCCGTCGTGCAAGGAACAACAAATCTTCAAGCATTGAAGATCGAATTCAGCGGTCTACAAGAAAAGGTTGAGCCGACATTAGTAGAGTGACTCGGGACGAGTCATGAATTTGTGTTGGGGGCCTCTTGGGATGGGGTCCCGTGACTTAAATTTTGTTAAAGGTTTTTTAAATATTGTAAAGTCTCCACATTTTGAGGAGTGGAGCATGAGTAGCGCAGGTTGATAGGGGTGAAAAGGGATTTAGGAAGTTCAAAACCCATTATTTTGTTAGAGTCAAGATGTTTTAAGACCCGTCTATGGTTTGCAAAACATGGTATTGTAATGAAGAAGAATATAAAACAAAGTTGTAGAGGAGTCATAAGATGGAAAAATAGAAGAAGAATAGCGAGTGATTTGGGCCATATTTTATCTATTTAGTAATTAGGAAAATGGGAGGGCTCTTGTAGCTATGTGCATAGAGACCTTGGTAAGTTCGAAGCTGAGTGTGTGGTCCCCCGCAACTATGTTCGCAAGGTTGGAAAGAACTGTAATTGAATATATGAAGCTTAACAAATACTTATTATGAAGAACTACTTGTGTATCTATGTATTATTGTTTTATCACTAAATTTACTATATTTATGACCCATTGAATGCAATTAATCAGGAAAAGTACTTAATAGATTCGTGAAGACATATATATGTTTATTTATATGATGTTATGCATGTTTAGCACAATCGATAGAGGGCATAAATCTGCTAATTGTTAATTACTATAAATTCCATATTTTAAGGGTTAGGGTTCACAAAAGTAAAGATAAAGCCCTAACTTTGATGAAAACACATCACAGAGTCCTCTAGATGTAGAAACCTAGATCTAGCATCCCCCAATACTGCCTCGGGTGAGACTGCACCCTGTGCTACGTGGGTTGTTTCCCAAAGGGCCGATAGTGTAGGGTTTTGTTAGTTAGCACAACTAACTCCAAACCTGGGTCCAAGTCCCCCCAAGCCAACACACACCCTAGGATGTCTTGCCCAAAATTCAACTTGGAATAAGTGTCCCATCAATCGTGGTTATTGTTTTTAAATTTTATTAAATGGAATTTTCACGAGGGATATTACATAACCACCTTGTCATCAATTTTACTTTGAATTCTTTGAACGTAGAGCCATATAGACTGGCCCAATACCATTCTTGAAAAACGTTGTCTTTGATGTTCCTATCATGCCAGACCCTGCTCTGTAATTGGATAACTTCAGTGTCACAGGAGGTCTTGCATTTTGAATTTATCCAAGCCATTTAATTAGAGCATCCTCTCCTATTGTGCCTTTGTAACATTGTAATCCAATTGTTCCACTATTCCCAAAGTATTGAACTCAAAATCAGTGGAGAGAAGAGCCTTCTTTCCATAGACCAAGTCATATGGGGTAAACCCAATAGTTATCTTCCAAGTTATATTATAGGCCCAAGTGGCCTCCACTAATCTATATTCCCAATCCTTTCTATTGTTACTCACAACCATGGTGAGCATGCCTTCTAATGCCCTATTGGTGACCTCTAATTGTCCATTTTCTCGAGGATGATAGATAGTAGATCTTATGTACTTGATATGATGGTTACTTAATGAATTCTTGATCAGATGTGTTGTGAATTGAGCTCCCTAATCAGTGACTAACTCTCTAGGGTACCCAAATATGTAGAACACATTCTCCCTTAAGAATCAGCCACTTTTTCCTCTATTTCCACCTTGATAGCATTTGTATTAGCCCACTTTGTCAAATAATTAGTGCATACTATTATGTACATTTTCTTCCCTGATGGTGGATCAATTGGCCCAATGAAATCCATGCCCCACTTTTCAAATGGCTTTAAGGCCACCTGTGGTTGCAAGGGAATTTCATCCTTGGGAGTAGTTTTCACCATCCTCTAGCACTGATCACATCGGCTGGTGTATATTCTTGCATTTTGGTGGAGAGTGGGAGAGTAGTAGTCAACTTGTAGAACCTTGGAAGTTATCCTCTTGGAAACAAAGTGACCACCACAAGGCCCATCATGACAAGATGAGAGGATGTCATAGGCCTCTTCTTCTCTGACACATCTCCTCAAGATTTGACCTAGTCCCATCTTGAATAGATTGTTCCCAATCTAAGTGAAAGGGGAACTCTTCCTTACAATTACGCTCTTCTCCTTGGATGACAGATTTGGAGGAAAATCTACAGAAACTAGGTAGTTGGCTATATGAGCAAACCATGGAGGGAGAAGTGAAATAAAAAATAATTGCTCATCTAGCAGCTGATCATCAACCATCCCTTCATCATCTGCAAGTAGATCAAGTCTAGAAAAATAACCTGCAACTACATTTTCTTTACCTAGCTTACCAATGATGGTTAAATCAAATTGTTGTAGTAGAAGAAAACATATAATAATTGTAGCATTCACATCAAGCCTTTTCATTAAGTACTTGGTAGTTGCATGGTTAGCATGTACAAGATTTTAATATCTAGTGATGTAGTGTCTAACCTTGTTCAGAAAGTGGACAAGAACTAGTAGTTTTGTATTAGTTACTGTGTAATTCAATTTTGCTAATGAAGTAAATGGCATAAGGAAACTTGTCATCTGTCTATCCTAAAGCTACTCCTACAGCTTTGTCATATGCATCAGCATGGATTTGAGAAGGAAGATCCCAATTTGGGCCTCTAAGTATGGGTGCAGTAGTTAATTTGTCTTTCAAGATCTCTGGGGCCTATTGGAAACTATTTTACCAGCAAAATTCAGAGTCCTTGGCTAGCAATCCAAACAATGGTGAGGCCACTTTGCTGAAGTCTTTGATAAACCTCCTATATTATCCATCTAATCCCAATAATATCCTAACATTACTTTACTTTTGAGGAGTAGGGACCCTTTTTATTATGGTAATTTTGTTTGGTTCCACTTGTACTCCCTCCTAAGATATTGAACGGCCAAGGACAGTCCCTACATTGATCAAGAATTCACACTTCTCATGACTAAGTAAGAGGTTCATTTCAATGGACTTATTTAGGAATTTCTTCAAGTTAGAGAGAGCCTCTAGGTAGTCACACCAATAGGAATTGAAATCATTCATGTAGATCTCTACAGAGTCATAGACTAACTCAACAAAGATGCTAAAAAATGCCCTTTAAAAAGTGGTAGGGGCATTACACAATCTGAAAGGAAGGACCCTATAAGCAAAGGTACCCCAAGGAAAAGTGAATGTAGTTTTATCTTGCTCCCTGGGATGATCTGGATCTAATTGTAAGCACCGAATCCATCCAAGAAAGATAAGAGCTTCTTCCATGCAAGACCATCCAAGACTTGATCAATGAAATTTAAAGGGAAATGGTAGTTTTTAGTGGCTTTATTCAGCTCTTTGTAATCCAAACAGATCCTTCACTTTCCATTCTTCTTTGGTACCAAAACTAGAGGGTACACCCACTCACTATCTGAGATGGGGTAGATGAACCCTACATCCAACAATTTTTGCAACTCTTCCTTCAGTATGTCTTTGAGGGCTGGGTTCATCCACCTATGAGGTTAGTGCATAGGTTTGCATACTTCCTTGATGTAGATGTGATGAGTACACACCGAGGGATGCACCCCCTTCATTTACTAATAGCTCCAAGGAAAGGCATCTCAGTGTTTTCTCAGCATGTTGCACAACTTCTCTTCTTGGTTGGCTGAGAGAGAGGAGTTTATCTTCAATGTTTTAGATGGACCAAATTCTACCATTTTGACATGTGTAGGACCTGATTCCACTAGGCATAACTCAGTTCAAGGATTCCCCTCAGATTCCTTCACAAGATCATTAAGAGACATAATGTTAGGGGATTGGTTCTAGAGGATTTGGTCAATGAGGTCATCTTCATCAGGTTTCCTCCCTCCTATAATAACATCTAGGGTATCTATTGGATGGGATGTGGTATGATACACTTCATATTCCTCCTCCTCTACTAGCCATAGGGGTCAGTATTGCTCCTAGGATGGTTGAGAAAGAGGGTACAATACCAACTTTTTAGAAAAATGCCCTTTGTTAATGGTCATGTTCCCATATCTACAACTTATGTAAGCATCAATATTGGCTATCCATGGTCTTCTAAGGATGATAGGATAACAATTGAATTTGGTCTTGGGCCGGAGAACTAGGAAGTCAACAGGGTACTCCGAGGAATCAATCAAGACCATTACATCCTCAACAACTCCCTCATGAGCCAATATGGACCAAACTGCAAGTTGTAGCACTGTGGTGGTCTTTCTCAAAGATCCTTGGAGGTTTAGTTTGAGGACGGTTTCCTAAGTCATCACATTTATGGCAGCCCCAAGATAAATCAAGGGGTGAGGGACAATTATGCCATCAATGTCTATATTTGACATAGGACTTCTAGGGTCCAAATACTTTGGGCAAATAACTCTCCCCAACATTAGATCAAATAATTTACCAATGACATTGATGGTAGGGGTTTCTTTATTTCTCCTCCCGGGATGTTTGAATAATTTCTATTTTATAAGCTTGTTGTATATGGGAACATCCTTGACAGCTTGGAGGAGTGGGATTTTAACACACAAGTTTTTCAATTCTCCCAAAAGTTCAATCTCTTCTGGGGTGTACTAGTAAGTATGGATTAATATTTCACGAAAAAGAGGTGGATTTGTTTCAGGGACAATCTCTTCCTTTTCCCTTTCAAGCTCCTCAAGTGGAGATGGAGGTTGGTTATCAGGGAGCACTCTCCCAAACCTAAGGTTGATTTCTTGAATGTCCATAGCATAGTTAGGGTAAGATGTCTCTCCACTATAGACCTGTTGTGCCTACTTGTTGTTCGGGTTCAGATTTGGTTGAGCAGGAATCTGAGGTTGCCTAGGTGGAGCAGGATGAATGAGTTGTAGTTGAGGTAGTAAAGAAGGAGGTTGGTTTAATTGAGGCCTCCAACCTTGTTATGGATTATTCTACTAAGGCTGTGTAGAAGAATATGGTTGAAATGTTTGATTGGAAGTTTGGGGAGGATACTAAGGTGCATAAGGATAAGGGGAAGGTGTGGACCATGAAGGATGAGTAGGGGAATAGCAAGGGGGCAAGGATGGATTCTGGTTGTGATTGTAATAGGAATAGGATGCACCTTACATGCCCTATTGGTATGGCCGAGGTCCTTGAGGCATCCTTTAATTGATGTAACAAACCTCTTAAACCCCACCTTCTTCACCTTGGTATACATATTTCAATCTAGGCAAAGAAGGACACTTATATGTGGAATGGTTTTCCTCATAGATCGAGCATACCTCTATAACATTTAATGGACATTCATTCCTGGGGTGCCTTCTAGTGAATTTAGGGAAAAAGATAGCTAAGGATCTCTCTACTTCCTTTTGTATCCTCTTGAACTGCATGGTGTCCATTTGCAGAGTAAAGGTGCGCAAAATTCCACTTTTAAAGTCCTCCAACATGTTTCCAATTTCATTTTTGATAGATGTGGTGGAGGAAGAGGAATTAGCCAAAGCTTATCCAGACCTATCCTTCTTCCTAGCAGCCCTAGAATGGTTTTTTAATATTGTCTTGATGTTGTCATAGGGTAGTTGAGAAATGTCCCCTATAGATAACACATTTACAGTGTCCAATTTGTCCTCCTTGATTCCTCTAAGAAGGACTAACTCAAGTGATTCAGGATCAAGGGTGCATCTATCCATTTTACAATTGAGCTAAAACCTTTCCTCATAGTCTTATAGGGATCCATTAGGTCCAAGAGTCATTCTAAATATTTCCTCTTTGGTTTCTTTGGACCTACAATAGTCCTTGTACTTGATGTTAAAGGATTTCTACATTTGAGCCCAAGTAGTGATGATATCCCCAGGTAGACCAATGAACTAGCATGGGGTTGCATCCCTAAGGGTGGATGGGAACAACCTCAACTTCTGGTCATCAAAGCTATAATCATAAGTTCTATAGACAACAACAAACTCAAAAGAAAAAGTATCAGGGTCCTCTAAGGTCAAGCCATGGAAGTGAGGAAGGGCAGAAGGGCTTGTATTTTTCATCCTAGCATCTCCATTAGTATCTCTAATGGAAAAGAACCCTCATTTATGTTTTCAGCCATGGTGTAGGTATGTGGAATGGTTTCTTCTTCTTCTTCCCCAATAGGTTCTTCAAAGATCTCATATTATTCACCTAAGGGGTCGTCTAACTCCCCTGTAGTTAGAGAGGGAAGTTGACAGTCATTGAAGAAGAGTGAAGGTTGATTGTTTGATGGTGTGGGGGTATTTTGTAGAAATTTCCCTAAAGTGTCTCTACTCCTACGATGCATGAACTTTTTTTTGCTTTTTAGGTGTTTCCTCAAAACCAAATTCAAAACAAAAAGGAAAGCAAGAATAACATCTATCTTCTTAATGCAAAACAGAAAGAAAATCATAAATTACATCTACCTAGACACCTCCCTGAAAATGATGCCAAAAATGATGAGCCTCAATATTGGAACAAGAATTCTAAACTCCCAAAGCTACTAGCTTTACTTTATCAACTCAGGGTTTCGTACAAACTCAGAGGTGGCAATGCTATATACACAGTAGATGCATCATTCTACTCATGCCACCCTCAAATAGTTCACTTAATCATTAGGGTTCTAGACCATTCCTCTACTGAACTAAAAGGAGTCTAACTACTTGAAATAAAAATTTAAAGGGTAGTCATAGTGCAGAGAATGTAAATGCTTTTCAACTCAAAAAATGAAATATCTCAGCTTGTAAATGCTATGAAAGGACACAAATCTTATGCTAACTACAGAAAGGAAACTATGCTAACTTGTAATCCATCTTCTAGCTATTAGGGATGCTTGAAAACAAAATATTATTCTATCATTTCATAATTCAAGAATGCACGTATTGACTATCTAATACACGCGTGTAGAGAACAAATTTCTAATTGCTAAATTCAGAAATGAAAGAACTAATGTTATTTGATCTTTCAGGAAAGGAAAGGGAGTGAAGGGACTAGTCTAGGTGACACTTATGGTCATGGAATCCAAGATGAGGGGTCAAAATACTCCTATAATAAGCAAGGATATCAATGGAATTCAAAACAAGATGTTATAGGTGTGATACATGATGTTGTTACAGGATTCCTTTACCGTTAGAGGATGTCCTAAGATGCTATGGGAAATTGGATGAGAGGGTTTGGAGGGTAAAAATGGTGAGAAGAAGTGTTGTAAGGTTGTATAAAAGTTGTGGGAAATTTAGGGAAGGTGATCAACACCTTTATCCAATCCCAATAATTCAAGAAGGCTAGATTTGGGCTAAGATGACTGCTCATGGTGACCGAAAAAACAAAGATCTAGAACATGGGTTGGCATGCATCAGAAGAAGGTGGAGAATACCTAAATGGAGTTGGTGGAAGGGTTACTTTCCTACAGATCCAACAACCCTACAATAACACATGCTCCTGTTTCTCTTTCCATTTTCAAATTATTACAAGTCAATGTGGAAAAGATGAGTTGAATTTCAAAAATCTTATCTAACTAATGCTAAGAACTTGATCTATGAAATGAACTACCTCCTAACCTACAACAATCATCAGAAGAAAAAAAAAAATGTAAATCTTTCCAAGAATTCATAAACAACTATCTAACTAATTCTAAAAACTTGATCTATGTAATGAACAGGAAATCCCACTCTGTTTTTGGGTTGTGATAGTGGGGTCCTCTAATCATGATCCCATGCAGGAGATGAGGTAGGGGTCACTGTCACATGAATTTTGATGGAATTTACTTTACTGAACTACAAAAACTAATTTACCCTCTAAGCTAATGGAAACATGCATGAGAAACAACTTAATCAATCTTCTAAGCTAAAAGAAACATGAATAAAATTCAACAATTACTCACCATTATAGAATAAGAATATAGACACAAGAGAAGAAATTCTACTGCTAGGGTTGGGCCCTAAACCAAGATATTCAACCCTATAAGTCAACTCAGTGTTGGATCAAAACAAAACTTCTAATTATCATTCAAAAAGTGTCATGTACATCATCAAAATAACAGTAAAATTTGCTTCAGCTTAATGTCCTCTTGGCTACAATAAGACTTTGAATCCTAATGATTCCCTTAGTTTGTATATTTATAAAAAAGTGGAGCTATCAACATCTCCCTAGAAAATAGGTATATTTGACTCCCTAACTCGAGAATAGGTGAATCTAACTCTTCATTGAGTTGCACTAGATCAGTTGTCAATGAACTTGACCTGCTTGGCCGCCAATGACACCAAGTTGATTAGATAGAGTGGGGGGTATTTAACTGATTGGAGGAGTTAAGGAGGTGGACCACCTCCTAGAATCTCTCTTTCTTGTATACTCTGAGTTTATGCACTCAAATCAACTCAAAATTGTTGCAATCCTTGAATTTAACACACATTAGGCCACAAGACACAACAAGACATATTTAGCTCTCACACTAAGCATAATATAACAAAATTTATAGATAAATGTGAGAAAACTATAATATAATAAGCTAGAGGATAGAATTGTGACCCATATAGTATACCTATTGATCAGCTTCATCACCAAGATCAGATGATGCCAAAAACCTAACCCAATGGAGGAAAAATGTAGCCAAGGAAAGGAGATTAATTTTGGAGGGAGTGAAAGACCATATTGTCTCAAATATCCATGGGAAAGAAACTCATTTCACAATGTGGAAGGAAATGATAGAGCTATTCAAGAATAATAGTGACCATAGAAAATTGGCCCTCAAATAAAAACTTTGAAATATCAAGATGAAGAAGAATGGCACTATTATGAAGTATCTCACTAGATTTACGCAAATTCAGGATGAGATTGGAGGGGTTGGTGTAAATGTTGCAGAAGATGATATGGTGAGCCTAGCTCTTCTAGGCCTTCCTAACAATTAACATAGCTACTGGAACTCAACGATGGGAGGGATAAAATACCAAATTGGGAATGCTTGTGGAATAATTCGGTACAAGAAGAGATTAGGAAAAATACCAAAGATGGAACTTCATTGAAGGGAGAGGATGAAGAAAATTTTGCATTGGTTGGAAAAGGAAAGAAGGGAGAAGGGAAGAGATCTCAAACAAAACCAAAATACAGCCAAGGGGGGAAGAATAAATACTTGTCCAAAATAAAATGCTTCAATTTTCATGAATTCAGACACTATGCTACAAAGTGTCCACACAAAAAGTCTGGCAAGAAGAACTCAAGAGGAACAACAAGTGAAGCTTTGGCTTCATAGTTTGATTTTGACTTCGCCCTTATCACATGTAGGGCCAACACTATGATGGTGAGTGTGTGGTACTTAGATTCAGGTGCATCGTTCCACATGATAGGGTGTAGAGAGTTTTTCAGTGACCTAGAGGAGAAAGATCTCGAGATGCATATTGAGCTTAGCTGTTATGAAACCATCTCAAGAAAAGATAGAAAAGATAGATCAACACCTTAGAGTTCAGCCTCTTCGAGGGGGCAACCTCCTTTACATTACATAAATGAACAATTCTTGGATGATTCAAATGGAAAAAACTCCTTTCTATATATAGGAGTCTAAGGAGTCACAATATAACCCAGCCAACCTAACAATAATAATATAAAGCCACAAAAATAACAATAGAGGGATTGTATGGGGCACAGTAATAACAATATGGCGGCAATAGGGGCACAACAATAATAAGGGGTATAACTACAATAGTAATGGGGTAATCACTAGTATTATAGGGACCCAACATGCCCCTCTCCTTCAAAAAAGTGTTGTCCTCAATGCTTGAGTAGTTCTGGATACTTTTGTATAAAATTCTCATCCTCCCATGTGGAATCTTCAGCGGCTAAGTTCTTCCACTTTATAAGATACTCTGAAATTGATCAATTTCGTAGCTGTGGAGTTCTTGTTTCTGTGACTGCTTCCGGTTCCAATATAATTTTTCCTTCCTCATCAAGTTCTGGCAATATTGTTTGAATTGGGAGCTTGTCACCTATAACCTTGTTTAAACATGAAACATGGAAAACTGGGTGCAATCGAGAAGCTGTAGGAAGCTCCAATTTGTATGCCATAGTACTAATCTTTTGCAACACCTTGTATGGACCATAATACTTTGGTGATAATTTATTATCCTTCTTAACTTGCTTGAGGGACATTTGCTTATATGGTTGTAGCCGTAGGAATGCCCAATCACCTACATCAAAACTTCTTTCACTATGATGTTGATCTGCCTGTTGTTTCATTCTATTTTGTGCCAACACGAGGTTATCCTTTAAGAGTTGGAGGACTTGTTGTTGATGTTCGCTGTGATGTTCCATTGCCTGAACCTTAGAATTTTCTCTTAAATATGATGTGATGGATGGTGGTTGATACCCATAAAGTGCCATAAATGGGGTCATTTTTGTTGCTGTATGGAAGGAAGTGTTATACCACCATTCAGGCAGAGGCAACCATTTGGCCCATTGTGTCTGTTTATAAGATGAAAAGCAACGAAGATATCCCTCCAAACATTTGTTTACTATCTCAGTTTTCCCATCAGATTGAGGATGATAAGATGAGCTATGAGCTAACAGAGTACCAAGAGAAGAAAATAATTGTGTCCAAAAATTTCCAGTGAAAATGGGATCTCTGTCACTTACAATAATCTTTGGGTTTCCATGTATCTTTTGAATTGTTTCCATAAATGCAGTAGAAACTGTACTGGCTTTAAATGGATGTGATAATGCACAAAAGTGTGCATACTTGGTAATTTTTTCAACTACCACCATGATGACACTCTTTCCCTCAGACTTGGGTAAACCTGTGATAAAATCCATTGAAACCTCCTCCCAACGTTGGCTTGGAATGGATAAAGGTTGTAATAGACCCGATGTCTTAATTGTTTCAACTTTATCTTGTTGGCAAACCAAACATTCTGCCACAAACTTTTGAATATCTGATTTAAGGCCATCCCAAAAAAATTCCTTCTTAACCCTGTGGTAAGTTTTTAAAAATCCTAAATGCCCTCCTAAGGGAGAAGTGTGCAATTCCATAAGAATCTTTTGTTTTAGCTGGGAATTCTTACAGAGGTATAAGCGATCTTTGTACCATAACGAATCATTTTTCCAGCTAAATGTATCAGACGTACTGGAATCTTGTTGTAACTTTCGAATAAGTGCCCACACTTCTTCGTCATTCTTCCATTCCTCCCTTGCTTCGTTTATCCAATCTGGTTGGATAATAGAAATGGCGCACAAAAATGCTTCCACATCCTCATCCTTTCTTGAGAGTGCATATGCCACCACATTTTGCTTCCCTTTTTTGTAGATGATTTCAAAGTCATAACCCAACATCTTTGTGACCCACTTTTGTTTCTCTTCAGAGGATAACATTTGTTCTAAAAAATATTTAAGGCTATCATGATCCGTTTTTACCTTGAAGTGTCTTCCCATTAGGTAGGGTCACCATTTCTTAAGTGCATGGAGTATTGCCAACATTTCCTTCTCATAAATAGCTTTGCTTAAAAACTTTCCCTTGATTGGACGACTTTCAAAAGCAATGGGTCTTTTATCTTGCATTAGAACAACACCAATTCCATTTCCTGAAGCATCACATTCCACAATAAAGGTTTTTGTGAAGTCCGGTGTAGCTAAGACCAGTGCTTGGCACATTGCCTCTTTAAGATGTTCAAAGGCCTTTGTTGCTTCCGGAGTCCATGAAAATGCATCTTTCTTCAATAATGTTGTTAGAGGTGTTGCTATTCTCCCATAATTCTTAACAAACTTGCCATAATACCCTGTCAACTCGAGAAATCCTCGCAGATGCCTTATGGATGTGGGGATTTTCTATTCCTTAATGGCTTTAATTTTGCTAGGGTCTACCTTAACTCCTTCATGAGATACAATATGACCCAGATATTCCACCTCCTGGACTCCAAATAAACATTTGGATCTTTTTGCATATAATTGTTTCTCCTCCAATAGTTGTAGCACCCTGTCAACATGTTCAACATGATCCTTCCAAGACTTGCTGTAGATTAGTATATCATCAAAAAATACTAACACAAATTTTCTAAGGAATGGTTTGAAAATTGAATTCATCAAACCTTGAAATGTTGAAGGTGCATTGGTAAGGCCGAAAGGCATTACCAAAAATTCATAATGACCCTCATGAGTTCTAAATGCTATTTTCGTAATGTCTTCAATCTTCATTCTGATTTGATGATATCCTGAACGAAGATCCAACTTGGTGAAGTAAATTGATCCATGCAATTCCTCCAGTAATTCATCAATGACAGGAATGGGGAACTTATCTTTAATAGTGATATCTGTACGGCCTAATGTTTGGAGGAACACTTCCTAGAATCAAATGAATAGCATGATCATGATCATGCATAGGTGGGAGACCTTTACGAGTCTCAAATACCTTGGAATGATTGTCCAAGACTTTTTGGAGATCTGGAGAAATAGATGATTCCGATGTGGAAACATCTAGTGAACATAATTGTGAAATTACACCTCTTTGTTCCTTTTTTATAAGCTTTGTCATACCATTAGAGCTGATTATCTTTCTTGGTTTCCCTGCAATACCCCTTAATTCAACTTCCTTTCCTTCCATAGAAAATTTGACGAAAAGTTCTTGAAAATTAAAAGCTATTGTACCCAAGGATTGTAGCCATTGGACTCCTAGTACAACATTAGCACCTCCCATTGGAATGGAAAGCATTGGGCTAGTCAATATATATTCTCCCATGGATAGCTTTATATTATGGCACTTTCCAGAGCAATTTATTGTTCCTCCATTTGCAATCATCACTTGACACTCTGGTGCTGGATATGGGAAGCAATTCAATTCTTTTGCTACCTTACAATAAATAAAATTGTGTGTGCTTCCTGAATCAATCAAAACTATTACCTTTTTCTTCTTGATTTGTCCTTCTATCTTGATTGTTTGAGGAGTGGTAATTCCTGCCAATGCATTACAAGATATGGTCGGATTTATTTGTTCTTCATCTCGGCTTTTCTCCTGGAGTATATCGTCTTCGTTTGACCTTTATTGCTCCTTTCCTTCTTCCTCTTCACAATCTATGTAGAATAATTTCTTCTCAGCACACTTATGACCTTTAGTGTATTTGATATCACAACTGTAACAAAGCCCTTTTGCTCTTTTTTCTTCCAATTGTTGTGGTGTCAACCTTATAGGTTGTGGAAGACTAGGGGCAACAACACTTTCATCTTTATAGTTGTTATTGGTATTGTTATAGCTCCAAATCTCACTCTTATGGTTTGTGATGCTGCACTCATGGCCTAGGGCAACCCCTCCTTCCAGACCTGGTCCTAAAATTTAAAAAAACAGTGTTTTATCCCTTATACGCGACATTTCCCTGAGTTAAACGCGTGTACACGCGGGTCTGTGTATACCCAACCCGCGTGTATGTATTAAAACACTTAAAAAAATAAATAATTCCTTATTTTCGGGCGGAGATCGCGGGTTTTACCTGCTGATCACCTGTTAGTGCCCGTGGCCCAACTGTTCCCAACCAACTCCTAACTAAAAAACTACTTTGGAGATGGTATAAAAAGATATCAAAGGGAAGGCATAAGGGGGAGAAAAAAGAGAGCAAGATTATTATGCTGAGATTTTCCCCTTAGACCAGGTCTGAAGTCCTTGGTGCCTTCTGCACTTCCCCCATTTTGCATAGGAAACCCTTGTTTCCATGTGTATTGGTGATCATTCATCCTTTATATCACCATTGAGTAAGACTTGGAAGGAGCTCTTGTTGGAGGCTTGAGGCTGGAACGAATCCGGGAGGAAGCTTTGCTTGGAGCCTGCTGAAGGTGTTTCAGGTGAAATCTTTCCGTTATATGTACTTTACTTGTCTTTATATAAAGAAACACGTCTTGGTTCCTGAAACAATCTTTCTTTGTGCTTATGAGATTCTTGTTTTGAATTCTTATGCAAGTAGTTACTTAAAGATTTTTATAACTAACTTTATAGCATGAAGATGGTTTATGTATAAGTATTTGTCCATGCACTGCTGTGTTCTTTGATTTGTTTGTTTTACAGGTCAAAGGAGAAGAAGGGAACTCCAATAAGGGTTTGGACCCTAAAGGCATTCTCGAACGTAGGACCTTAGGTACGTACCCTCAACATTAGAATTTGATTACAGTAAAGATAATGGTTGTGTGTGTGTTTCTTTGAATAAGCAATTTTCAGTCTGGTAGAGTATTAACCCAAAGGACCCTAGGGGTACTTTCCCCTCAACCAGGTATGCTTCCTAGTTGCCATAATTTTGCTTTCCATTTTTCTTGCTAACCTGAATGCCTTCTCTAATGAATCAGGTTCCCAAAGGCGAACATCATGTTGGATATTATCCTTTAAAGACCCTATGAACACATCAATCCTATGCTCCTCTGGAATATCTTTTACCCTTATGTTCAATTTTTGGAACTCCTCAATGTGCTCCATTATTGAACCCTTTTGTTTGAGAGTTATCAATTGGCTAAAAATAATGTTGATTTTTGTATCCTCATAATTTGCTATCAATTCTTCCATAAAAATTGCCCAAGTGATAAATTGTTTACAAGAGCAAAGCCATTGATACCATACAAACTGATTTGGTTCCAAATATAAAGTTGCCATACGTACCTTTTGTGTGTTTTGCAAATTATTGAGATCGAAGAATTGCTCCATCTGTAATATCCATGTGGCGGGATCCTTGCCATCAAACTTCCTCATATCGATTTTTGGAATATGGTGAGTCTTCAATCCAACATTAGAGTCTATGGAATCATGATTAACATTTCTTTTGTTCTCATCATGAGTTTCCTTTAGTACCCTTTCACCATTAGTGACCATTTCTTGTAACAACTTATTCATATTTATCTTCAATTCTTCCATCTTATCATCCATGCCATCAATTTTAGCGTCCATGCCATTCACCTTAGCTTCCATGCCATCCATCTTAGCTTCTACGCCTTTATTTAAACAATCCATCTTAGCTTCTACACCTTTCTTTAGACCATCCATCTTAGCTTCTACATCTTTCCTTAAACCATCCATCTTAGATTCTGTTGCTTTTTGTGCAAGTGACACTTTTTGCACTTGTTCTTGTAATTTTGATATATCATATAGCATTTCTTCTTCTTTTTCATGAGTCATGCTAGAGCTTTCAGGTTCCTTATTAGGTGTTTTCATTTTCTTTCCTCGAGGCATCAGTTACCGATAATAATGCTCTACTAGCCCTTTGAATTCGTTCAAAATAAATTTTCAAACCACTCTTAAGCAAAAATTTAAAAGAATCTACACACCTTTTTTTCACTTTGTAGGAGCTCGATATTGCCTTTGATGTATCTCTGTACTTTCAGATCATCCAGTTCTGAAATTGCAACCTGTGGTAGCCCTCTATGTCCTCTTTCCAATGCCACCAGTCTAATTTGGATTCTCCAAGGAAGAGTTATGCAAAATCTCCCACAGTGACCTGATAATAGACTAGTTTAGTAGAGCGAACTTGTATGATGTGCCACGAGTCACTTTTTCATCCTTTGGCTCTGAAAAATATATACAAGAAACTAAAGTCCGTCCTCTTTCTGCACCTTCTTACAAAATTTCAATCCAATGCTCAAGGAAAAAGTTATGATGATTTTCCCCAGGTCACCTGTTTGGAATGTAATTCATGGGTCTGCAAAAAGACCAACTTCCTCAGATTATATCTCCAAAAATATAGCGCAAAAAGCTCTGAAATTTGGACCCAAGGTTCAGCACGATGTATTTTCAAATGGGTTTTTTTTAGCTTCTGAAACGTCACAGAAAAAAAGTTATAGTGAAAATGCCACAATGACCTGTTTGGAGCAGCGAAACCCTAGAATCCAAAGCTTTGATACCAAATGTTATGAAACCAGCTCAAGAAAAGATAGAAAAGATAGATCAACGCCTTAGAATTCAACCTCTTCAAGGGGGAAACCTCCTTTACATTACATAAATGAACAATTCTTGGATGATTCAAATGAAAAAACCTCCTTTCTATATATAGGAGTCTAAGGAGTCACAATATAACCCAACCAACCTAACAATAATAATATAAAGCCACAAAAATAACAATAGAGGGATTCTATGGGGCACAGTAATAACAATATGGCGGCAATAGGGGCACAACAATATTAATAAGGGGTATAACCACAATAGTAATGGGGTAATCACTAGTATTATAGGGACCCAACATTAGGGATGGCGGAAGGTACAATGGTATCGAGATTGGTATAGTAACCTTCAAGAGGGAGTCGTGATCCCCTATTAGCCTCCAATATGTCATGTTTGTGCTAGGCATAAAGAAGAACATCATCTATGTAGTAGTTTTGGGAGACCATGGTTATGATGTGATCTTCAACAAAGGGTAATCATTCTTGAGATACATAGCTACTGGACATGTGAAGCAGATTGGGGTTCATGTGAAGATCATGTATAAAATTGATGTGGAATATTGTGTTGCATTAAGCAGTAAGGAAAGCAAAAGTGTAGATTCGTAATGTCGGTGTACTCTAGGATAGGAGATAGGGCCATTTGCTTCATGGCTCCCTAAAAATTACACAACAAATAACCACTGTCCTCCATAAAGGAGAATTTGAGAAAAAGGCTGTCTACAAAGGTTGTACCTTGGGAAAGTATGTAAAATCCACAATCCATGATCGCGATAGCAAAGCACAAGCAGTATTCGAAAGAGTCCATTATAATGTTTGTGGATTTTTCTCAACAACCTCCACTACCATACATAAAAAGTTTGTTATGTTTATTAGTGATTTCTCAATGAAGTGTAGGATCTTCTTCATGTGAAATAAAGATGATTCACTCTCAAATTTTGTAGAATTTGAGGCACTAGTTGAGAAAGAGACTGATAAGAAAGTAAAGTCTCTGAAGAGTGACAATGGAGTTAAGTATGTTTCAAATTAATTCAAGTATTTCTGTGTGAAAGAAGGAATTTGAAGAGAGATTATAACACTTGATAACCTGTAGTAGAATGGGGTAGTTGAGAGAAAGAACCAAATCGTTGTTGGAGCTACTAGAGTTATGCTACATGACCAAGGCCTACCACTTCATTTGCGGGAAGAGGCATGTAAGACAGTTGTCTACTTGTAGAACCAGAGTCCTCGTCAGATTCTTGGTATGATTACACCAGAGGAGGCTTTCTCAAGGAGAAAGTTGGATGTGTCTCATTTCATAATTTTTGGATCCCCCATTAACTGCCATGTCTCAAATGATTCGAGGAAGAAGCTTGAATTGAAAACATAATTGGGAAGTTTTTGTGGGTTACACCAAAAATCTACAAAATTAACATGTGTACCTACCATCCCTCAAAATGATAGTTGTGTGAAGGTATGTAAAGTTTGATGGCAGGAAAGTAATGCGGTGCTCTCTTGAGAGGTAGCTTCAGATCCCATGAGAAGAGGATATTTTATCTCCAAAGAAGGAGCCCCAAGAAGTTGTGGAGAAACTACAAATGGAGGAGCAAAGAGGAGGTAGAATGGATACATTCACTGAAGTAGAAGTATCCAGAGAAGGTAGGAAAAGAACTAGGGAAGTTGATAAATTAGTGCAAGATATGAAGGATAATGTGGACCTCCTTCAAATTTGCACAGGCAAAGGAGGTGACCTGAGAGGTATAATGGCTACATGGATCTAATGAATAAGATTGCAGAGAATGAGCCATCCTCTTTTGAGGAAGTAGTAGAGAAACCTGTTTGGGTTAATTCTATGGTGGAAGAATATGAATCCACCATGAAGAAAAATGTTTGGGAATTGGTCCCAAGACCAGTAGATAAATTAGTTTTTGGTTCAAGATGGATCTTCAAGGTTAAGAATGTAGCAGATGGAAGCATAGAGAAGTATAAGGCCATATTTGTGGCCAAAATATTTCTCAAGTTGATGGAATTGAATATGAGGATACATTTTATCCCGTAGCAAGGTATTCATCCAATAGATCAATTCTTGCACTGGTTGCACAAATGGGGTGAAAGATCAACTAGATGGACGTAAAAATAGTATTCCTAAATGGTGTTATTAAGGACGAAGTATATATAGAGTGACCAAAAGGTTGTGAGACATTTAATCAGGAATCTCATGTGTGCAGACTCAAGTGAGCATTTGTTACATTGCATTTTGTCGCATTAGGCAAATGACCATCCGTTTGTATATTTCACTATCCATAAATGGGTTCCAAAGCATCCCCTTGGAAGGATAGAACCCAAACTATCCCAAAGATAATGAAATTCATGGATCCCATGGCTCAAAATATTTTTTTTGGCTTCCTGCGCAGTTCCCTAGTCAATTTCTACACATACACAAAAGGGTCCATTATAAATTGTGCATAAGTGTGCTTTGTCTTACAATGTGGCCTACGCACATCACTTAACACATGTAAAAATAAAAATTAAAGTATAGCAACATTTTTAGTTGAATATTTCCTAACTAACAAGCTTCGAATGGATTCCTATTCAACCTTGATCCATCCCATCATGGAGATACCTCCCTCTCTTTGTGGAACCCCTATCCCACCATTAGTGGATCTTATCCCTTAGGAAATAGATCCCAAAATCCCCCCTCTTTGCATATAAATCTAATACAGACGCGGGGATTAAGGAGGACAATTGGAAGTTGTAACACCCCCTCCTCCCAAGTCTACCCAAGCACTCAACCAAAGGGGGTAAACATGTGACGAGAGAGGTCACTATAAGGGATTAAACCTCCCTAGTGACCTTAAGGAAATGGAATTTACGCAACATATCAAACAACCCATCAACATCACCAACAACACCCTCAGGAGACATGTCATCCACTCAGACATCTTTTCCCTAAGTCCCACTGATGTTTTAAGCCTTTTAACCCATGATCACTCTCATGTTATAGGAATCATAACATCCAGAAGCCAAATTCTCTCTCATAGGCCTTGTGCTAGTGTCCTTGGACTATTTTCAGCAGACTAGTGCCAGTGTCCCTAGGATTTGAGCCACTTTTCTAGCGTCCAATCCCATCCTCTGCCTAGAACTTGTTACAACCTCTATAATCCATCAAAGACATGACGACAAGGTAATAAATATAAAATAAACCTTAGGGTTTATCTATTAATGAAAAAGGTATTATAGACTATGTGTGAATTTAGCTTATGTTACTTAGTGCAATGGATCGAAAATATTGTGAATAACATAAACACATAAACAGTTTGAAAAACACTTTCAATCACATCAACATAGCCAAATTTAATAAAGGATTTCACCAGACTTATGGATACATCTCCTGTACCTTTTGCTTCCAGTGTTGACCTCTTTATTTTGTCTTCAAATTGTTGTTATAGGTATGAGCTCAAAAATAAAGTCTCAAGTAAGAAACTGGTTCTCACCACTACATTCAGCTCAAAATTTCGAGTCAAACGAGTATAAACTTGACCATATTTGGCCACTATGACCTCCAGACCCCCTGGAATGGTCCAAAACCATAATTTTGTTATCTTGCGGTGATATGGTATTAATATACCACATGCAGTTGCAATCTACGATGAGTGTGGGATAATTTGATAACATAAAATTAGAGGATTGACGATCATGGGGTTGACCTTGACGTCCAGCCTTTTTCCGGCGGTGATCCTGATATAACATAAATAAAAGCTTATCATATCCATTAAATCTCCACCGTCGATCTGTCTCATCTGATCCAATAGCTATCATGTCATTCGCTCGCCAACTAACCCGGACAATCTCCACTGTGGATGTGACCCATCCAATCGAATGTATATCGCACAATCTCACGCTCCAACTAGCATGACAGTTAATGCTCCGAAAGCACGTGAGAAAATTTGTTTTCCTGTGCTACGTGTCAACTGCTAAGGTTAATCATGTAGAATTAAAAAAAAAACCGTTTACCACCTTTACGGCGCACGAGATACCACTTCCCGTTTTCCTATTGGAACTCAAAGAAGTTAAACTTCGTTTTAATAACAACATCACATACATTTAGAACGTTAACTTGATTGTGTGTTCTGACACGATATGTGTTGATCTCCTCTGATCAGACGTTCACCACTTCCCTTCAATTTCTGCTAGTTTTAGCAGTCTGGCACATTTCTTTCTCATTCGCCACATTGGAGTTTCATGCCCACATTGGTCAAATTTGAGCTATCGTGTGTCAGCACCAGATTGCCCTGTGTGAACCAATCACAAATTGCCATGTCACCTTCTCTGTTGACATCATTCAGAACCTGTGACTCATTCCCGGGTTTCCACGTGTCCTGCTGATGTAGGCATTGACTGTGACCATTGACTTGGTTCCACTTTCATCTACATTTGAAGACTTTGATCTGGAAGAAAAATAAATTCATTTTGGATCACTCCTCCCTACTAGAAGCTTTTGGTCCACCAAAATTTGGTTTTAGATGTTGAGTAAGTGAGGATAAAGTTTTTCCAATCTCTATCCATCATGCTTTACTTGGATTTGTACCTTTGAGTCCAACTCGAAGATACTCAACATTTCCCCATCGCGAAGTCCTTATCCTCCTGTCAAGAACTGTGTCCTCTTGTATCTCATTGAAATAATCAGGTAAAAGATCTTCAATGGAAGGTAGCTGACGTTGCTCTTCAGGATCTTTAATCAATCAAGGTTCATATAATCGCAAGTTTTCAACATTTACGACGGAATAGGTTTGCATATAAGCTGGTAGATCTAGGCAGAAAGCATTTTCACCAATTTTGTCAAGTATTTTGAAAGGACCATATCTAATTGGTTTCAAATTTTTACCTTCCCCTTGTAGTCTTTCTTTGCTGATGTACAACCGGACTTGATCACCAACTTGAAAATTATGCTCAACTCGATGCTTGTCATGTCATGCCTTATACTTTGCTTGGCTTGTTTCTAGTTGTTCCTGTATTTCCTGGTGAATTTCCTGGGTTTGTTCAATGAACTTGGTTGCTTTGTCCACATCACTATGTCCATCAACTGCTATGTCTTTACCAAAGACAAAATCTAAGGGAGCCTTTGGTATAAAACCAAAACATGTCTCAATAGGAGATCTCTTAGTGGAAGAATGTTTTACATGGTTGTAAGCATGCTACACATAACACAAATGCTCGTCCCAAAGTTTGGGATGCTTGCTGAAATATCCTCGAAGAAACTGCATCATTTTCTTATTGACCACTTTTGTCTGACCATCTATTGCAGATGAAATGTCGCACTCTTATTTAACTTTGTGTCCATTAACTCCCATAGACTTGACCCAAATTTCCCGACAAATCAAGAATCTCGATCGGATACAATAGAAGTGGGTAACTCAAAATGAACCCATACATTTTGAAAGAACAACTTTGCAGTTTGTTCAACTGTGACCTATTTATTACATGGTTTCACATCTTACTGAACCTATCCACAACTACATACAAATAATCATGACTCTTTCTAGACTTTGGCAATCCCCCAACAAAATCCATGGAAAAACGTTCCCAAGGATGAAAAGGAATTGGAAGTGGAGTATGCAAGCCTAATTCTCTATTACTTAGCTTGCTTGTAGCACACATAGTTAATTCTTTAATATATCTAGAAACTGTCTCATTCATTTGTGGCCAATAACAGAATCTTTGTAATTGTGCAATTGTTTTACTTACACCAAAATGACCTGATACAAAAGAAGTATGTGCTTCTCGAATTATATTAACTCTTTCAGTTTGTGGAATGCATAACTTTCCCAAATGATATAAGAGTTTGTCCTTTATAAAATAAACCAATTCTTATACATGCTTTCCATGACTTAAAGTTGCATATACATCCTTAAAATCTGTGTCTTGAGCATATTGTTCAATGCAACTTTCATGAATTACAAAGTTATTCTTAAGTATTTGTTATAGATATATTTGGGCACTACAACCCCAATCACATATGTAGATAAACCAAGGGCTCTTAAACCCCTAAAAGTGTTGTTTCATACCCTAAAGGATCATGGTCAACTAATTACATCATTTCCTAGAAGTTCCACCTAAAAAACCACTCAGAACTGGCCAAAACTGGACCATACTGACTGCTCCTTGGTCAAGGTGCGATGCATACTGAAAAGGCCTTCTGTAGGGTGCGATGAGCAAGAATAGACAAATGGCAGAGACAGTTTGTTAAGTGGAAACCCAAAGAATCTTCTAGAAACTTCTCATATGACACTTGCCTCTCTGAGTTCACCCAGGGATGAGTAAGAGATAATGAAATCTCCAAGTGGAACCAAGAACTATCAGTTAAATGACACTAATCAAAAACCCAGAAGCTAACTCAGCCCTCTGCAAATATCTATAAATGGATCCCTCATCTAAGAGATCTAGAGGTTGGAATTATGGAATTTGTAAGGAAGTGCTGTTGGTTTCTCTTTGAGACATTGCATTGTTGGGTGATCTTGCTTTTCATAAGGTGAAGAGGGCTTTCATACTGGGAGGATGATGCTGGATCAAATAGCTGGGTTGTAATCCTCTCTTCTACTTCTACTATCAATAAAGTTATTTGAGTTTTCCTCCATATACTTTTGTATTTGTGAATCTTGCTATTTTTGAATGCTATTGTATGGTTAATGTATTTCTGATTCTGCATTGTTTATGGTATTATAGATCTCTATGCTTTGATGGTATTTTGTTCCTTTGTCTCTACAGGTGTTCTTTAAAGCGGGACAACTAAGAAAGAAATGGCAAGATCTATCAAAGGAGAGAGGAAACAAGCAAGGAGCCAAGCAAAAGATTCAGGTGGGTGCTCTCTGCTTCTCTCTTATCTATCATACATAAAGGAAAACACAAGTTACTTTGAATTGTTTGTTTCTAAGATAGCTACCCATCTTAGTGGGACTATAAGATCAAAATGGACACTAGTTTTCCCAGAAAGAAAATGGTGACTCCACTAGGGAGAGAATAGTTTGTTTGTTTGTTACTGTTTTTTTATTTATAAACTACAGACAGAGCCTGAAGTTAAGCCAGCTAGCCTTCGAACTGCTCTTGCTATGCGAGTGCAAAGTAGATCAATTCTACTTCAATCAATCTCTAGGTTGGTTTATGAACTAAACATCTGACTTGCAAACATCCTAAGTGCCCTTGTGGTAGCTCATTAACCTCATAAGATCATATCCATATAATTTGTTTTTACTTTCTATCACAGCTCAGCCTAAATCATTGAACTTAGCTACAAATTGAGCAAAAACCAAGCTCAGTTTCATTCCCTGGTCCATCGCACTGTTTGTAACTAGTAGCCTAGATGCATCGCACCTCCTCTGTGTTGCAGGTGAGATGCATCCCTATTTCCCTTAAGGACAGGTGCGATGATTGAATGATACTGTTTCTCTCTCTAGAATTTGGTTTTTCTTCCTTGTTTTCAGCTCTATCTAGTAGTTTTGCTGCTTATGATCAATATATCATTGCTGAAGCTTCCTTCACATTATTTAGCCTCCGTTGATCAGGATTTGTGATTTTTTTTTAATGTATTTTTCATCATTTGCACTCCTCCTTTGTCAAAAGTAGCCTAATCGAACTCTCGTTTTTTATGAAAATAAGTGTTGTAACTGTCATTTTGAGTCAAAAAGAATAGTTTCGTAAAGTCTTCCTCTTCTAGATAGTTGATCGTACTTTTGCCATTGTATTTGATTTGAATTATCAATATTTGAAGTGTCGAAAGCATTTTTCCATTCGAAATTGAAAGTGTCATCTTAGTATTCCTTTTGTTTTGAAAAGAAATTGTTAAAGTGTCACTTTGAAGAAAATAGTTCAGATCTGTACTTTGTTTTCCTTTTTGGCATTCTCACATTAAGGAAACGGAAAAATGGAAAAAAAAATACATGCATGTGCATTTGCATTTAGACTACATGTGGAAAATGATTTAGGAAAAGTGAATTTAGTGTGTGCTCTCTGCTCTCTGTTGAAAGAATCATACTCTTCTTTCCTTAGTAGCTAGGATTTTCATTGCTAAAAGAAAACAAATGACTATTTATCATTTTATATTGCATATTTAGGAATTTTACATCTACATCACATGGTGAACCTTGAAAGACAAACTTCTAAAAAATATCAACTCTAAAATGAACCTCATTGAACATAAAAATGCTTTGGAACCTAACGCACAACATCTAGAAGTCTAGGCTAGAGACGTATTCCAGCGTCATAAAACCTGGTAACTATCATTTTCATTGAAGGTTGGGTGATTCCTCCTCTTTGATACGACAAGTGCCAGTACAAACTTGTGCTCCCCGTACCGTCGAGTATATATTGGGAGACCTTAACAGGCTTATATCCTTTATCCTTAGGAAGTCATGTCTGCCGCCCTATTGATCGCAATGCACTGAACATAGCATTTGGGAAGATTGACTGCCGTACATAAAATCCTTGGTAATTTCTCCTTAATTTACCACCAAGGTGTATATTGCAGTTTTGCAATTGTTTTGGTAATCCCTCTGTCTAGTTTTCCAGAGTAGTCACTTTCGTTCCTTTTAGACTCCTTAAAAGAAAAGGTCCATCTGAGCACTTGTCGCTTCAGGATCATAAAAATCGAAGGCAAATAGAGTCATCTTTAGCTTTTTTTTGACTCTTTAAAATTGAAAAAACAAAGTTGTGTCAAAGCATCATATAATTCATTTAATTTGAAATAACATTTTCCCCTTTTTAATTTTGAGTTGATCAAGTACTCCACAATCGTGGAAGAAATTCAATCAAAACCTCATCATTTGTGGAGACTAGTTAGTCAACCATCTCTGAATCTAGAAACGAAACCATTCCAGGTGAAACGGTCTCATTTAACTGAGTCCACCTCTCTTGGTTTATTTGAAACTTGTGTTTCAACATCATCAGAGACTACAGTTACTCCAATCATTTATGTTACATCTGCCTTTACAGAAGAAGTTTCGCGGTTACAAGAGGACATTAGAACTAATCCTAGTGTAACGGTAGATGCCTTGATACCTGAAATAGCTCCATCTAGAGCTGATCCAGAAACTGAAGTTCACTCACCTGAACATCTGGGAGTTGAGTTCCAGAATTCAAAAGGTGTCACCCCTCCAATATCTATCATTGCAGAAACTATAACTTCTTCGACCCCAGAAATATTTTACGGACCTGACGATCTACCTCTTCCACCTAGATTGATTGCTATAGAAGAGATTGTAGAGGATCTTCCATCCAATACCCCATTGCATTTTTGAACTAGTATCCACCTATATCCTTCTACCACAGAGGTTAGTTCTTTTGATCATCTTTCATCACAAGTTCCTATCGAATCACTAGGAAGTATTTTGGATAGAGTAAATATGTATGAACAACCATCAACATCTAGGACTGTGTCATTTGATACTGCAATAGCGGAGCCTCCTGCTGCTACTCTAACAATGTTTGCTAATATACCATCTGTACCAACTAGTTCTCAACCACTAGATGGAGTCCACCCAGGGACTATTTCGATAGCATGGTCTGTTCCTATTTGTTCATCCAGAATCTTATCTAGAATTTCTTATGTTGAAACTTAGCAAATTGATCCTTCACATCAGTATCAATTTGGGTAGTCCAGTCTCCAAAGACCAATTTATCCTTTGCACACTGGATTGATACCATATGGAGGAAAGTATGCCTTTTCATTGTTCCCTCCGGGAGAACAACCATATGAGAGTTCACAACAAAATTCGGGTCAAACTGGAATTTCATCCAGTGGTTGGGTACCAATACTACCTCAACAACCAAGGGTTGTATATTCAATGCAACCAAATCAACCTATGTCTAACATTCCCGCTACACCTGCTATTGTGACTATGTTGCAAGTACAAGAACTGCCTATTGTATGTCAACCTGAAGTCTCTCGGGTCATAATAAAACAACCTCTTATCTCCACGGCTCAATCACAACCTCAGATTAGTGACTCCTTAACTGGAGCGACTCAGGCTCAAATGGGTACTATCACCACTCATCTTGGTCAAACATCCAATATTGGACAACAACAAATCGTCCAACAACCATGGCTGGTACAATATCAACAACCACAATTCCAGCAAACTTATCGAGGACCTAAGCAACAAAGCTTTGCAGGTAATGGGAAACCATATTTTCAAAAAGGTTACCAACAAGCATATTATAATGGTTATGCCCATCAACCTTATCAAAGTTATCAGCATCAGATACATTATGCTGGTATGCAAAGACCTACTACTCAAGCAATCCCATCTTATACTGTGTTATGAAACCAGCTCAAGAAAAGATAGAAAAGATAGATCAACGCCTTAGAATTCACCCTCTTCGAGGGGGAAATCTCCTTTACATTACATAAATGAAAAATTCTTCGATGATACAAATGACAAAACCTCCTTTCTATATATAGGAGTCTAAGGAGTCACAATATAATCCAGCCGACCTAACAATAATAATATAAAGCCACAAAAATAACAATAGAGGGATTCTATGGGGCACAGAAATAACAATATGGGGGTAATAGGGGCACAACAATATAAATAAGGGGTATAACTACAATAGTAATGGGGTAATCACTAGTATTATAAGGACCCAACATGCCCCTCTCCTTCAAAACAGTGTTTTCCTCAACGCTTGAGCAGTTCTGGATACTTCTGCATAAAATTCTCATCCTCCCATGTGGAATCTTCAGCGGATAAGTTCTTCCACTTGATAAGATACTCTGAAATTGATCGATTTCGTAGCTGTCGAGTTCTTGTTTCTGTGACTGCTTCCGGTTCCAATATAATTTTTCCTTCTTCGTCAAGTTCTGGCAATATTGTTTGAACTAGGAGCTTGTCGTCTATAACCTTCTTTAAACATGAAACATGGAAAACTGGGTGCAATCGAGAAGCTGCAGGAAGCTCCAATTCGTATGCCATAGTACCAATCTTTTCCAACACCTTGTACGGACCATAATACTTTGGTGATAATTTATTATCCTTCTTAGCTTGCTTTAGGACATTTGCTTATATGGTTGTAGCCGTAGGAATACCCAATCACCTACATCAAAACTTCTTTCACTGCGATGTTGATCTGCCTGTTGTTTCATTCTATTTTGTGCCAACACGAGGTTATCCTTTAAGAGTTGGAGGACTTGTTGTTGATGTTCGATGTGATGTTCCACTGCCTGAACCTTAGGATTTTCTCTTAAATATGATGTGATGGATGGTGGTTGGTACCCATAAAGTGCCATAAATGGGGTCATTTTTGTTGCTGTATGGAAGGAAGTGTTATACCACCATTCAGCCAGAGGCAACCATTTGACCCATTGTGTCTGTTTATCAGATACAAAGCAACGAAGATATCCTTCCAAACATTTGTTTACTATCTCAGTTTGCCCATCAGATTGAGGATGATAAGATGAGCTATGAGCTAACTGAGTACCAAGGCAAGAAAATAATTTTGTCCAAAAATTTCGAGTGAAAATGGGATCTCTGTCACTTACAATAATCTTTGGGTTTCCATGTAGCTTTTGAACTGTTTCCATAAATGCAGTAGAAACTGTACTGGCTTTAAATGGATGTGATAATGCACAAAAGTGTGCATACTTGGTAAGTCTGTCAACTACCACCATGATGACACTCTTTCCCTCAGACTTGGGTAAACCTGTGATAAAATCCATTGAAACCTCCTCCCAACGTTGGCTTGGAATGGATAAAGGTTGTAATAGACCCGGTGTCTTAATTGTTTCAACTTTATTTTGTTGGCAAACCAAACAGTCCGCCACAAACTTTTGAATATTTGATTTAAGGCCATCCCAAAAAAATTCCTTCTTAACCCTGTGGTAAGTTTTTAAAAATCCTGAGTGCCCTCCTAAGGGAGAAGTGTGCAATTCCATAAGAATCTTTTGTTTTAGATGGGAATTCTTACAGAGGTATAAGCGATCTTTGTACCATAATGAATCATTTTGCCAGCTAAATGTATTAGAAGTACTAGAATCTTGTTGTATCTTTCGAATAAGTGCCCACACTTCTTCGTCATTCTTCCATTCCTCCATTGCTTCATTTATCCAATCTGGTTGGATAATAGAAATGGCACACAACAATGCTTCCATATCCTCATCCTTTCTTGAGAGTGCATATGCCACCACATTTTGCTTCCCTTTTTTGTAGATGATTTCAAAGTCATAACCCAACATCTTCGTGACCCACTTTTGTTGCTCTTCAGAGGATAATCTTTGTTCTAAAAAGTATTTAAGGTTATCATGATCCGTTTTTACCTTGAAGTGTCTTCCCATTAGGTAGGGTCGCCATTTCTTAAGTGCATGGAGTATTGCCAACATTTCCTTCTCATAAATAGCTTTGCTTAAAAACTTTCCCTTGATTGGACGACTTTCAAAAGCAATGGGTCTTTCATCTTGCATTAGAACAACACCAATTCCATTTCCTGAAGCATCACATTCCACAATAAAGGTTTTTGTGAAGTCCGATGTAGCTAAGACCGGTGCTTGGCACATTGCCTCTTTAAGATGTTTAAAGGCCTTTGCTGCTTCCGTAGTCCATGAAAATGAATCTTTCTTCAATAATGTTGTTAGAGGTGCTGCTATTGTCCCATAATTCTTAACGAACTTGCGATAATACCCTGTCAACCAAAGAAATCCTCGCAGATGCTTTATGGATGTGGCGATTTTCCATTCGTTAATGGCTTTAATTTTGCTAGGGTCTACCTTAACTCCTTCATGAGATACAATATGACCCAAATATTCCACCTCCTGGACTCCAAAGAAACATTTGGATCTTTTTGCATATAATTGTTTCTCCTCCAATAGTTGTAGCACCTTGTCAACATGTTCAACATGATCCTTCCAAGACTTGCTGTAGACTAGTATATCATCAAAAAATACCAACACAAATTTTCTAAGGAATGGTTTGAAAATTGAATTCATCAAACCTTGAAATGTTGAAGGTGCATTGGTAAGGCCAAAAGGCATGACCAAAAATTCATAATGACCCTCATGAGTTCTAAAAGCCATTTTCGGAATGTCTTCAATCTTCATTCTGATTTGATGATATCCTGAATGAAGATCCAACTTGGTGAAGTAAATTGATCCATGCAATTCATCCAGTAATTCATCAATGACAGGAATGGGGAGCTTATCTTTAATAGTGAGCTTGTTGAGCTCCCTATAATCTGGACACATGCGCCATGATCCATCCTTCTTGTGCACCAATACTACTGGAGCTGAGAAAGAACTTTGACTCGGTTGAATTATACCAGCCTCTAGCATTTCTGCAACCATACGTTCAATTTCACTTTTTTGGACATATGGATATCTGTACGGCCTGATGTTTGGAGGAACACTTCCTGGAATCAGATGAATAGCATGATCATGATCACGCATAGGTGGGAGACCTTTGGGAGTTTGGTGGGCCCCAATATTGTAGCAATAATGCTACAACTCCTGGAACTCCCTTCTTTAATTTTATCAACCCGGCAGTTCGTAACAAACTTGGAAGCGACGGTGTTGTATGCACAAGTACTAGCTCTTGCTGCAGCTGTCACTTGGTCAGCTGGCACAAGTCCACTAGGAGCTTCAGCCAACTTCTATGAGCTCTTAGAAGAAGCTTTTTAATTGATGGATGAAAGCTAACTCGAAGGAAGCTAATGTAATTGCAACAAGAAACTGAAAGCCAAAAAGAAACACAAACCCTAGCAAACCCTAATTCTACCAGCTAGTCCTACTAACGCAAAGAAGAGCCTGAAAACTACTGAAAGAGATGCCATTACTTCTATGAAGGTAAAATACATGTGTCTAGACTACCTCTATCTGAAGAAAACAACTTTTTGTATTTTTGTTTAAGTTGTTGGAATTATCATGCATGTGCTTCTAACTATTGTTGACTATGCAGAGGTGGATCAAGGAGGAGAAATGCTTGGAAAAGGTTGGGAAGGTTCAGAGAGGGTCTAAGGGCTCCCTAACACCCTTCCAGAGAGTCTCACAAAGTTTGGCTGCCAAGAAACCGTGTTTATGAGCTTCTACAGGAAGTCTGCAGGGGTTCTACAGGATGTTCTGGGATTTCTACAGGATGTTCTGCAATTTTTCTACAGGATGTTTAGTAATGGGATTTTGGAGCATGGATGGAGGGAAAAAGGTGGAGGAATGAGTATGTAGGTGAAATAGGGGTGTAGGGGAGTTCAAGACTTGGAGAATGGAATTAGAGTCTCACATCAAAGGAGAGACATGAATATTATGTCATAGATCCAAGCTAGTTTGGAGCTATCTAAATCGAGAACAGGGGAACAATACTTTGAGAGTGCTTATAAAAGTGATCAGGCTGGGAATACAAAATTTATTTACTGTGACAGATCAGGCTTGGTAGCTGTCAACCAGATACAGCAAAAAGGGTTAATTGAAGGTGCCCAAAATTGTACAAATGAAGGTTTAGAAAACAATGGTGCGACTTAAAATTGACCATAAGACTAATGAGATGAAATAAGTGTAAGATGGAAATCAGTCATAGGTTGGACCATTCAAGGCATGTAACTAACCAACCAGAAACAGTACATTTGTGTCTTGTCATAGTAAAATCATACAATGAATAGGTGGGATATTTTACATGATCAAGAGAAATACAAGGAGCCAAATAAAAGCGAGAGGGGGAGGACAAGGCTGGAAACTCAAAGAACTAATGTTGATGAGTTAGTGGAAGTGCTGAAGAAAAATAAAGGATGGAAAGGAAGAAGAACACATTGAAAAATATGAGAAAACCAATGATGAAGAAATGCAAGACATTCAGGCAAGGCAAGAACAGAGAGGAAAAGGGGCAAAGGCCAAATTGCTGAAGCCTAAAACTGTGGGAGAAACAATGGCACAAACACCCAAGAAAAAAGATTTTAGAATAGAGCAGAGAGGACTAAAAATGTCAAAACAAGTAGGGACACACCCAAGGCAACCACAACACAGGTCAAGGAGAAGGAATCTTCAGTCAAGCAGGAAAAAACATTGAAGACTTATTGTAGCAATAATGCTACAACTCCTGGAGCTTCCTTCTCTAATTTTATCAACCCGGTAGTTCGTAACAAACTTGGAAGCGACGGTGCTGTATGCACAAGTACTAGCTCTTGTCGCAGCTGTCACTTGGTCAGCTGGCACAAGTCCGCTAGGGCTCAAGCCAACTTCTATATGTTCTCAGAAGAAGCTTTTTAAGTGATGAACGAAAGCTATCTCAAAAGGAAATTAACCTACTTTGCAAGAATGAACTGAAATCCAACAAAACATGGAAACCCTAGTAAACCCTAATTTGACCAGCTTAATCCTTACGATGCAATGGTGGGAATGCAACTTCTAAAAGTGATGCCATTACTTCTATTGGGATGAGATGCATGTGGTTGAACTACTTTCATCTGAAGAGAACATGTTTTTGTGTTTTTGCTCAAGTTGTTGGAGTTATTTTGACTGTGCTTCTTACTGGGTTTTGACTGTGCAGGAGTAGATAAAGGGGAGGAAGGCTTGGAAAAGGTCAGGAAGGCTCATAGAGGGTCTAAGGGATCCATAGCATCATTCCACAGAAGTTCACAAGGTTCAGATGCCCGGCAACCGTGTTTGCAAGCTTCTACAGGATGTCTGCAGGGGATTCTACAAGAAGCTCGGGATTTTTATAGGAAGTCTGCTAACTTCTACAGGATGTTCTGCAATCGGAGTTTTGGGTGATGGAGGAGTGAATGAGCTATATGGGTGGATAGGTAGGATGAGAGGGGAGCTTGGGATAGCTTATGGACAGAGAGATGAGATGGAGAGGGGGTGTGTAAAGCTGGTTGGTCGATAGAAGGGTGGAGGCAATGGAAGGCCGAAAATATAAAACAACGTGGATAATAGAAGAGTTGGTGGGAAAATGATCTAGCTAGGAGGTAAGGAGATGGCTTAGGCACGGCTGAGAAGGATAAGGAAATGATAAAGTGGTGCTGCGCAGTGTGAATGGAACAAATCTCCTCTATCTTGAGTATCACCGAAATGTCATCAATCTACTCTCACTGTTTTATTAAAAACCAAAGAACAACAATGTAAGTTAAGGGAAGTCGTGCATGGTGCTGAAACAAAGAGTTATTGCTCAAAATATAAATGCATGGACACTTCTACCAATGGAAATATTACGTTAAAGCTGCATAAACATGTATAACTGCGTTTTTTTGGTGGTTGGCACGGTCTATACTCCCAATCTCTAAACAGAGGTGGTAGTGAGTGTACATTCAACCTTTTCTTGGAACTCTGATTAACTCCAATCCTTACTCTAATCTAAACTACTGAAAGCAACTTTGTTCATAACACTAACCTATGTAACCACACCAAGAAATCCGAATCAGTAAACTGTGTTTCCAAGTGCATGTAAAGGACAAGAAATGAAATGCTGAAAGAAAAGACAAGTAACAATACAACGAAAGGAGGCCTATTGCTCTCAGGTTGGGCCCAAACCTGAGAGCTATAGCTCCTCTAAGAACTCAGAATTGAACTCAAATCTGCCTGCCTTTTATTAAGAGATCATAATCATAAGTCTAACAACATGCAAAAAATGGCTTACAAAGAGAAAAACAGAGCTATAGCTCGTGATTCAAAATCTGCAACAAAGGTTCAAAAGTCCCCATCGAAGGCTACAGCCTCAAGATTTATACATTATGAGGGCCAAGCTGGCCTCCTAAATTAGTGGGGCTTGGCTGTCCAACTAAAAGTAAACTGTTGTTCCTGTAGAATCCGTTGGCTGCCTTCTAGCTCGGTGGTGATAGCTGTTGGAGCTCGGAGTTGGGGTGGAGATCACGAGGAAGGTCATTCAAGGTTGTGGACAACCTTCCTACAAAACCGCAATGCCACCTTGGCTGTCTCCTTGCCTCCATCTGCGTGGTTTTGCTCCATTTAATGTCAAAAAAACCTGAAATAAACATGTATTAGCCACATAGGCATAATGATTGCCCTCCTTCCTACAAATAACATGAATATACTAAGAAATGATGCATAAGTGATAAAAAATGAAGGGTTGAGCAAGGTAAGTAGGCCAAATGAGCCCAAAATGTTACCAAAATTTGGGGCTCATCATCACCCCCCAGCTAAAATATTTGCTCATCCTTGAGCAACTAGTCCAACTCTTCATCCTTCATTGCCTTTACTGCCACCCTTACATCCCAAGCCTATGTAGTAGTGTCCTCCTTACTGATATGAAACCCAGCCTTTCTGTTCACCTCTTCCCACTGTTCATTATCGTCCTTCTCTGTGCTGCCCTCCATTAATCCTAGCAGCAGTGGTGGGCTTAGTTTGAGGCCAATCCAGCTGGCCTGGAGGTTTTGCATGGATTTCTTATAGAGGGCTACCCATACTAGAGCTTCCCTCATCCGAGTTGGGGTATGATACTCTCGGATTTTCAGACGGTGGGCCAATGTATTCCATCTGCGGGTGCATTCTTAGATAGCGTTGTCTCCTAACAGTCTCTCCATGTCCTCAAAATGAGCTATGGCTTGGGCCTGTTGATCCATATATCTCAATGAAGCTTGAGGGTCAGTGGAAAAATGTTGGTGTCTCGAGATTAGTGCAATTGGATCCCCTGGTTCTGGTCTGATGAGCAATGGCTCATTCAACTCTCAGTTCATGACCGCTTTGGCTTCTGCTGCTCTTTTGTCCTCATGGTTCAGCCATGAGGCAAATGCCATTAATTTCATATCTCCCAAGGCCGTATTGGGATCCCATGAAACTACATTAGGCAGGGCCAAATTATGGAGGTAGAACTCCGTTAATTTGGCCTTATCCTCTGATGAGCTGGTGCTGCATAACTCGGTGAATTGTTGCGGGTCTTGGAGCTGAGAGATACCTCTTTGCGCCAAGGTATTGATTTGAAATTGCAGCCATTGGTCTTTCAAGTACAGGCCATAGGATTTGGCCGGCTGCCTGCATTGGATAGCATCCATGGCCAAACTGGCCATGCAGGCCAATTGTGCCTCTTTCTGCTGCAGCTGTTGTCTGAGAGCTTGCACCTCAATTTGTGCTTGCTATTCTGCTTCCTGTAGATGTGTGGTTGCCTCCCCAAGACCGGTGTTCAGTTCCTCTTTGCCTTGCTTCTCTGATGTGGTGTCCTTGGAGGATGTACCTGCCCCTGTCCTTAGCTCCTGTAGCTGCAATCTCAGCTTTTGGTTTTCTTCCTGTAGGAACACTCGTTGGCAATTTTCCACATGTTTAGCCATGGACAATTCACTTCTGGCCTCCTTGAGCTGCTCCTGCAAGGGACCTATGTTTGCCACACCCTTTGACTTGGCTATTTTCATCCACATGTGTGTACGGACTCTTTCTTCCTCCAATGCAAAAAACAGTGGCACAGTAAATTTCTGAGGTATAATTTTGCCAGCCTCTAAAAAGTTGTAATATGAACTCAGACTTGGCTGAGGGCTGGGCTCTGGTATATGCTCTTTTTCCACTTCTTTTGGTGGTTCTACTTCGCCCTCCCTCGGTGGTGATGAGGGTGCTTCTCCTTCCATTCTCTCAGTTTCTTTAAGCCTGGCTAAGGTTTCCTGTAGAGCATCCTCAGCATCCTGTAGCCGAGCTTTTGTAGTCAATTGGTCCAACCTATCCTTCCAGGTAGTTTTCTTCGGGCTCCCCCTCTCATAGGTGACTGATATCTTTGAGGGGGACCTCTCCTTGGGCGAAGTAGGGGCATCTTCGATAATGATTGGGCTGCTGGACGGAGGCTGTGGCTTGCCCGTCTTTATTCTCACACTTCTTCGAGCTTTAAAATATAGAGGGGTCTCCCTCTTTCTCTTCTCCTTTGGCTTAGGAGGTGTACTGAGGGCGGCCAGCACAGCTGCTGCCTCCCTTTCAAGAATGTCAGCTTTCTTCTCCTTGGGTTTCGCTTTTTCAGGGCTTCTTGTAGAAGACCCTGTTTTAGTTAATTTCGGGCTTCCTGTAGAAGACCCTTTTTCAGTTGATTTTGGGCTTCTTGTAGAAGCCGGTTTCGATTTTCCTGTAGAAACAGGTGTCACCGCTTTGGTTTGTTTTGCTGCATGAGTTTTACTTTTTGACTTGGTTGCGGTTGCTATCGAGGCACTTTTGCTGATGTGGACCTTCTCAGCCTTGTCCACTCTGCTTTGCAATCTTCTCTCTCTGGCTGTCAAAATGGGTGTGTCATCCTTCTCTTTGGCACCCTTTTTCTCTTGTTTCTTCTCTTTCTTTTTCCTCTGCTCCGTGGTCGTGGTCTTCTGGCCTTTTTCTTTCTTCCCTGCGGGCACTGACTCTTTCTCCTCACTGCTAGATGAACCGAGCTCTTCGGTCAGCATCTTTATATCACCATCCTTGGTCAAATTTCTGAAGGCCTCCCATGAGAGAGGAACCTTGTATGTGTGGAGCGCATCCTCCATGAGGAGTTTGATGAGTCCATGGTGGGCTACCTGGTCTGGTGTGCCTTCTTTCAACTTGGTGGCACACTCAATCAGAGACTGTAGTAGAAAGTAGGGGAGACTGAGTTTGTTTTCTACAGGTAGGTCCATCTGATGCCTTAATTCCGTGAGTAACCGAAAGTGGTATCCATATACAATGCTAAACCGACCTTCGCAGGTGATGTACTTCATAATCTGCAGGCTAACTTCATTCCACGGTGGCAGTAAACTAGTTCTACGAACCCCATTTTTATCTTCTGAGAATTCCTCCTCTGGTGGAAAGAAGTCTTTCTTAGCCTGTTGGCCCAATTTTCTTTCTTCTTTGTCCCATGGTAATCCCATTGGGAGCTCAGTAACTCGGATGATAAATTGTGGGGTGAGTCTGAGACTCAAACCCTTGAAGTTGACGGTGGCTAATGTTTTGGATTTCGGCCTCAGAGCTTGCAAAAACTCCTCTGCCACCTCGTCGTCATAGCCCTGCAATTTATCACAGAATGATATCCATTGCGCTCGCGTGAAGAGCTCCTCCACCTCAGGATTTTCTCTTAGCTTTGAGGAGTCGGTTGGTTCCCTTCTGATGAACCCACCCGGCATGGTGAAAAACTACCGCATTAACTGGAGGTGGCGGGTGCGGAAGAAAATTGGCCTACTATGACAGAGCGTAGAATTACGCCTCTGCCACGCATACAATTCACAAAAACTTATATCCCGACGACCTTAACACAGCTTACTTATAACTCACATCCTGTAGGACGACAATTCATGCAACAGCAGATAGTATTTGCAAAATTTTCTTATGACCAGACTGTAGATGTCGATTCCACCACCCTCAAAACCAATTGCATGGAAGGTTCAGGCTTACCTTGTTAATCCGCCACCTTTTGACGTGAGGAACCCAATTTCCTGTAGAAACAGCTTTCCTATAGAAGCAGCGCACGAATTTCGGAGGATACTGCAGTGGGTCTGTGCTCTCTGTGTTGCTTAACAGGCGTTCGAACGGCCAAAGACTTGGAGTGTCGAGCTGTAGAGAGATCCGGATGATCACTCAACTTTCAAACGGTGAATGATGAATGCGTGGGGTGGCAATCTAGCCGATTAGATTTGAATTTGGCGGAATTCGTGGCGCGGGGGTGAGCTGTCCCTGCCGGACCGTTGGACGACGTCACTCCATCATTCGTCTGCGAGTTCCCTTACTGCCACATGATTCCCCGCAGATCCGCCGCCTTCACTTCTGTTAAAACTCGTTTTTTCGACTGGATGGCTCTCACGTGTGCACTGCCCGTTCCTTTTTGCCACGACCACCGTTCAAACATCCAACTAGACCACTGACTGGTCGACGTGGCCAGTCGAATGGCCATACGACCACTCAAGCCATTCACTTTACACTTCGCAAACATTCCAAAGTAAAATTCATGCAATTCGACGGAAGAAAGGGTGAGGCACTTACCTGTGTGGCCGCGACACGATTCTTCAGCCTTTTGGACGATGATGAGTCGATTTGTTTGTTGCTGCGTGCTTGCACAGGTTCGGAGGTTCCTCATTACAGGCCGCTGACGATGAATTTGATGCTTCGGCTGCATGCGCCTGCGTGATCTTTGCATGTTGCAGGTGGTGGAATGGTGTGCACTCTAGTTGGCTTAACTGCTACGGGACTCCTGCAGGATGTCCTGTAGCAGTTTTTCCTCCTCGGGTGCATGCTGCATGGTGAATACGGTGGCCCCACAATCATGCTCACAGGGCTCTTAGATAGCTGGGATGGGTATGGCATGGCATCTCAGCATTTTTTCATTAAAAAAAATTGCTTTCTCTTGAATCTCAATGATCTGCCTTGATTGTGCAGGTACCTTCATTGCATGTCGACAGGGGTGGTTGAAGGAGGTGACAACTGTGTGTAAGGGTGAAAATAGTAGCTTGCATGCGTCCAAACCGAACCTTGGTCGTTAGATCTCCTCATATAATGAATTCTGGGCTGTCCCAAACTTCTACAGGAAGTTTCCTGTAGAAATACAGAACTTCTTGTAGAAAGTTTGCACCTTCCTGTAGAAAGTCTGCACCTTCCTGTAGAAAGTCTGCATCTTCCTGTAGAAGACTTAAGCTGTAACGAAATCGTGCCCATACCTTGGAGAAGATGAGTATTCTTGGAGGAGGTGCTGGTGAGGTCTCCTGGCAGCATGATAAGGATCCTTGACTTTGAGTTGAGAGACCTCCTCTCCTTCATAGAACACCTGCAACCTGCATGCATTTCCACATTATAAACTTGTTGTCCCTGTCTTTTTTGCTTATTGTTTTTTTTTTTCCTTTTTTTTTTTTTTTTGAAAGATAGCAGGGGCGCCTCAATGAGGTTTTCACCCTTGCCATCTGCCTTAAGCGCCTCAGAGAGGTTTTCACTTAAGGATCTTTTTTCAAATCTCTTTTTTTTTTTTTTTTGAAAGACAATAGGGGCACCTCAATGAGGTTTTCACCCCTACCACCTGCCTTGGGAGCCTCAGAAAGGTTTTCCCCCAAGGATCTTTACTATTATTATTATTATTATTATTATTTTTTAGATCTTTCAGGGTATGCCCAAAGCAGAGGCAGAACCCTTCTCTATGACCAACACTGATTTCTCCATAGTTTTGATGAACTCTTGTCTTGAGAGAGGTTTCCTGTAGATCTTCAGACGATGCCCATTGACAAGCATGGGGATGGACTCCTCATCAATGGTCCGAATAAGAACAGATCCATTGTCATGACATTTTTCCACTGCATATGGTCCCAGCCATCTGGTTCTCAGCTTCCCCTTGAAATATTTGTACCTAGAGTCATACAACAATGCCCAATCTCCTGGCTGGAATTGCTTGTCATTGAGGTGTTGGTCATGCCACACCTTTCTCTGAAGTTGAACCACTTCTGAGTGAAGGAGGGCCTGCATTCAGTGCTCGTCCAGTCCATTCAGCTGCAATAACCTTTCTTGTTGTGCATGGCTGAGATCTAGGTCCAGCTGAGCTGCCATCCTCAAAGTGTTGTATTCAAATTCAATGGACAGCAAATCTTTCTTCCCATAGACCAGCTCATAAGGTGTGAAGCCGTTGTGGTCTTCCAGGTGGTGTTGTAAGCCCATGTGGCCTCAACCAGGTGATCTACCCAATCTTTCCTACTGCTTCTCACCACCTTAGTCAAAATCCCTTCCAATGCTCTGTTGGTGACTTCCACTTGCCCATTTGCCTGTGGATGATAGGGGGTGGAAGTCCTATGCTTGATTTTGTGATGAGCTAGTAGGTCTTCAATTAAGTTGGATGTGAACTGGCTTCCTTGATCGGTGACTAGCTCTCTTGGGTAGCCAAACTTGTAGAAGATGTTTTCTCTTAAGAACACGGCCACCTTTTCTTCTGTTGCTGCTTTGATTGCCTTAGTTTCTGCCCACTTTGTCAGGTAGTCAGTGCACACAATGATGTAAGACCTTTGCCTCGAAGGAGGGTTAATTGGACCCACAAAGTCCATAACCCACTTCTCAAATGGCTCAAGAGTCACTTGAGGTTGGAGAGGCATCTCATCCCTTTGAGTCAGTTTCCCCATTCTTTGGCATCGGTCACATTGGCTGATATACCTTCTGACATCTTGATGAAGTGTGGGCCAATAGTAGCCTGCCTGCAGGATTTTGAAGGCAGTCCTCCTGGCTGCAAAATGTCCTCCACAAGGCCCATCATGACAGGTGAGGAGGATATCAAAGACTTCCTCCTCCCTTACACAACGCCTTAAGATCTGATCAGGGCCAAGCTTGAACAGGTTGCCCCCAATCCAAGTAAATGAGGCACTTTTTCTGATGATCCTGGTCTTCTCTCTTGAAGATAGGTGCGGAGGGAACTGTGCTGAAACAAGGTAGTTTGCTATATCAACAAACCACGGAGAGAGTACTGAGATAGCAAACAGATGTTCATTGGGCATCTGGTCATCCACTGTTCCATCCTCATCTGCAGACAAATCCAATCTAGATAAAAAGTCAGCAACAACATTTTCTTTACCTGGTTTGTCAACAATGGTCAAATCAAACTACTGCAACAAAAGTAACCATCTAATAATACGAGCATTCACATTTGGTTTATTCATTAAATATCTAATTGCAGCATGATCCGTATGTACAAAGGTTTGATAGCCAGTGATATAATGTCGGAACTTGTTCAGTGCATGGACCACAGCCAAGAATTCTTTCTCGGTTACAGTGTAATTCAATTCTGCTTTAGATAAGTTTTTGCTGACAAAGTAAATGGCATAAGGAAGTTTTTGTTCAACTTGTCCTAAAGCTGCCCCTATGGCTTTGTTCGAGGCATCAGTGTGGATGTGGAAAGGTAGGGCCCAGTTGGGACCTCTCAAGATTGGGGCAGACACCAACTTGTCCTTTAATTCATTCAAAGCTCTCTGACAATCGTCAGTCCATTTAAACTCCACATCTTTTGCCAACAAACCAAACAATGGTGAGGCTAGCTTGCTGAAGTCTTTAATGAATCTCCTGTAATACCCCGCTAATCCTAAGAAACTCCGAACATCCCTTACCTTTTGGGGAGGTGGAACTTTCTTGATGAGAGCAATTTTGTTAGGATCCACCTGTAACCCTTGGCAAGAAATGGTGTGGCCTAGCACGGTCCCTTCTGTCATTAGGAATTCACATTTTTCAGGACTAAGGGACAGGTTCATCTCAATGCATTTGGTTAGGACTTTTCCCAGATTGAACAATGCTTCCTTGAAGTTGGACCCATAAGGAGTGAATTCATCCATATAGATTTCCACCGCATCATGGACCAGCTCAGAAAAGATGCTCAAGACGGCTCTCTGGAAGGTAGCAGGAGCATTGCATAGCCCAAAGGGAAGAACTCGGTAGGCAAAGGTACCCCAAGGACAAGTGAAGGTGGTCTTATCTTGGTCTTCCCGGCTGATTTGGATTTGGTTGTACCCGCTAAACCCATCTAGGAAAGAGAAAAACTTCTTTCCTGCCAGTCCATCCAACACTTGATCTATGAAAGGTAGAGGGAAATGGTCCTTCTTGGTAGCTTTGTTCAGTTCTCGGTAGTCCACATAGATTCTCCACCTCCCATTTTTCTTGGGAACCAACACTAGAGGGGACACCCATTCGCTATCTGAGATGGGGTAAATGAATCCGACATCCAACAGTTTTTGTAATTCTTCCTTGACAATGTCGTTAAGGGCTGGATTCATTCTCCTCTGGGGTTGCCTAACCGGTTTACAATCCTCCTTGATGTAAATGTGATGGGTACAGACCGAAGGATGGACTCCTTTCATCTCCTTATAGCTCCAAGCAAAAGCATCTAGATGACTGGCCAACAGACTACACAGCTCCTTTTCCTGGGAAGGAGATAGGTAGGAGTTGATCTTTAACGTTCTCTCAGGGCCGAACTCCACATCCTTGACTCTGGGAGTGACAGGGTTAGTTGCACAAAGGTCCACTAAGGTGCTGGCTTGGGCATCCTCCACCAATTTCTCTAAGGATAGTGCACTGGGAGGTGGATTCTGGATCAAAGTCTCAATCAAGTCATCCTCGGTTGGGGGGTCTCTTCTAGTGGTGTCTAGGGTGCACAAAGGTGCTGAGTACACCTCGTCTTCTTCTCCTTCCTCCAACCAAAGTGGTAAGTCATGCTCTAATGAGGGTTGGGCAGGAGGGTATAGGACTAGCTGCTTGGACATAGGACCATTTTTGATGGTCATGTTTCCTGCACGACAACTTATGTAAGCATCTGCAGTGGCTAACCAAGGCCTTCCCAAAATAAGAGGATATCCAGTAAGCTTTGCCTTTGGTTGCAGCACCAAGAAATCTGCAGGATATTCCAGAGAGTCAACAGAGACCAAGACATCCTCCACAATCCCTTCGAGAATCACGGTGGAGCGATCTGCTAGTTGTAGTACTGTCGAGGTCTTCCTCAAGGAACCCTGAAGATTGAGTTTGAGCATGGTATCCCTGGTCATCACATTAATGGCAGCCCCCAGATCAATCAAGGTGTGTGGTATGATGGTGCCATTGATGTGGACATCTACTACAGGACTCCCAGGATTTAGATACTTTGGGCAGATGACTTGTCCTAACATAAGGTTAGACAGTTGTCCTAAGACATTAATGGTTGAAGCATCTCTCTTTCGCTTGCCTGGGTGTTTGAAACACTTCTCCTTAACCAGTTTGTTGTATATTGGCACATCCTTGATGGCTTGGAGAAGTGGTATTTTCACACACAACTGCTTGAGCTCTCCCAAAATCTCATCCTCCTCTGGGTTGGGTTGTGTGGTGGCTGTTAGTCTCTCAGGAAAGGGTGGAATAGCCTTTGGTTCACTTTCCTGTTTGTCTTTCTCATCCTCTGGGGGAGGAGGTTGGCGATCCGGAAGAGTCTTTCCAGATCGAAGATTGATCTCCTGGATCTCCACGACATAGGTAGGGCATGATGTTTCCCCAGTGTATACCTGCTGGGCCTGTCTATTGTTGGGGTTCGGGTTCGATTGAGCAGGCATTTGAGGTTGCCTTGGAGGAGCAGGAGGTAATGGTTGAGGTTGAACAGGTGGTGGAGGCAAAATGGCGGGAGGAGTGTTGTATTGGAGCTTCCACCCCGACTGAGGTGCATTCCACTGAGGCTGTGGTTGGGCATGTGAGTGATATGAATGAGTAGTGGGTTGAGTAGGGTACTGAGGTGGATAAGACCATAGAGGAGGCATAGACCAGGAAGGATGAGCAGGGGGACCCCAGGAAGGCATAGGAGTAGATTGGTTGGGGCTGTAATAAGCTTGGGGTTCCCCTTGCATCCCCTGCTGGTGAGGTCTAGGCCCTTGTGGCCTCCTTTGGTTGAGGAAATAGAGAGGTTCAATGGGGGCTTCTGTCCCTTGGTACATGGCTTTAAGCCCAGGTAAGGTTGGACATTGATTTGTGGGATGGTCCTCCTCACAAACGAAACACACTTCAACCGAATGCAATGGGCATTCGTTCTTAGGGTGTCTCCTTGTACATCTAGGGCAGAAGATAGCCAAGGCCCTCTCAGCTTCTTCCTTCTTCTGCTGGATCCTGAATGTGTCCAGTTGCATGGCAGTAGTCTGTCTCACCTCACTCTTGAGATCTTCTAATTGATTTGCAAACTCATGTTTGGAGAAAGGAATACCAGCTAAGAGGAGGTTTCCTCTACCTCGTTTCCGGGCTGCCCTAGAGTGGTTCCTAAACACAGTCTTGATGTCCTCATAAGGCAGTTGGTAAATATCTCCTCCAGCTAACATGTGCAGGGTATCTAGGAGGTCTTTAGGGACTCCTCGGAGTAGGACCAACTTGAGGGATTCAGGGTCAAGTGTGCACCTGGCCCGTTTATAGCTAAATTGGAACCTTTCCTCATAATCCTCTAAGGACTCATCATTTCCCATGGTCATCCGAAAGATTTCTCCCTTGGTTTCCTTGGACCTACAGTAGTCCCGGTACTTGGTATTGAAAGCTTGCTACATCTGAGCCCAAGTGGTGATACTATTCCCAGGTAAGCCCATGAACCAGCGTAATGTTGCATCCTTAAGAGTTGAAGGGAAGAGTTTCAGCTTCTGCTCATCTTCAGTATAGTCATAGGTTCAACAAAGGACAGCAAACTCAAACAGGAAGGTATCAGGATCTTCAGTAGTCAGTCCATGGAAGTGAGGTAAAGCGGAGGGGCTAATGTTCTTCATTTTCATGTCTCCATTGGTTTCTCGGATGGGGAAGGCACCTTCTATTCTTTCATCTTCTCTTCTATTGTCAGCCATAGCTTAAGATGGAATGGTCTCTAATTCTTCTTCTGCTATAGGATCTTCGTATATCTCAGGAGGTTCACCTATAGGTTCTTCTGGATCACTGTCACCGAAGAAGAGAGAAGGGTGACTCAGTGATGTGGTGGGGGTGTTGGGTAAGAATTTGCCTGTTTTATCTCGATTCCTACGAGGCATGAAATGGAAAGACTTTTTTGACTGCTTTTGTTTTTTCCTTTGGTACCTGCAAAAACTGAAACAGATTGATCTACAACTAACTATCTTGCTGAAATGAAAATGCAGAATTGAAATGAAAGCAGGAAAGAACTAGTCTACTTTGCTCAAATGAAATTGCAGGAATGGAAATGCTAGTCTACGCTTGCAGAATTGAAATGCTAATCTATGCTTGCAAAAATGAAATTGCGGAATTGAAATGTTAATCTAGGAAAGCAGGAAATGTCTATGCTACTTTTACAGAATGGAAATGAAATAAACTACTTGGCAGAAGGCGAGAGTGGGAAAATAGAAGAAAAGCAACAATTACTAATACTCTGACGCTTCCCCAGCAACGGCACCAAAAAGATGGTGGGCTCCAGTATTGTAGCAATAATGCTACAACTCCTGGAGCTTCCTTCTCTAATTTTTTCAACCCGGTAGTTCGTAACAAACTTGGAAGCGACGGTGCTGTATGCACAAGTACTAGCTCTTGTCGCAGCTGTCACTTGGTCAGCTGGCACAAGTCCGCTAGGGCTCAAGCCAACTTCTATATGTTCTCAGAAGAAGCTTTTTAAGTGATGAACGAATGCTATCTCAAAGGAAATTAACCTACTTTGCAAGAATGAACTGAAATCCAACAAAACATGGAAACCCTAGTAAACCCTAATTTGACCAGCTTAATCCTTACGATGCAATGGTGGGAATGCAACTTCTAAAAGTGATGCCATTACTTCTATTGGGATGAGATGCATGTGGTTGAACTACTTTCATCTGAAGAGAACATGTTTTTGTGTTTTTGCTCAAGTTGTTGGAGTTATTTTGACTGTGCTTCTTACTGGGTTTTGACTGTGCAGGAGTAGATAAAGGGGAGGAAGGCTTGGAAAAGGTCAGGAAGGCTCATAGAGGGTCTAAGGGATCCCTAGCATCATTCCACAGAAGTTCACAAGGTTCAGATGCCCGGCAACCATGTTTGCAAGCTTCTACAGGATGTCTACAGGGGATTCTACTGGAAGCTCGGGATTTCTACAGGAAGTCTGCTAACTTCTACAGGATGTTCTGCAATCGGAGTTTTGGGTGATGGAGGAGTGAATGAGCTGTATGGGTGGATAGGTAGGATGAGAGGGGAGCTTGGGATGGCTTATGGACAGAGAGATGAGATGGAGAGGGAGTGTGTAAAGCTGGTTGGTTGATAGAAGGGTGGAGGCAATGGAAGGCCGAAAATATAAAACAACGTGGATAGTAGAAGAGTTGGTGGGCAAATGATCTAGCTAGGAGGTAAGGAGATGGCTTAGGCACGGTTGAGAAGGATAAGGAAATGATAAAGTGGTGCTGCGCAATGTAAATGGAACAAATCTCCTCTATCTTGAGTATCACTGAAATGTCATCAATCTACTCTCACTGTTTTATTAAAAACCAAAGAACAACAATGTAAGTTAAGGGAAGTCGTGCATGGTGCTGAAACAAAGAGTTATTGCTCAAGATCTAAATGCATGGACACTTCTACCAATGGAAATATTACGTTAAAGCTGCATAAACATGTATAACTGCGTTTTTTTGGTGGTTGGCACGGTCTATACTCCCAATCTCTAAACAGAGGTGGTAGTGAGTGTACATTCAACCTTTTCTTGGAACTCTGATTAACTCCAATATTTACTCTAATCTAAACTACTGAAAGCAACTTTGTTCATAACACTAACCTATGTAACCACACCAAGAAATCCGAATCAGCAAACTGTGTTTCCAAGTGCATGTAAAGGACAAGAAGTGAAATGCTGAAAGAAAAGACAAGTAACAATACAACGAAAGGAGGCCTATTGCTCTCAGGTTGGGCCCAAACCTGAGAGCTATAGCTCCTCTAAGAACTCAGAATTGAACTCAAATCTGCCTGCCTTTTATTAAAAGATCATAATCATAAGTCTAACAACATGCCAAAAATGGCTTACAAAGAGCAAAACAGAGCTATAGCTCGTGATTCAAAATCTGCAACAAAGGTTCAAAAGTCCCCATCGAAGGCTACAGCCTCAAGATTTATACATTATGAGGGCCAAGCTAGCCTCCTAGATTAGTGGGGCTTGGCTGTCCAACTAAAAGTAAACTGTTGTTCCTGTAGAATCCGTTGGCTGCCTTCTAGCTCGGTGGTGATAGCTGTTGGAGCTCGGAGTTGGGGTGGAGATCACGAGGAAGGTCATTCAAGGCTGTGGACAACCTTCCTACAAAACCGCAATGCCACCTTGGCTGTCTCCTTGCCTCCATCTGCGTGGTTTTGCTCCATTTAATGTCAAAAAAACCTGAAATAAACATGTATTAGCCACATAGGCATAATGACTGCCCTCCTTCCTACAAATAACATGAATATACTAAGAAATGATGCATAAGTGATAAAAAATGAAGGGTTGAGCAAGGTAAGTAGGCCAAATGAGCCCAAAATGTTACCAAAATTTGGGGCTCATCAGAGTCTCAAATACCTTGGAATGATTGTCCAAGACTTTTTGGAGATCTGGAGAAATAGATGATTCCAATGTGGAAACATCTAGCGAACATAATTGTGCAATTACACCTCTTTGCTCCTTTTTTAGAAGCTTTGTCATGCCATTAGAGCTGATTATCTTTCTTGGTTTCCCTGCAATACCCCTTAATTCAACTTCCTTTCCTTCCACAGAAAATTTCATGAAAAGTTCTTGAAAATTAAAAGCTGTTGTACCCAAGGATTGTAGCCATTGGACTCCTAGTACAACATCAGCACCTCCCATTGGAATGGAAAGCATTGGGCTAGTCAATACATATTCTCCCATGGATAGCTTGATATTATGGCACTTTCCAGAACAATTTATTGTTCCTCCATTTGTAATCATCACTTGACACTCTGGTGCTGGATATAGGAAGTACAATGGATAAAATTGTGGGTGCTTCGTGAATCAATCAACACTATTACCTTTTTCTTCTTGATTTGTCCTTCTATCTTGATGGTTTGAGGAGTGGTAATTCCCGCCAATGCATTACAAGATATGGTCGGATTTATTTGTTCTTCATCTAGGCTTTGTTCCTGGAATATATCCTCTTCTTTTGACCTTTCTTGCTCCTTTTCTTCTTCCTCTTCACAATCGATGTAGAATAATTTCTTCTCAGCACACTTATGACCTTTTGTGTATTTCCTATCACAATTGTAACAAAGCCCTTTTGCTCTTTTTTCTTCCAATTGTTGTGGTGTCAACCTTGTAGGTTGTGGAAGACTATGGGCAACAACACTTCCATCTTTATAGTTGTGAATGGTATGCTTCCTAGTTGCCATAATTTTGCTTTCCATTTTTCTTGCTAACCTGAATGCCTTCTCTAATGAATCAGGTTCCCAAAGGCGCACATCATGTTGGACATTATCCTTTAAAGACTCTATGAACACATCAATCCTATGCTCCTCTGGAATATCTTTTACCCTTATGTTCAATTTTTGGAACTCCTCAATGTGCTCCATTATTGAACCCTTTTGTTTGAGACTTATCAATTGGCTAAAAAAAGTGTTGCTTTTTGTATCCTCATAATGTGCTATCAATTCTTCTGTAAAAATTTCCCAAGTGATAAATTGTTTACGAGAACAAAGCCATTGATACCATACAAACTGATTTGATTCCAAATATAAAGTTGCCATACGTACCTTTTGTGTGTTTTGCACATTATTGAGATCGAAGAATTGCTCCATCTGTAATATCCATGTGGCGGGATCCTTGCCATCAAACTTCCTCATATCGATTTTTGGAACATGGTGAGTCTTTGATCCAACATTAGAGTCTATGGAATCATGATTAACATTTCTTTTGTTCTCATCATGAGTTTCCTTTACTACCTTTTCACCATTAGTGACCCTTTCTTGTAGCAAGTTCTTCAATTCTTCCATGTCTGTCTTCAAATCTATCTTCAAATTTACCATCGAATCCTCCATCTTAGCTTCCATGCCATTTATCTTAGATTCCACGCCACTTATCTTAGATTCCACGCCACTTATCTTAGCTTCTGTTAGCTTTTGTGAGCGTGACATTTGTTGCACTTGTTCTTGTAATTTTGATATATCATGTAGCATTTCTTCCTCTTCTTCATGAGTCATGCTAGAGCTTTCAGGTTCCTTACTAGGTGTTTGCATTTTCTTTCCTCGGGGCATCAGTTACCAATAATAATGCTTTACTATGCCCTTTGAATTCCGTTAAACCAAGCTTACATAAAAATTTAAAAAAAAACTACACACCTTTTTTCACTTTATAGAAGCCTGATATTGAATCTGATGTATCTCTGTAATTTCGGATCATACAGTTATGAAATTGCTACCTATAGTAGCCTTCTACGTCCTATTTCCAATGCCACAAGTCTGAGCCAAATTGGATTCTCCAAGGAAGAGTTATGTGAAATCTCCCACAATGACTTGCTTTTAGACTGGTTCAGTAGAGCGAAGTTGTACGACGTGCCACGAGTCACTGTTTCAACCTTTGAATCTGAAACACTCATACAAGAAACTACAGTCAGTCCTCTTTCTATACCTTCTTACAAAATTTCAATCCGATCCCCAGAGAGAAATTTATGACAATTTTTCCCAAGTCACCTGTTTTGAATGTAATTCAGGAGTCTGCAAAAAGACCAACTTCCTTAGAGCATATCTCCGTAAATATCGCGCGAAAAGATCTGAAATTCGGACCCAAGGTTCAACGCGATTTCTTCTCAAATGGGTTTTTTTTGCGAATTCTGAAACGTCACAGAAAGAAAGTTATAGCGAAAATTCCACGATGACCTATTTGGAGCAGTGAAACCCTAGAATCCAAAGCTCTGATACCAAATGTTATGAAACCAGCTCAAGAAAAGATAGAAAATATAGATCAACGCCTTAGAATTCAGCCTCTTTGAGGGGGCAACCTCCTTTACATTACATAAATGAACAATTCTTCGATGATACAAATGACAAAACCTCCTTTCTATATATAGGAGTCTAAGGAGTCACAATATAATCCAGCCGACCTAACAATAATAATATAAAGCCGCAAAAATAACAATAGAGGGATTCTATGGGGCACATAAATAACAATATGGGGGTAATAGGGGCACAACAATATAAATAAGGGGTATAACTACAATAGTAATGGGGTAATCACTAGTATTATAGGGACCCAACATCCTGGGTATGCTTCGCCAAACTTGAATCAACAATTGCCTTTCGTAGCAACTTTAGAATTACCAAATTTGAATCGGCTGACAAAGGATCTAATTTCTTACGCCCCTTGGTGGCCAACAATTCCTCATAAACTTCCCTCTGATATTCCTAAATTTAATGGAAATTCGGGTGAAGACCCATCGAATCACGTAATGAATTTTCATTTTTGGTGTTCATCTAACACCCTCAATGATGATTCGATTAGGCTTCACCTTTTTGAGTGAATGTTAACTGGTCTGGTAGAAAAATGGTACATTGAATTACCTAGAGCTTTGTTTGACAACTTCAATGCCCTCACCACTACCTTTTTAACCCACTTTCTGTTATCCCTTACCAATTTTAAATATACAATAACCACTCACATATTCGATCATAATCATGAGTGGCGACGTTGTCGTCGAATGGTAAATATGTATGTTCCTAATCAGCTTCTAGCTGAGTGGTTTCTTAAGTCATTATTACCTTCTATTATAGAATATGTGGCGAAAGGAGGAGTTGTCACTGAATAGCAAGTCATTGCTCGTGCACAATATTTAGACTTGATCTATACTCAGTCTGGCATGCTCTATGAAAAAATCCTTGATGCTTCTAGACCAAAATTCTCTGTTCCTCCTCCTCCTAAATCAAACAGGGACTCTCATGCTAGCGATGGCGTGATTTGTACCTCAAGTACGAAAACCGCAAAGGCTCAAACTGGTAAAACCCTTGCAGTTTCTAGTAAAAAGGCAAATAACAAATTTCCTGCCTCAGAGGTTAATGCCATGTCATCCAACAAAGGCAAAGAACCGAAGCAACCAAGTGGCAAGAAGAAAGGGAAAAACAAAAAGAAGAAACAGGAAAATTCAACTCCTGAAAAATCTTCTAAAAACCCTTCTAGGGGAAAGAAACCTAATCAGCCATGATTCATATGTAATGAGGACCATTATACAAAAAGTTGTCCACATCGAGCTGAGGTCACGAAGTTCTTGAAGACTTCAAGCACCTCGGTGGTATTGACCGATCCGTTTCCAAACATAGAAACCAATCTAGTTGCTATCGATCATGCTTCCCCATCCCAAGTGATCATGTTGTCCATTTCGAAACAACAAAATGATGCTTTGATATCGACGAGGAATAAAGATTACGGGAATCCACAGATGTCAAACAACAACAAGGCTACAAATCAACCTAGTAGTTCGACAACAACTTTGTCAGAAGTTGTGCCACTCATCATTCCTGAACTAACAATAAAGCCGCCAGAGGGAGTAGTACATAAATTGAAATTCAATCCTCATGCTCGAGCAACACAAAATTATAATATAGTAGAGGATCTGGCTCAATCACCATCCGCTATGCCGACACTTGAAGTACTGCATAATTGCCCCTCCCAAAAGCAAGCTTTATTATCAGCAATAGGTGGGATTGACCCAACGGATTCCAATCTTGTGACCTTTGACCATAAAGGATATGAACCTCAATTACCGGCCTAACTCGCTTTCCTTATACAGGTAAAAGCCCTCAACAAAACTGTTCATAGAACAATCATTGATGGGGGGCATCTAACTGTATTATGTCAATGAGTTACTGGAAAAATTTAGGCTCACCACCCTTGTCGCGATCATCAACGACATTAAAAGCATTCGATGGAAGAACATACACGCCATATGGGATATTAAGTAACTTGCAAGTTGAACTAGGGGCCAAGATAGTAGAAATTGAAGTTGAAGTTATCGATGGAAACCTCGATTACGATATCCTACTGGGAAGGCCCTGGATTTATGTTATGGTTGCTGTTGTGTCAACATATTTTAGAAAGATTGCATTTCCCTTACAAGGTGGAATTACAATCGTTGACCAACTAACCTTTTTCCCCAACAGTTCACAAGCTACGGGAAGCATTCCAATGATCCATGGAAGCTCTCAATCGCTTCAAAATGTTGGAGTAGGCCTCCTAAAAGACCCTGCCTTAATGGGTACTTTTGCCCTCCCGCCTCCGAGTAATCTGGCGGAAGTGGCCATGGTGGAAACCTATAATATGGTATCTTCTACATCAGCAAAGATTAAGAATATTTCTGAACATTTTGTTAGCATGGATCATCGCCAGGTATTGCCTCCAAGCCCCATAGAAATTTTGTAGCAATCAATTTTCTTGGCCTGGGCGACAAACCCAAATCAACACTCATCAAGTGTTTGGATAGATAGGTCTTTAGAATATGGCACCTCTTCCGATCCTTTGGTCTCGTATACATTCTACAGATGAAGGAATCATTCAGTCAATGATGATAGGAGAGGCACCATGGGAAGATTACCACCATTGTTCCCATCTTCAAGATAATGATGAAGATTATTCTGGCGACCTTGATCATCCTTCAGTTTTTTATTTTCTATCAAATACTGTAAATACAATGGATTCTGAGTGAAATCTGCCCAATATTGAAAAAACTATTGCCATAAATATCTTGACCAAACCTAATGTTGTAGATAATATTCATGTTGGCAAATCTTGCTCTTCTTCAGAATGGAAAATATACTCTGCTCTCTTTTGCGAATCCAGAGATGTCTTTGCATGGTCGTATGAAGAAATGCCAGGCATTGACTCGAACATCGTTGAACATGAAATCAAGATGTATCCAGATGTCAAACCAATATGACAGTGGCTTCGACAGGTTCACCCAAAGAAAGACACTGCCATCAAGGAAGAAGTTGAAACTTTTTTACATGCTGGTTTCATTTACCCTATTCCTCTAACTGATTGGGTATCAAATATTGTTCCTGTCATGAAAAAGAAAGGAACGATTAGAGTGTGCATTGATTACAAGGATATAAATCAAGCTTGTCCGAAGGACAACTACCCTACACCATTCATCAACCAGATAATTGATGAATGCCCCAGATGCGAAATCTTTTCATTCATGGATGGATTTTTTGGATACAATCAAATAAACATCCACCCGCAGGACCAGTCAAAGACTACATTTATATGTCTATGGGGCACATTCGCGTACTGTAAATTACCTTTCGATTTAAATAACGTAGGGGAAACTTTTCAGAGGGAAATGAAATACGCCTTCCATGACGTCAAACACATCATTCAACCATATCTCGACAATCTACCAGCTCATTCACAAGAGTGGACTAATCATCTGCAGCATTTCAGAGCTATATTTCTATGTTGACGACACTACAAGATACGACTCAATACACACAAGTGTGTGTTTTGTGTCAGTTCTGGTCATTTACTTGGTTTCGTAGGTTCTAAGGATGGGATTCAACTCGACCCATGTAAGGTTTAGGCAATCATCGACATGCCTCCACCTTCAAATTTGCTTTAGATTTAGAAACTCCAAGGGAAAGCAAACTTTCGAAGAAGGTTCATTCCAAATTACGCCAAACTTGCTAAAGGTTATACATGTCTTTTGAAAAAAGAAGTGCCCTTCAACTGGGATCAGGTTGCACAAGCTTCCTTTGATGCTTTAAAGGATTCCCTAATAAAAGCATCATTAATGTATGCTCCTGACTATCAAAAAGACTTTAACCTATTTCTAGCCGTAGCAGATACAACCATCGCAATGGTTTTAGTACAAGAAGACAATGGAATTGAACATCCTGTCTATTATTTAAGTTGAAACTTAAATGATACAGAAAGCAAGTACTCCTATGTTGAAAAGCTGGCTCTAGCAGCTGTTCAAGCAGTACAGAGATTTCGACACTATATCCTCTTTCGCAAAACTACCATTCTGTTAGATTGAAACCCTATGACCTACATTCTGTCGCGTCAATTACTAGGGGGCAAATATTCAAAATGGATAGCTATTTTGAAAGAGTTTGATTTGGAATTCACAAAATCCAAATCAAAGAAATCTCTAGTTTTCGCAGAGTTACTATGCGACCTCCCATCGTCGTCTAACGATTCAACATATAAAGCATCAATCGTGGATGAATCTCTGTTTCTGATATCGTAAAACAATCCGTGGTATGGAGATATACTGATCTATCTCCAAACCCAAACCTTTATGCCTAATACCTCTCACTCTGAATAGTGACGTATTCGATACCAAGCAAAATATTACATGATCGTAGATGATACACTTTACCGTTGTGATGTCGATACAGTTCTGAGAAGGTGCCTCATGCATAAGGATGTCGAAAAAGTCCTAAATGACTGTCATTCAAGTGCATGTGGGGGGCATCAATCTGGTTACGCTATGGTACAAATGATCTTACGAGCTGGTTACTTCTAGCCCACAATATTCAAAGATTACATAATTGCAGTCAAAAGTTGCCATGCTTGTCAGATTTTTGACCGCAAAACCAGAGTACCACCTGCACTATTGCATCCAGTAATCGCTGTTGGGCCATTTTCCAAATGGGGCATAGATTTCATGACATGTAACCCCACCTCAACCGGGGGGCATGGGTATATCATAGTTGTTGTCGACTATTTTACAAAATGGGCCGAGGCAATGCCTACATTAAACAATAGTGGAGAAACAGCTGCTCTTTTCTTTTTCAATCATGTAGTCTCTAGATTTGGTGTTCCACAAGCCATAGTCACAGATCATGGATCGCATTTTCACAATCACATGATGGTTGAATTGGCTGCCAAATTAGGACTGTCCCATGATAGTTCTACTCCGTATTATCTGCAAGCTAATGAACAAGTTGAGGCCATCAACAAAGTCTTGAAGTGCATGCTGCAAAGGATGATTGGAGTCCACAAATGGAATTGGCTTTTAATCCTATACTCAGCCTTGTGGGCATATAGGACACTGATGAGAAATGTGACCAGATTTACACCCTTTCATTTGGTGTATGGCCTGGAAGTAGTCTTATCGATTCAGTGTGAAATTTCATCTCTCAAGCTCGTAGTCGATTTACTCCCCGAAAATTCGGAGGAAGAGGCTAGTTTCTTGGAACTAATCCAATTGGATGAAACCTTTCATGATGCCGCTTTGGCTAATGAAGCTCATAAGAAACGTGTCAAGGTGAAAGTTGACAAAAATGTCAAACCCCGTGTCTGCTCAAAAGGTGACCTGGTCTTGCTATACGATCAGGACTCCAATAAATTGGGAGCAGGTAAGTTCGAACTATTTTGGATGGGCCCCTACATTGTTAAATGAGTATTACCAAAAGGAGCCAATGAGCTAGTAGATTACGATGGGATTCCACTATCACAACCCTGAAATGGGTTGTTTCTTAAGCGTTACTATGCTTGATTAAGTGTAGTAAGCTCTTTATAGATATGGTTTTGTTACATTTTTGTTTTCGTCAAGAGTTATCATTTCGGTTAGGTAATCCACTTTGCATTTGTTGCAGATGTCAGACCTGTTGGAAGCATTTGTTGGATATGTCGACGGAGCTAGTTGTAATACACGGAATCTATCTTCTGCAGCCTGGGCCATTTTTTATCCAAGCGGTGAGTTAGTGAGTTTCAGAGGGATATGCATTGGTCGATCAATGAACAACATCGTTGAGTACAACAAGATGATGGATCTTCTCTCCAATGCCATCACACGTGGCATACGCCGACTTGTTGTCAGGCTAGATTCACAACTCATCATCCTACAACTTACTGGCATCTATTCCGTTCAGAATCTAGCTATCTATCGCATGTTCCTAAGGGTTAGGATTTTGGAAAGATTGTTTGATTCTATTCAATATCAACAAATTTCCATAAACTTAAACACATTAACTGACTCATTAGCAAATTATGTCTTAGATAGACATTTGTAGCATTTATAAGGGAAAAATCATTTCAATTAACATTTGCATTAGGATCACATAACTTAACTGAAATAAAACTCTAAAAAATAAAAAATATATAAATTTTTATAGTTTTTTACAAAATTTTCTGTGTCCAGGACAAAATCAGTCATACAACCCAGAAACTCAAAATGCAGAAAAGCACCCTAAACTAATGGTGCTGGTGATAGCAAGTCACTGCCTATGCTATCATACGTAAGAGCCTAGTCCATCGACTCGGCATGCCAGTTGTATGGCGCTGTAATCTCAGAGGTAACTCGTCAGTCCTCACATCCTAAATACCAAGGGTGAGACCCTATTACTGATCCTGCAACACTATAATGGTCTCTGCTATGTCCAGATCGTGAAGGAAAACCCTTCCTACCGCCTCTCCTGCTGGAACAACAACTGCTACCCTTGGGCGTGCTGCTAGTCACACTGGCCCAACATCTGCACACAATATGAGTTTGATTAATCTTGATAACATTTAAAAAACACAAGAAAATTATAAAAGAAATAAACAAATATATGGTCAGACCATTTTACCCATAACACTCCACTGCTCGCCAACTGGTAACACCGAATCTGGGTCACCTCGGAAATCCATCCCAACGTATGGATACTTGGTGAAGACCATCTCCTGATGGTCAAACCACTCAAAGAAGGCATAAAAGAACAAAATCTATGACTAGCTAGCATGTCTGGCCATGAGATCAACCCATCTCTGCATCTGTGGTTCCCTTGGTGCTGGCAAAACTAGTGAAATGTTTGTGGCTGCATCAGTGGAATCCTCTCCAAGGCGAAAGCAGTCAGAATGGAACTGTAACCAAAGTTCTTGGATCTTCCATTCTTCACCTTGGAAAGTTGTTATTTTATAGCCCGAACTACTGCATCACACTAGTTGAATACCTTTGGTTCAAGGCATTCTAGGGTGTACTGCATATAAGATCTGTTACCTAAATGAAGAGCCATGCTACCAGCCAATCTAGAGAAGGTGAATAAAATAGTCCTCAAGGACCAATTAATGACATCTCAAATAATGATATTGCCATCCCTTCCCAGCTAAGATCCATCTCTACAAAACTGGTGAATATAATCCCTCACAGATTCACCCCCACGGGCAGATCCTGATAGTGAGACCACGCCTCGATAACCCAGTCAAAAAGTAGATATCCTCGACTGTCAAAGGAATGGATTTTCCTCTAATCTAGAACACCTAGTTGGTTGGATCCCATGCATCGAGAAGATATTGCAACAAATTTATTTGTTCCCTCATGCTGGATATGTGGAAGAATTTGAGCAAGCCACAACTTCAAAATGCAGTAACCGTACCCGGATCATGTAAGGCAATCATGTCCTCTTCTTCATGCTCGCATTCACAACATGTAATGACCATCTTGATATGATGAATCTTTGAAACACAAACAAAAGATGAATTAGGATCCTGATTTGGGTAAAAATAGGAAAAATTTTCATGAGAAAACACTGCACAAAATTTCCCTTTTGCGCCCATCGCACACTACCTGTGTACAGGGTGAGATGCATACTGACTAGCCAATGGCCAGCTCAATATGCATCACACTTTTCAATGTAGACTAGGTGCGATAGGGAGAGAATGAATTCTTCAAACCCCTAGGGCCTAAAAGAATAGGAAAACTTGCTCAGAATCAGAAAAGGATGGAATGCAATTGAAGAGCTCAGGGTTAGCTCCTACCTGGTCCTGACGGCACGGAAAATAGTCCACCAGATCTCTCGAAATCAGCTGATGAAATTTGAGGGGGAAAACACCTCCAGAGCTCCAACAATCCCAAATTTGAATGAAATGGTAAAAATGGGAGGTAAAACTACTTTTATGTTACTATTCACGTAATTTAAGTAAAACGTTAGCTTTTAACTCATTTTTCAAGCATGTATTTACATTTCTAATCAATTTGATGGAGTAATTGAATAGGTTGTATGACCATCGAAAGAATATAGTGTTAATGGTAAATTGAGCATCTCTGACTATTATCATGAGAAATGTTACCACAGGTTCAAGCTCGTTAAAAAATAAACCCGCCAATGAGTAATGTTACCGCAGGGTTCAAGCTCGTTAAAAAATAAACCTACCAATGAGAAATGTTACCACAGGATTCAAGCTCGTTAAAAAATAAACCAGCCACTGAGCATAGTTTCTAAAGATTCAAGCTCATTAAAAAATGAATCCACCCTTTATAAATAACCTTTGTCATTGCATTGCTATCAGCCTTTTGAGCCTTGGTTGTGTTCCTACTACCACCTCCATTCTTTTGGCTAATCATATGCCTCCACTTGATTTTTTACCCTTTTGAGGAACAGCTGCGACGAGTGATCTATTCAGCCACCCTCATTACACTGCAATGTTTGAGAAGTTCCAAACTTACCTGGAACCAATTGCTACCCGAAAACATCACTCGTTCCTAAAAAACAAGTCTCCTTTTAGACTCGTAAAATATGGAAAGATTGCCAAGCTACTGGCCTTTCTAGCTCGTTAAAGTAAGGGGAAGCACCATCCCTCCTCTACATTTTAATATTTTTGGACCTAAGGGATCATTCCACAAAACGATCAAGCGCTTGTCTTTTTCGGCTCGCTAAAGCTATCAAAAAGTCATCGCTTTCGTATTATTTTATACTTTTTCAGACTTAAGGGATTATGCCATGAAAAAGGACTACTGGAGTTTCCTTTCCGTCTCTTTTCAAACTCTATAAATATGAAAAGGACTGAGTTATCTTTGTTGTTAAACTCATTAAAACAATAGTGACAAACTTGTCCATCTGGACAAGAGCGAGTTTTTCTATCGCTGGGCTCGCTAAAACATAGTGATAGGTTTGCCCGAAGGGAAAATTATAGAACAAGCATATGTTATCCTCCTCAAGCTTGACAAAAATAAAGAGGTACTGGTCAGCAATGACTGGGGAAAAAGGGAAGAAAACTTGAAGAACTTTATTGGTAGCAGGTCGCTCTTGAACATGACACTTTCACTCCATCACCATGATTGAGTCAGGTTGGGTTATTCCATTCACCTGTCACATCACCATTGGTCCTCCGTACCATCCATTTTTGGGGTTAATACTACCAATCCATCTCAGTGTCGCCGATATGTTCAAGAGAATTCATTCAGAGAATTCATCACCCAGCTAATGCCTCATCCACTGCAATACCTTTACCCTCCATTTCTCATGACTACCATTCTTGAACCTTGTATCATTAGATTGTTTCCACCTCCAGAAAATCATTTGCTTTGTTTCGTGTCGTAGATGTGGGATTCATTAAGGCCCTCCTACAACGGGTCACTTCTTGTCGACATCAGCTCATTATCTAAGAATTTGACTTAGGAACAACCCTTTCAGTACTTTGAAGCTTACATACCTCAATGCAAAGTTTCTCACCTCCGGTGACAGGTTTACATTAATGGCCTTCAACTAAAAGATTTTGCGGGGTGTTCGACATCAAATTATATATTCACACCACATGAATTGTACTGTAGTACCCTGAGGGTCATTATCATTATCGGTGATTCCTCTCATGCCTGTTAACAACTTACATCATTGGCTGGTATTTAGGCAATGTATTTCCATGTTCGACTTTAGAACATCTTTTCACATGGATCGACTTGTACATCGGGCGAAGATTGAACGAGTTTGAAGACCCTGGATCTAGTTTCATCCATATGGGCTACGGTATATTCAGGAAAATAAAGACATCAAATGTACACCATAGCTGCATAGATGATCATCCAAGCTAAGGGATGATGGCTCTACAAGAATCACTAGTCTGTAACAATGGACGATTGTCTAACCTATGTACATGAAAATGAATTTATAAAGCTGAGCATGGGAATGCCCGCCTCAGCTAGATCATGAAAATAACATGAAGATAATGTATTGTATTGTATTTTATATAGGTCACATTCCAGTTCAAAGACCTCGGATCCTCATGATAAAGCATTTCACCCAACATCAGAATATTTACGACCTCATGCTTTAGGGGGCAACTGTTATAGACATATTTTAGCACTGCAACTCCAATCACATATGTCGATAAACCAAGGGCTCTTAAACTCATAAAAGTGTTGTTTCATACCCTAAAGGATCATGGTCAACTGATTACATCATTGCCCAGAAGTTCCACCTGAAAATCGACTCAGAACTGGCCAAAACTGGACCATAGTGACTGCTCCTTGGTCAAGGTGCGATGCGTCTCACCTACTACACACAAGAGGTGTGATGCATACTGAAAAGGCCTTCTATATGATGCAATGAGCGAAAGTAGACAAATGGCAGAGACAATTTGCTAAGTGGAAACCCAGAGAATCTTCTAGAAACTTCTCATATGACACTTGCCTCTCTGAATTCGCCCAGGGATGAGTAAGAGATCATGAAACCTCTAAATGGAACCAAGAAATATCAGTGAAATAACACTACTCAAAAACCCATAAGCTGACTCACCCCTCTACAAATATCTATAAATGGATCCCTCATTTGAGAGATCTAGAGGCTTGAATTTTGGAATTTGTAAGGAAGTGTTGTTGGTTTCTATTTGAGACATTGCATCATTGGGTGATATTTCTTTTCATGAGGTGAAGAGGGCTTTCATGATGGGAGGATGTTTTTGGATCAGACAGCTGGGTTGTAATCCTCTCTTCTACTTTTACTATCAATAAAGTTATTTTAGTTTTCCTCCATATACTTGTGTATTTTTGAATCTTGCTATTTGTGAATGCAATTGTATGGTTAATGTATTTCTGATTCTGCATTGTTTATGGTGTTATAGATCTCTATGCTTTGATGGTATTTTGTTGCTTTGCCTCTACTGGTGTTGTTTAAAGCGCGACAAGTAAGAAAGAAGTGGCAAGCTCTATCAAAGTAGAGAGGAAACAAGCAAGGAGCAAAGCGAAAGATTCAGGTTGGTGCTCTCTGCTTCTCTCTTATCTATCATACATAAAGGAAAACACAAGTTACTTTGAATTATTTGTTTCTAAGATAGCTACCCGTCTTAGTGGGACTAGCAGATCATATAGACACTAGTTTTCCCGGAAACAGTATTGTGGATGCATTTACAATTGGTCTTGATAACATGTCTGCAACCTTATTATGTATGCCCTTCTTATATCTGATAACAAGATGAAATTGATGTAGAAAACCCATCCACCAATAGTGTCCTGATTGTTGCAATTTAGTTTGTGAGTGTAAATACTGAAGTGGTTGATGATCTACATGTATGATTGTTTCTTTACCCATTATGTAATGTTTCCACTTCTTAACACTCTGAAATAATGCATATAATTCCTTATCATATGTAGGATAGTTAACTACTGCTGATGTGAATGTCTCAGAATGAAAGCATATAGGCTTCCTGTGCCGCATCAACACTGCCCCCATGGCATATTCAATTGCATTTGTCTCGGTCTCAAATGGATGCTGAGGATATGGCAGTGCTAGTACTCGTGTTGTACTCATCCTTTATTTGAATGTGTCGAAGGCTTTCTGTTTTTTGCCTCCCCATTGAAACACTTGTTTCACACTTGTCAAAGCATGTAAAGGAGCTGAAATCAAAGAAAAGTTAGCAATAAACTTTCTCCAATATTGCACTTCCCCTAAGAAACTTCTAACTTTTTTAGAATTATTGGGCTTAGGCCAATTTAAAATAACTTCGACCTTAGAGGGATCTATCTTCAATTCACCACCCCCTACAATATAACCCAAATAATCAAAGATATTCTGCCAATTTCACATTTTGACAGTTTTACATAGAGATTTTCTCTTTCCAAAACATCTAAAATTTGCTTTACATGGTTTACATGTTCATCCCATCTCTACAGAAAACAAGAATATCATCTAAATAGGCTATTAGAAAATCATCAATGAATGGTCTAAATACATCATTCACGACTTGCATGAATGTAGCTGGAGCATTAGTTAAGCCAAAAGGGATAACCATCCATTCATAGAGTCCTTGCTTCATTTTGAAAGCAGTCTTCCATACATCTTGTTCTGCAACTCTGATATGATGGTAGCCGCTTCGCAAGTCCAATTTAGAGAAGTAAACTACATCTTTTAATTGATATAACAAATCATCAATACGAGGAAGAGGATAATGATTCTTTATTTTGATTTTATTTAGTAGTCTAATATCAATGCAAATTCTCCATGAATCATCTTTCTTTCGCACAAACACAATAGGTGATCCACATGGTGATGTGCTTGGTTGAATAAACCCTTCATCAAGCAACTCCTGTACCTACTTCTTTATCTCTTCATACTCTAAAGCTAATAACCTGTAAATTCCAATGTTAGGTAGTGGAGCATCTTGTTGCAAATAAATCTCATGTTCTATCTCTTGCTTGGGTGGAATCCCTTTAGGCTCTTGAAATAGAATATCATAATTGGACTCAACTTTAACTAGATCTGCTTTCTGTTTGGGATTACAGCCTTGGAAAGCATCGGATTTATCAATATCCTTTGCTTTTACAATTATAAGTAAAATTTTTTTAATTGAATTTACAATTCTTTTGATCTGTCCTGAATTTATGAGAGAGAAATTGTTGACACCTAATCATAGGGATTGGGTGAACAACTGCAATTAATGTAAATAAATAATAGAGAAGATGAAGAGTCATTGGGAGATGAACTGAACAGTCTCTCCCTCTTGTATATAATAATGAACAACGTAAATGAATAATATGAATTGATTTGAAGATTTACCTCCTAGTCTGACATGGTATCAGAGCCAATGCCATTTTTGGCTTCCCTCCTTAATTTGTAACTCCTATTCTACCTATTCTGCTGATTCTAGCTAGCCTGGTAGCTCTGACGCTGACGCTTCCATTGGTCTGATAGTTTCATCAACATAACCATACCTCCCATCCAAGAATACATAGTTACGTGGTATAACGCCTCCTGTGTTGCGATATTGTGGCAGTATCATATATAATGTTTGTTTTCATATAATGTTATTTTCATATAACGTTGTCTGGCATTCTATGCTGGCCTACAAGTTCTTCTGAGAGCCATATTTTCATATAATATACCTGGAGATTTTCATATTGGTATCGCTCTGCTCCCATACTTGCACGACCCTCCTCCATACCTTGGCCCTTGGCATGGTTGATACGTTGTTGGTAAGTTGAACGCTATTGAACATTGTCCATAAGTATAATGTTGTTGGTTGAACGTTGTTGATATAACGTTGTTGGTATCCATTGAACGCTTCTCCTACGCTGTTGGTTGAACGTTGCTGTCCCATATACATAAACACGTTGTTGTTCCATATATACAAGGCTGGTATATATATACGCTGACACCCTCTATGTTGTCAAATTTGAAGTTCATTGCAAGTTTACTAAATTTTTAAAGATCCGGTAAACGTTTTTGGCGAGGGATTATTTTATGTTGTCTCCGATCTCCTGCTGCCTTTTCTGAAGTGTATATCTGATGTAAATTTCATTATAGCGTGGATTCTCGATTTTGAAAGAGACTTTCTAAGACATTGAACAGGAGCTTCACATGTTATATATATGCGCTTGATTTTCCGTTGTCCTTCCTTCATAACACCTTCCCCAATTTTTTTTAGGAGTAAAATTTTGCAGCAGAAGTATACGAGTGGTGATATTCTATATGGATAGAATATATCTTTGCTCTTCATATATTAAATCAATTTCTTACCTAATCAAGAAGGAAGAATAAGGCTACATTATTTTGAAGCACATAGTCCTTCCTTTAAGAATGCATTCAATCATATCTATTGTGGGAGTAGTTCTAACTGGCAAGGAGAACTATCCTGTGTGGTCCCGGAAGGTAAAACACACCCTCATTTTCAATGAGTTGTGGAAAGGAGTGTGTGTTGGAGATGGAGACAAAGTGCCAGAACAAGCTACCTCAAACAAGGAGTTCACCATTTGTAAAAATAAGAACAGCAAGCCTATGCATTGATTACAGCATCGGTAAATGAAGAGGTGAGTCGCCATATTTCACCATTTTCAAATGTTTTCGAAGCATTACAAAAACTAAAGGAACTCTATGACTCACACTCAACACTTGAATTTGTTCAACTCATGATTAAACTCTTCACCCTTGAATTACAAAATAATGATCCTCTTGCTCTTGCATTAGAAGTAAAATCTATAATGCATGATATCAAAGTCACTAATATTCAACTGGATATTTCTCTGATAGCTTTTCCTCAAGGCACTTTATCCCACTTACTCAAATTATCTTGAGTCATTTCAAGCAAATAGAAACCTGAAAGATATTACCTTTGACTCCCTTGTGAAAAAAATTGCTGAAAGAGAGAAAGCTTTTGGGAAGAAGACAACTCTTGAGTCTTCTGAAGAGGCAGTGTGCCTTGCTCATAGAGAAAATAATCTTTCTCAATATTCTTCTAGAGGAAGAGGTGGTCGAAGAGGAAGAGGAAGAAATTTCAGAGGCAGGGGGGGCAGAAACTCTCAAGTAGAAAAATCATATTTGCACTGCATACGCTACAAAAGAGATGGATCACATGATGCATCCACATGCAAGTTGCCTTGGGATAGAATTGAGAAGGAAAGAAATCAACCCAAAGGTAAAACTAATGACAAAGTCAAAGGTAAAGCACCTGAATCCACTCACTATGTTGTGGCACACTGTAATATTGGAGTAAATGAAGGCTTATTCAATGCTTCACTTGCTTCTTGGAAAAATGATTGGTTGCTTGATTCAGGAGCAACTGGCCAAATGAATTTTAGAAGAGATTTTTTTGAAGAATTTATTAACAATGTTGAGGGAGCAATATACTTTGCAGACAAATCAAAACTCAAGCCATCAGGGCTTAGCACAATCAGGCACAAATTTCCTGGTCTTCCAGACTTTCTTCTGCATCATGTTCTATATATCCCATAACTAAGGATAAACTTGTTGTCCTTGCTCCATAGCTACCAGCAAGGACACTCCATTCATATGTTTGATGGCAAGCTTGAGGTGAGAAAAGCATCAGACCACTCAATTGTCATGATGGGGATAGACGAGGAAAGGCTTCTCAAGTTGCAGGGTACCTCTGCTCATGCACAAAATTTCTCATACAATTCTCATTATGAAGAAGGTACATTTATATCAAGTTTATTATGGAATGTTAGATTTGGACACTTGAAATACGATAGCCTCCGCTTATTGAAGAAAAATGGTGTTACTAGTTTGCCTACAATTCCTAGGAAACTTAAGTAATGTGATGCTTGCATTCTAGGAAAGCATAACAAATAGTGTTTTCATGATTCACATTCAAGAGCACATAGAAAACTTGAACTCATTCATTCAGATTTATGTGGTCCAATGCTTGTTCCTTCTGCAAATGGAAATAAATATATGATGACATTTATTGATGACTACACCAGAATGTGTTGGGTTTATTTATTGAAGAACAAATATGATGCTTTTCAAACATTCAAGAACTTTCGTAGATGGATTGAAAATGACTCACAATCTCATATTGGCTCTATTCGCATTGATAACAGAATGTTGACACCTAATCATAGGGATTGGGTGAAAAACTGTAATTAATGTAAATAAATAATAGAGAAGATGGAGATCGGGAGATGAATGGTACAGTCTCTCCCTCTTGTATGTAATAATGAACAACCTGAATGAATAATATGATTTGATTTGAGGATTTACCTCCTGGTCTGACAGAAATTACCTTTGAGTTTATGAGTCCTTACAAAATATCCAATTCCATCCTTAGTGAGTGAATACTTATTTTCAGTTCGATAGAAGATATCATTTCTATCTTACAAGTATGGACTTCCTAATACAATTCCACATATGTCCAATGGGACTATGTCTAACTCAACCTCATCTACAAAATTTGACCCAATAGCAAAATGAAATTTACATTGTTTCGTAACTTGTAGCTTAGTTTTATCACACACCCAACCTAATGGATATGGATTTTTATGGGTTTTTGTTTCTAGACCCAACTTCTTTACAATTTCTTCAGAAATCAAACTTGTGACCCACTATCAAATAATGTATCAATTTTAGTATGCTTGGAAATGACTCTAATATGAAATAGCTCTTTTCTTTTCCTCTCATCATTATCATTATCAACAGAATGCGAAGAAGTACTTGTATATGCTTTAGAATATTTACCTTTTATACCTGTAGCTGTAACTGTTGTCTCGTCACCTGAATCTGACCCCAAGTCCTTTTGAATAGCAGCAACATTCTTTTACTCTTTATTCCTGAACTTCTTTGGCTTCAATTTTGGATGCAATGCCCAACAATGTGCCTCATCGTGTCCTTCCTTATTACAATGAGTGCATGAGGGTTTATCCTTCTTCATAGTGTTTGTTTTCTTCTCCTTCCATTTAAGTTTCTTCTTGCCTTTATTCTTGCTTTCAATAGGTTTGGATGATTTACCAACATCTTGGGTTACATTTTTACCTCTATCTTCTAGATGAGTTTCTTGAACTGATACATCATCTAAGCTATTTGGAGTAAACATAAGTATGGTATGCCTCAAATAACTATGAATACCACCTATGTATTTCAACAATGTCTCTGATGAGTCCAATGATATGCCTAATGTTAAAGCTCTCTTATATAATTCCTGAGTATAAATTTGAACACTTTGACCTTTTAATTGATGTAGTGTTTTCCAACTCATCATTTCTTGTTGCATATAAGCCAAAGGATAAAATTTCTTTTTAATAGCAGAAACAAATTCATCCCAAGTTGAAATGATTTTACCATGCTTTTGGAGATCTGCTAGTGTCTTGCCTTCCCCCCATAGTGCATTTCCTCCAAGTCAAAGGCTAGCACATTGCATCTTCTTCCTTTATGAAACAACTTTCTTCACCCTACAATATAATTCAATTTTACTTATCCAATTATCAAGCTTTTCAGCGTTAAGTTCTCCATCATAAATTGGAAAATCAAATTTTACATCTAATTTAATCAAAGAGGATTTCTTCTTTTTCTTTTTAGAAAAACTAGTTTTATGAGAAGAAGATGATGATGACGATGATGGTGATGATGGAGGAGATGGTGGATGAAGCTTTTCCCTTGTCTCTTTATTAGGAGGAACAAAAAGAAAAGGTTCCTCTATTCCTTTATCTGGTTTAGGTGATGAAGTGCCTTCACCTTTACCCTTTTTAAACTCATTATACATCTCTTCCACCATTTCACGTATCATCATGAAACTATCCAAGAATTGGGATTTTGACCCAAGTGGAGTTTCATCTACCATCCTTCTTCGTGAAAAGAACCTTCCAATCTCTGGATTCACCTCCAAAGGTTCACCTTCACCTCGTCCGAGCCTCACCCTGGTAAGCATTCAAATCTCCACAAAAACTTGTCAAACCTTAAAAACCTTGCTACTTTGATACCACTTGATCCGTTAATGAAAAAGGTATTATAGACTATGTGTGAATTTAGCTTATGTTACTTAGTGAAATGGATCGAAAAGATTGTGAATAACATAAGCACATAAACAGTTTGAAAAACACATTCAATCACATCAACATAGCCAAATTTAATAAAGGAGTTCACCAGACTTTTTGGCTACATCTCCTAGTCCTTTTGCTTCCAGTGCTGACCTCTTTATTTTGTCTTCAAAATGTTGTCATAGATATGAGCTCAAAAACAGAGTCTCAAATAAGAAAATGGATCTCACCACTACATTCAACTCAAAATTTCGAGTCAAACGAGTATAAACTTGACCATATTTGGCCATTGTGACCTCCAAAGCCCTTGGAATGGTCCAAAACCATAATCTCGTTATCTTTCGATGATATGATATTAATATACCACATGCAGCTGCAATATGCGGTGAATGTGGGATAATGTGATAGCATAAAATCAGAGGACTAACAGTCGTGGGGTTGACCCCGACGTCTGGTCCTTTTCTGGTGGTGATTCTAATATTACATAAATATAAGTTTATCATATCCATTAAATCTCCACCATCGATCTATCCGATATGATCCAACGGCTATCGCATTGTCCGCTCACCAACTAGCACAGACAATCCCCACTGTGGATGTGACCCATCCAATCAAACTTCTATCATGCAATCTCGCGCTCTAATTGGCACAACGCTTAATACTCCAAATGCATGCGAGAAATTTTTTTTTTCATGCTATGTGTCAACCATTAAGGTTAGTCACGTAGAATTTAGAAAAACCATTTACCACCTTTAGGGAACACGAGATACCACTTCCCGTTTTGTTGCTAGAACTCAAAGAAGTTAAACTTCTTTTTAATCACCACATCGCATCCGTTTAGAAATGCTAACCTACTTTCGTGTTCTGACATGATATGCGTTGATCTCCTTTGATCGGAGGATCACCACTTCCCTGTGATTTTCATCAGTTTTAGCAGTCTGCAACATTTATTTCTCATCTTCCACATTGGGATTTCATGCCAGCATTAGGCAAATCTGGGCTGCTATGTGTCAACACTAGATTGGCCTATGTGAACCAATCACAAATTGCCACGTCACCTTCTCTACTAACATCATTCAGAACCCGTGAATCATTCCTGGGTTGCCATGTGTCCTGCTGAAGTAGGCATTGACTATTGACTATTGAACATTGACTTGGTTCCACTTTCATCTACATTTGGAGACTTTGATCCAGAGGCAAAACTGAATCCATTTTGGATCAAGGACTTGGCCTAAACATCCCCAACAGGGACTAACATTCTGTCAAACACTTGGCATCAATGCAACCTACAGGTCTAGGATACAAGAGAAATCATGAATAGGTGAAATAACTCATGAAACATAACCAGAAGGGTCACCACCTTCTCCATTGAATTGTTATAACATCAATTAGGTCTTGCATCCATTCATTTAATGATTACAAGTAAATACATGAAATGACCATGACATGGACCAATCATATAACCATGCTTATAACCAACATAAAACCATATAAATTTTAGAGATACGAAAACCATTAAATCCACATATAAGTAAGTGCAAAAGTAATATAACTTAGCTTTTATTAATCATAGGAAAATCTGACTAGGTTCGAGACTTCCACATACCACCCAACCATAGACACGGTTGAACCAAATCTCTCTTTTAGCCAGTCAACCCTGTGCCATATTCCAAGCATGCACATGGGCTCTCGTAGAACAACCAATTCAAGAAAAACTAAGGGAATCCAGCGGTTAAACCATCCCCACCCTCTTCAAACCACGATGACACCAAAATCATTGCTCCGATCATAACCGAACAAAACTTGGAATGCCATCTAGAATCCATCACTATCCTTGAGGAATTTTCCATCTCCTTGTCTCTCAGGCTTTACCAAAATCCAATCCCAGACCACTAGGCCCTAAATGAAGACCAGTCTCTTAGGATTTACTGCAATCCAAACCTGAATCACTAGGTCCTAAACTGAGACACCTACATCATGCTTTATCATGTATCCCACCAAAATCGGTTAAGGGATTCCTAGGCCTTTGGGAAACAAACTTGAGACCACCTTCACCTTATATTCCAAAATCCATCTAGCAAACCAAAGCTCAAAACCAAGATAAACATCCCATCATACCATGCCATCTAGAAAAAGGCAAGGCTAGGATGAAAACAACTATCATAACCCGGAAATACCATGCCACCGATAATAAGAGAACCATACACCAACATGAAAATCCACGCATGTTTAAAATAGCTAGGAAACCACACATTCAAAAGGCTACCTGCAAGTATTCCTTTTGAAACTACTTGATCTCTATTTTCCTTCCTCAATCCTTGCCTTCCTTCCTTTCCCTTTGCTTGCTTTTCCTTTCTTTCTCCAAAACTAAAGTTCTCCAAGAAAACTCTAAGTGACCAAGAATTGAGAGAGATAGAGAGAGAATAATGAGAGAGCTCCAAAATTGAACTGAAAAAAGGTTACCAATTGATCTTGAGAAGCCTTTTTATTAATGAGGCCTCTATTTTCTTCATTTTCCATTATTTTCCTTCAATTTCCTCCTCACATGCAACTTGTGACCTTTCACCTCCCTTTTCTCCTAATTTCCTTTATTTTCATAACTAAATGTGCCAAAAAATACCTTTTTTCCTTTTAATGTGTTCTCCTTAGACTTTGCCAATTTTCCTTAGCCAAAACACACATCCAGTGATGCCCACTAGGATATCTTTGCCCAACATTCAGCTTGGAAAAAGTGTCCCTTAATCATGATCTTATTTTGCCTTTATTAACTTTTATTACATGGAATTTTCACCAAGGTTGTTCCATAATAGGCTTATGCTACAAAAATAAGGTTGGGAGGCTATTCATTCAAGGAGAGGGTTGGATATTGCGGGAAGTGTTATCACTCAGGTTGTTCCCTTTGACTCCCAAGGGAATACGGCCGAGGTAACCACTAACCAATCTTTGGGTCACAGGTTCTAGCCTACCTTTGACTAGAGAGGGCTCTCTCTTTATGCTTTATCTTTGTTTGTATAAAATATTAGGCTAGCTATGATGCTCAAGGTTTTGTTCTTTGGAATTTGTTGGGTGATGACTTCAGTCAAGATATATATGTGCTCACTAGAGTGTTCTAGGCCATTGGGCATGGAGTCAGTGGTCCTTTAGTTGTTTGATATGCTGTGTTGATACAGTAGTGATGCTGCAGAGCCAGATAAGTGTCTGAGAAACAATGTTTCGAACTTGTGATTAAGTGTGATGTAACCAGGCTATGAAAGGAAATTAAGAATCTTCCAACAAACTGGTATGGAGAAATAGTGAGAATATTATTTAGAAGCAGTGAAGAATTTCTATATAACATTCAGACTTATAGAACTAATGAAAACATGAGCATTTAAGAATTCATGTCCATGATTAATTCTGAAGAAAACATTTACAGCAGTAAAGATTGAGCACAAGGTGTAACCAAACATATCCTGTACTATTCTCTTTCTTTACTGCTAGATTAGTGAGACATGCATATGATTTAATAAACATAAAGAGACAAAACAGAGATTGAGAAAAACTTATTATTCCATCAGACAGCACAAGAATTCTGCAATAGCACGCATGGCATCAGCAAGACATCAAACATTCAGGAGATCACTGAGCTTGTCCAGCCCTTTGCATTAGATAATCTGAAAGTATACAATACATTTGCTTCAGAGTGAAAATCACCAACCCCTCGTACATTGCTCGGGGAGGTATATATACATAATTTACATAAGAAAATATCTAGCTGAAGAGTAAATGCTTCATTAATGTCATGCCAACTCCTGGAGCGTTGTAGCTGAGGGAGTAAATGCTGTAGTAACTCTTCAGTGCCTTAGCTGTCCAAAATGGTCAGAAGATGTTGACTTTGTGGCTTGTTGGAGTCGGTTGAGGATACGCTATCCAAAAAGTGCGTATATATTATCTTTTGCTTGCTGCCGTTGTCTTTTGCTGAATCACCTTTCAGCTGCCTTTAATGCTGCCTTTATTCTACTGTTTGACTTTTGCTGAGTTGTAGTTGACTGGGATGGAGCCACTGAGGCTATTGTGGAAAAATTTGAAGCATTGCCTGCCACCAATCCTCCTTGGGCATTTGGTGTCTTCGGATCTTCACCAAGGTCTCATTTGCTTTAGTATATCTGTAAAAATTTGGAGGAGTTTCAAAAAGGTGCTTTACTTCATTTTCAATAAAAAATAGACCTTCAAGTTTATTGTATAGGCTTTGTCCTGTTGGAGGCCCTGTTTCTTCAGAAGTACTGCCAAATGCAGTGATTTGATTTTCAATGTAATTTGACATTCTGGTGGCATACTGTTCTCGGGAGATCAGTCTTCCTGCACCGTTCAATAGGCTGGGCAGTCCCTTTTGTTGCAATGCTACCATTTTGAGTTGGTACTCATCCACCTCAGCCTGTATCTCATAGCATCTCCTCTCCACGGTCTGTACAAAATTCCTCAGAGTTAGCACCTTTCTAGCTGTGAGGACAGCCTCTGTTCTGTTGACAATGCCAAAGGCTGCCAGTTCTTCTTTAGTTTGGTTATTCAAAAAGTCAATCATTCTATTGGCCTGCTCAGGCCTGTTTCCCAGCATTGTTTTGGCCTTCTGAACTTCTATTTGTGCTTGGCCAATTAAATCCATTTGTTCATATATAGTTTTAATTGACTTCCATTGTTTAGTGATGGATTGGTCAATTTTGGCCCAAAGAATTCTTTTTATTTCAGCCATGGTGCTTTCTAGATTCAGCTCTTTCTCTAAGGCCTCTATCTTTTCTTTGAGAGCCTTTATCTCTCTTCCTTGCTCTGCCACAGTCATTTTTGATTTATCATATTTGGTATCCAGCTCTGCCAACTTTTCCTTGGCCTGCCTTATTTCAGTGGCCTGGAGCTCCATTTCTTTAATAGCCTTGGTCAAGTCTTCCATGCTTGTACTGGAGTCTGGAGCTGTTGTTGTTGCTGCTTCTGTTGCGGCTGTGGTTGTGACAGGGGCTACTGCTGCCTCTGTTGTTGCTGCTGTGGTTGAAGTGGTTGGAGGAACTTGGGATGTAGATTCTCCCTGCTTATCTTGTAATGCCCCTTCAAGTTCCTTCTCCAAATCGAGGACCTTCTGGTTGAGCTACATTATAAGGTCCAGTTGCTCATCGGCCTTCTTTTCCTTTTGTAACTCTGCTGTTTGAGGGTGCTCTATGGGCAGCAGCTTTAACCTCTTTTTCAGTGCATTGAGGTCATCTTCTTTTTTCTTGAGGAGGGCCCTTACGCCTTTTGGATCCTTAGGATCATGTCCTAAGTCAATGATGATGTCCTCCAACGATTTTATTCTGTTGTCCTTGGCCATGGAGGAAATTCTCTCAAAATCCAACTGAATGTTGGTATTTTTCAGTGATTCTTTTAACTCATGGGCCATGGTTGCCCTGTCCACCAAGGTGGCATAGACCATTTCTCCAGTTTGCTTGTGGAGTTCTATTTGGTCCATGGGATGGATGTCCTTGGCCATGACCTCCACCCTAGTCCTCACAAAATCTGCAGTTGATTTTGGCTGCGGCACTTTAGGCTTGAAATGACTGAGGATCATTTTCTCCTCTTGCAGGTCATAAACAGACATCAATCTTTCTTGTTGGGCAGGTGTTGCATTCAGAAACTGTTTATAGACTTCCACCCTCAACAAGTCATTTTGTGCCTTTATTTGCTTGAAAGAAGCCTTAGTGCTTTTGGGCTTCTTGCTCTGCTGAGTGGAGGAGGACACTTCCAAACCAAGTTGTAATCCCTGCTCCTGCTGAAAGGAGCTTGTACCTGTATGTTGGCTGCCTTCTCCATCTTTCCTTGAACTGTCAAGGACTTCTTCACTGATTTCTTCTATCTCCGGAGAATCAACCCTTTGCCTCTTGGCCTAGGGTTGCTGGGAGGATCCACTAGCAGGAGTGGACTCTTCTCTGTCTCTTTTCATACCCCTCTCCTCATGTGCTGGGGTTTGCAAGATTGGAGCTGCTGGTGGCTCAGTTTGTGGAGGGGGGGTGTGCTCTTGTTGCTTCCCTATTGAGGAGGCAGGCTGTTCTTTGACTGTTTCTTCTTCAACACCCATTATTCTTTTACCCTTGTCTGTACCTGGTGCTGCTGTGGAAGATGTCTGTGTGGTTGGTGCAGCTGCTGAGGCCGAGGTACCTTCTCCTACTGGCTGCGGTCGTTTGAAGGGTACCTGCTGCACAGAATCCAAGTCAAGAGTCTTTTCCAAATCCTTGACATTCTTTTGCATTATCTCTTCTTCAGTTAATTTTTCAATTAAAGTGTCTTGCAGCCATTCTTGCTGATTGGCATACTTTTCAATATGTGGGTACTTGCAATGCTCATAGCCTAACAGCCTGTACTTAACTCTTCTAGTAGTGATGAAGCCTTCAGGGTCATAGGGGACCCACCAGAAGCTTTTTGAGAGCATGTACTTATCTTTAAGGATTAGCTCAACATCTTGCCATCCCTCTTTTTTGTTCATGATGAAGGGGCCCAGATGGTGCTTGAACTTGAGATGGGCTTTCTTTTTGGAACTGTGAAAGTGAGTGAGGTCAGAGTGAATTAGCTGCCTATAATATTCCAAGGCAAATAGCCTCATGGGCACATATTTTGGGAGCCTGTATGGACAGAGCTCACAGCCATAGACTCTGATGACTGTATGATCCTCATATAGGTACCAATCACCTATTTTGTAATTCTTGGAGAGCTGCAGGACCTTCTGTATTTCAAATGATATTCTGCGAGGAGGGGACCTCATTAATAAACAAGAGACTGGATAAACAAACTGATCAACGAATTCACAATATGAATATGGTGACCTTTGCACTTTATGATAGACAGATGTCCAGAAGATAACATATCTTCTTTCCCCTTTAGAGTCCAGCTTTTTGATGTAGCATGGAAAAGCCTCGCACTGATAGTACATGAAAAGGTGATAGATATAAGATGAATACTTGAAGATGCCCTCTCTGTCTACTTTGCACAGCTGGTCATGAATCTTGTTAGCTATGAATTTGGCAAAATTATATTTGCGGGCAGGGGGTTGGCCTGGGCTATAAGCAGCTAAAAATACCAGCATTGTTTCATCCACATGCTCACTGGTTCTGTATTCCAGCACATAAGCAATCATGTCCAATAGAAGTCTACCTACATCAGTAAAATAGACATCCAAGTAGGGAGGTGGCCCTGTGGGCTGGTGTTCAGGTCTCATAAATGTCTTGGTGATTTTCTAAATGTCCTCACTGGACATCTTGGCGCCAGTGTCCAACAGATAGTTCATGGAGAAAGGGAACAACAGCTCAGTTTGATTGAAGTTGAGCATTTGGTTGATGGACTCAGCATTAATGTGAAAGAGGATGCTCCCAGATGGAGACTTAACAGCTCTGTGATGCACATCATAATTTTCAGCACATAGACGAATAATCTCTGGGAAAATATTAACAGAGGGGAGACAGTAGTATGGTAGATTTGACTCCCATATGCCATATGTATCCTTGCCATTCAGGTAGTCATCTCTCAATTCCCTGAAGGTCTGCGAAAAGTCCTTGTTACCCGCAAAGTATTGGATGAGATAGTCCCTGTCAGCAAGAGGCAAGGACTCCAGGTCTTTATTTGGTGCATTTATGGGAGCAATACTGAGGGTTGTGGGTGCACGAGCAGCCATTATGTGGTTTGAATTGAACAAGGCAAGTGTAATAACTTGCAAGGTTCTTGAAAGCTCAAATGACAGATTGAATGCAGGTAGTGCTAGAAGTTTTCCTCAAGTGGAATAGGCAGGCTATGAAGGACTGTCTCTGCTTTGCTTGGTTAAATTCACAGGGATTGTGAATTGATGAAGATGAATTGCAGAGGGTATGAAGGATTCAAATTGGTGAAATGCAGATTTGGGCATGCACCCGGCAAAAGGGAACAATGCCGGGCAGCTTAAGGATAAATTCACAACTTTAGCCCGTGAATTTATTGTTTCAATATCAAATTTATGGAGCTGGGGCAATGTGGGTTGATTTAGTTCCAATTTAAGTAATAGACAGCTTCAATTTGGGATTTTGACAGGTGCTTAATGGAGAATTTGCAGAGAAATGGTATGCATAGGGGCAAAACAAGGGAATTGCGGTGAATACCTGGATAAACAGCACGGAAAGCCTTCGGGTCGGACAGGGGTGCTCGATGCAGCTGAGTTGATGAGTTGTGGCGGCTCCAACTTTGAATTTGGTGTTTAGGAAGCAATTTGGTGGTGAAAAGGCTTACAACGGCTCGGTCACTTTCGCTCGAAAATGACATAAAACGGCCAAAAACGGGCTTTTTAACAACAAATTTGGACAAAAAGGGACATTGGCGCTTTTCTGCCGATGACGTCAGCATGACATCATGGCGGGGCCCGGGGTACGGAGGGTGACGTGGATGCTGAGCTGGAGGCCAGCGTGGCTTGACACGGTGGCGGGCGGAGAGCGGTGGCAGGGCTGTGTGGAGGGCCACGAGGCGCGAGGGCGGGCGGAGGCAACACGACGTCATGATGATGTCCGAGTGACATAGCAGGGAGGTGGTATCGGGGAGGTGGTAAGCGGTCTCCCCGCACCACCTTTGGGCGAAGGCGGTATCGGGGAGGGGGGCTCCGAACAACCCCGCCGATCACCACGCGTCCCATGTACGGGTACTAATACCGCCATCTCCCCGGACGTTAAAGGGAGACGGGTTGAGATCTGAAAATGCCCACCCACCGTTGGATCGGGGGCGGCGGATGATGGACGGCTAGCGGGCGCCCCAACCGGTTGTGCATGTTGGGGGGACCCGCCCGCCGATTAAAATATTTAGTTTAATATTTGGGGCGTGGGACTTTGGGTTTTGGGGTTTTTGTGGGTTTTGTGGGTTTTAGAATTAATCTGTCGGGGGGAACAAAGGGTTAGAATTGGGTTTGAGCAGAGGGAAAGGGGGCTTTATGAAATTTTTTAGGAAAAAATGGGAAATGAGGGATAAGTATAGGTTATTACTTTGACTAGAGGTTAGAGCAATCCCAAAGCAGGGTTAACCATAGTCCCTGGTGGACCAATGTCTCCCTTAGACAAACTTATTTAGCTATAGTGCTAAAGGGGGGATATTTATACATTGTTTGGGATTTATACACCATGGTGTTATAATAATAGGGGAAAGGGGATCATAGGGGATTTAATGTAAATACAGTTAGTAGTTAGTACTGGGGGGGAATGAGAATGAGAAGTGGTAGTTGCTAAGCTTTTCAGGAATCAAACTTAGTTAGGAAGTAGATCAAAATGAAAAGAATTTTTACACAAGAAATGTGGCTTCTTTTCAAAATAAAGAAGTCATTTATGACATGAAATTTGTACAAGTGAAGAGTGTAGGGAGGATTGATCAGGCAGATCCTGCAGTCCTCATGGGGGGATTAGTAAAAGAATTTTGAAGGAGATGAGGGGAGTTAGTGATAGTTCAGTAGTTTGCTCAATGAGCCATTGGACTTGCCTTTCTTATGCTGGTAACATCATTGTAATTCTTGCCAATTGATATACTTAGATGATGCCTTCTGCAACTTTCAACTGTCTACCCTGTCTATTATGCCTAACATTTTTTCTTCATTTTTGATGGGTGCACTTGGTCTTGCAAACCCTGATAATTCTTTTTTCTTTTTGTTGCCCTCCTATCTAAGTCTACCCTTATGACTTCCAAGGGCCCAGATTAAGCAGTTGGGCTCCTTTCTTTCTCTATCCACCTAGTCATCTGTCAAGCTTGAACTGTTTGAACAGGCACTTCCTCTCTAATCTACAACATGCAATTTAAAACATGGTGAGGCCCAGCTTGAGCTGTTGGACCACCCATCAAACTAGTAGTGGCAATTTGGACTAGCCACTTTCATGGTCTTTGTTTGGGGTTCATTTCTTTTACTTTTTCTCTAACCAATTCATTTTCTTGCCCTTTGACTTTTCTTTTAAGGCATACCCTCTTTACATTTTTTAACATGTCTGCTCTCTTCACAAAAATGGAACCTTAGTGGCATGGAAGGTGAGCATTTTTGGCACTTCCACTATCAATCATGAGAGATGAGAACCTATTGGTATAGGAGGCTAACAGTGGCTCCACTTGGGGATGGCTTTTCTAGATGAAAAGTCAAGAACAACAGGTCAGATTGCCTGAGTTTCTGCTTCACTGCTGCTAGATGAATTTCTGTGTTTGTTGGAGACCAATGCTTAGGATCCTGGATGTTTGCAGGCAGCACCCACTGAGCTGATTTGCTGTGAATTTTTAGATCTGCTTTTCATCTGTTTCTCAAGCTTTGTCTTCATGATTTGGTAGTTACCCTTTGATTTCGTTGCCCAAATGCCAGGATCCATATTTCCCAAAAATATCATAGTATATCATCCTGGTCTTCTCAAAAACATGATGCACTTTGCTGCTTTACTTATCTGTTGTAATTTAAAATACTGAAAAGACAAATATTTATGTACAATGCATTCCTGTTTAGTGTTTGATCAAGGGGAGTCAAAATAATGCTTGAGCATTCTCCCATTAACTGGGCCTTCCTCAGTGTTTGAGCCATCCAAACTTCTTAGAAAATAGGTATTGTTTCCTTGTATGGCATAAATGACATAGGGTCCCTTCCATAGAAAATCAAACTTACCATGTTTGCCTTTGTCCTCTCTTCTGGAATCCCATCTCAACACTTTATTTCCTATATAGAAATCTTCAGCTTTGGTTCTTTTGTCAAATATTCTTTTAAGCTTTTCTTGTAGAATCTGAGTTCTTTGATAGACTTCTTCTCTTGTTTGCTGTAAATGAATTGTTTGATTAATTCTTCTTTGGATATCATTGGGCTCAGCTTGTATTTCTTGCAGCAGTTTAATCACAGGGATTCCTAGAGATGTAGGAAACTTTGCTTCTAGCCCATAGACCAGTTCATATGGACTCATGCCAATTGATCTCTTGGTGGTCAGTCTGTCAGCCCATAGTGCATTTACCAACTTTTTATGCCAATTCTTTTTATTTTCTTCCAGAACTTTTTTGATGATGTTGATGAGACTTTTATTGGAAGATTCAGCTAGGCCATTACCTTGAGGGTAATAGGCAGTGGAATGACCTAGGGTGATGTGATACTTGTGACAAAAATTGATCATTTTCTTGGATTTAAAAGCTGCAGCATTATCTGTGATAATTTTATCTGGACAGCCAAACCTGGACAAGATGTTGGTTTCTAGAAATTGTATAATAATTGAGTCATTGGCCTGCCTGCAAGGGATGGCTTCTATCCATTTGGTAAAATAGTCTGTGGCAGTGAGAAGCCACCTATGCTGGCCAGAGGATGGGGGATGAATTTCACCAATGAAGTCTAAACCCCATTGCTGAAATGGCCTCTCAGTTGAAACCGGTTTAAGTGGTAATGGCAGCAGTTTCCTCTTGCCCTCAAAAATTTGGCACTTGTGGCAAGACATTACAAATTTCCTTACATCAGTAAACAAGGAGGGCCAATAAAATCTAGCCCTTAGGATTTTATCAGCTGTCGACTTCCAGTACAAGTGTCCTCCACAATCACTTGCATGAAATTCTTTGAGGACATTGTCAGTTTCTTCTAAGGTTAAGAAATTGAGTAATATTCCCTCATGATTTCTCCAAAACAAAACATTGTCAATAACACAAAACTTTGATGCTTTCATTTTCAAGAATCTTTTCTTAGTTCTGGACAACCCTGGAGGAGCTTGCAGGTTCAATAATACAAAACATATATCAGTATACCAGGGAGATTGCATAAAGGCTTGGTTGATCTGTGGAGTCGCCATCTCCTGTTCGTTGTCCAGTTCATTAATGTCAAGGGCTTGAAAATTAGTTTCAGTCATTAGTTTAGCTAGGCCTTGTCCTTTTATCAGTTTGGTAGGCTTAATCTCAATGTCATATTCTAAGATATTGGCAATCCATTTGCCCCTCTTGCCTTCAATCCCATCTTGGGTTAAGATATCTTTGACCACTGCATTAGGAACATAAGCAATTATGTGAGAGTAAAGGATATAAATTCTGAATTCCTTGATGGCTTTTACCAATGCATAGGCTTGTTTTTCCATGATCTGATATTTTAAAGGAGCATCCCTAAGGGCTCTACTAAAAAATGCAATGGGTTTTTCACATCCTTGGTCATCTTTTTGCAGCAAAACAACAGCAATTGTATGCTCAGAAGCAAAAGAAAAAATAATGAAATCTTGATCAAATCTAGGGCTTGTGAGGACTGGTGTGTTTGTCAATGCTCTCTTGATATCCTCAAAGGCTTGTTTAGCTTCCATAGTCCACTTGACCTTGGAATCCTTTCTCAGCATGTTGTTTAGCAGTCTAATAAGTTCAGCCAAGTTGGGAATGAATCTCCTCAAGAAGTTGATCTTTCCTAGAAAGATTTGCAGTTCTTTGATGTTTCTTGGATGGGGTACTTGTAGAATAGCTTGAATTCTGTCCGGGTCAATCCTGATGCCATCTTTTGAGATTATATGTCCCAGGAGTTTGCCTTCTTCCAGCCCAAATAGTGACTTCTTTGGGTTCAGTGATATGCCATACTTTCTACAAATTGTGAAAACTTGTCTCAAGTGTTCTAAGTGTTCTTGATCTGATTTTGAAAAGGCAGTTAAATCATCAAGATAGACAACTAGGAAGTCATGAATTTCCTTGGCAAAGGCAATGTCCATTGCTCTTTGGAATGTGGCCCCTGCATTTTTAAGTCCAAAAGGCATTTTGACATATTTAAATGTTCCCCAAGGTGTTGTGAAGGCAGTTTTGTCTTGATCATCCGGATGTACTAAAATCTGATTGAATCCTGAGAAACCATCTAGCAAAGAGATCCTAGCAGCTCCTACTACCCTTTGCAAGATATGATCCATTTTTGGTAAGGGGTAATGGTCTTTGAGGGATACTTTGTTCAGATTTCTCAGGTCAACACATAGTCGGATTTCCCCTGTCTTTTTCCTGGTAGGCACTAGGTTTGAAATCCACTCTGAGAATCTGATTGGGGCAATGATCCCAGCTTCATACATGCGCTTGACTTCCTTTTCAATAAGGGGAAGTAGGACTGGATTGATTCTTCTAAGCTTCTGTTTGAAAGGCTTTTGATTTTCTTTTAGAGGGATAGTGTGTTGGATAACTGATGTATCATAGGATTTAAGGTCCTCATAGCTCCAGGCAAAGACATCTTGAAACTCTTTAAATAACTCAATGTATTTCAGTTTCTGCTCAGGTGGTAATGCTTTGGATAATTTGACCATTTTGGGATTTTCAGGAGTCCCAATATTACAATCTTCTATTTCAGCATTTAGTGGTTGCATTTTTGGTTTTCTTGAGATATCATTTGAATCAAACAGATCCTCCAAAGGGGTAAGACCTATGGGCAGAAAATTATCTTTTAGGTCAATTACCTCATCTTCTACTTCAACCATTTCTTCTTCATCTGATTGTCTTAGCTCATGAATAGTTTGTTTGTCAAAGGTGGTAGGATGCAAAACTTGATCAGCTGTTTCAGCTGATATTTTCTGTGTGATTGTGCAGAACTGTGGTTGGTCATCTTTAGTGCTTGTGTCAATATTCATACCAGAAAATTCTTCTTTTAAAGTGAGAAAGTTTTTTATCTGTTTGTTGCTCTCAAAGACTTGCCAATTCTTGATGTTATCTGGAACTGAAGGTCTGTGTTTGATTTCAGCAGTAAATGTATGATTGGTTTTGAAAGGCAACTTACAAGTGCTGGCAAAAGTTGCCAAACTGTGAGCATGTAGATTGAGTTCTCTGGAAATTTTGGTTAATTGAGAATGTGAGAAGCTCTCAAGTACTTGGATAGCTGCTCCCTTGTATGCTTTCAACCTCAAATCATTTGTAGTGAAATTCCCCTTCATCTGCTGTATGACCAAGTCAGAATCTCCTAAGATTGAAACTTTAGTTGCGCCTAGATTTTTTATGAGTTTCAGACCTAACAGAAGGGCCTCATATTCAGCCATGTTGTTGGTGCATCGAAAGTTTAGTCTGTATGCATGGCCCTCAGCCTGGTCATTGTGCATATTATGGATCCAGACTCCTGCTCCAGCTCCTAGCTTGTTTACAGAGCCATCAAATTCTAGGTACCACAAGGTTTCATGATCAAGGTTTAGATTGGGATCACTAGGAAGTTGGATCATGGGTAGGTTGGTTTCCTGCAAGTTACTTGGCACATCATGTTCTTCATTCTTTTTATCAGCTATGGCCATGGTCCCCTGGTCTTTGCCAATACATTGCTCATCTAACTCCCCGGTTTGTACTGTCATTAATAGTTCCGAATAGGCTTTGTGACAGATGTCAGCATTGTAGAGAATAAATGAGTCCATGTCAGAATGTATTGAGTAGATTGGGAAGTTTTGAGGCTTGTCTTGACTGCTTACCACATATTTCATCAAAGTCTCCCGGTATAATCTCTTTGGCTGCCCAAAGACTGAGATGGTTGCATAGGACATATCTAATTGCAGAGATCCTTGGAGTTTGGGCCCCCAAGATCTGGACAAGAGCATGCCATACTTAGGTGGTATGTCAGCTACCACTACATCCATCAAGATAGTTTTGGTTGGGTATTGAACTAGGGAGACACATAAGTCTTTAATTAGGCCTAGACACCTGACTTGGCTTGAATCAAATGAGAATAGATCTTTGTATGGTCTGGTGATATCCAAGTCAAGTTTTTCCATCACAGATTTGGGCATCAAGTTGTGTGAGGCCCCAAAATCAAACATTGCATTATGTAGGACCTTATCATGAATGTTTAGACTGACATAAAAGGGTGGCACCCCTCCATTCTCTGTTTTTCCATTAACCTCAGGTCCGAACAGCAACTCTGGTTGATCATCTAGGACATTCACAGCATCTTTATTGTCTGATATTTGGAGTGATTTGTTGATCTGTTGTCTGTATATGTCATGTTTGGCTAGTTCTGAAAGAGGCACTGATATTTTTAGCTTACTAATTTCTGTTTCCAAGTTGAAAGGTTTTTCCATTTGAATTTTGGCATTTAGTGCTGCAGATTTTTCCTTTTCGGCTGAATTATCAGGGGTCTTCTGCTCATAGTTAGGATCCTTTTGAGTGACACTGGTGCCATGTTTATTTGCTATGGGAGTATCTGCCTTTGACTTTGATTGAGGGGGTAAACCTGGCTGATTTTGAGAGGACTGTTGTTCTGAAATGTCCTCCACAATTACTTCTGTGGCCGGTAATTTTGAGCTGTCAGCTGATTTGGGGAGAGTAGTATTTTCATTGATCTTTTTTGGTTGTTTATTATCCTTTGGTTTGAGGGGTGTAGGTACCTCTATTGTTCTACTCCTTAGTTTGTACTATTTGTGCACCTCATACACAGCTGCATCATATCCTTCTTTAAAGTCAAAAGATTCTCCTGACTTAGTATGGAATTGATTTTCATTGTAAACCTCTTGGTCTTCTTGTGTCAAAAAGACTTGATTTTCATTGTCCAAACCCATTAGATTGATGTGAGGATCCTCACTAGGTTCGCTAGATGTTGAAGCCTCAGCATAATTCTCTTGAAAAGGAGGCCTGACATGCTGGTCAGGATCATTCCTACCTACATTAGGATTTTGATTCTTTCTGAAGTTTGGGTTTCTAATATTGTTTGTTTGGCCTTCCCGTGATGATTTTCTTTCTATGGTTTCTACCCTATCTCCAAGTCTATCCATCCCTTTGATGATTGCATCTAGCTTTTGCTCAAATGAAGAAGGTTCTTCTTTGAAAGTAGTCCTCCTTTCAGTTCTTGCCCGGTTTCTTTTTGCAATTAGATCTGCCTCTACGCTAACAGCTATGTTTTGCATGTCTGCTAGAGTTGCAGGGGCTCTTTCTCTTAGTTGATATGCCATGTTAGCATCAAAGCCATCAGGGAATTTAATCAATGCTAAATCAGGGGGAGGTCTAAGGTTTTGAGGAATAACATTATAAATAGTGTTGAATCTAGTGCAATAGTCCAGGACAGTTTCTTGTGGGCCTCTTGTTATGGTGTCATATTCAGATAGAATGTGCAGAGGGTCTTTTTTCTTTTCCCATCGGTTTAAGAAGGACTGATAAAGGGCACCCGAATCAGCTATTGAATTTGGGGTCAGGGACCTGAACCAAGTCCTTACTTCACCTGTAAAAATTTGGACAAAAGTTTTCATTCTTACATCATCATCATCTATTTCATAGTTCTCAAAGTAATCTTGCATTTTCTTAGTATGCTGTAAGGCAGTGTATGTACCGGTCCCATCAAAATAAGTAACCTTGCTTTGGTAGTCCTGAGGCATAGCCGCAGGATTACCAGGTAACTGAAGTGGTGCATAATGGTTAGCCATATTTGGTGGGATGAGTGGGACAACTGGAACAACGGGAACAACAGGGACAACAATAGCAGTTTGTGTGTTAGGTGTTGAAAATATGTTTTGTGAAGTGGATGATGAAGAGGGGGAAGAATGAGTTGTATGAAGGTGAACGGTTGGCTTAGAAGGGGTGGGAATAAAACTATGTTGAACTGCCTCAGGGCTAGATTCAAGAGATTGCTCTGGTTGCTTCTGGTTCTTATGAGTTTTATGGATCAAATTGGGGTTTTCTAAAACAGGAGGAGGATTTGGGTTAGGATTTGACCTGGTGTGCCTATTTTTCTTCTTAGGAGCCAGTTTCAGAACTTCTTTTGGTATTTTTTAGGATATTTTTAGAACTATTTTCAAGGGACTGCTCAAGATTTTGGAACCACTATCTAAAGACAGACAGCAGTCGAAAAATACGCTCTGTCCCCAGTGGAGTCGCCAATAATGTTATCACTCAGGTTGTTCCCTTTGACTCCCAAGGGAATACGGCTAAGGTAACCACTAACCAATCTTTGGGTCATAGGTTCTAGCCTACCTATGACCAGAGAGGGCTCTCTCTTTATGCTTTAGCTTTGTTTGTATAAAATATTAGGCTAGCTATGATGCTCAAGGTTTTGTTTTTTGGAATTTGTTGGGTGATGACTTCAGTCAAGATATATATGTGCTCACTAGAGTGTTCTAGGCCATTGGGCATGGAGTCAGTGGTCCTTTAGTTGTTTGATATGCTGTGTTGATACAGTAGTGATGCTGCAGAGCCAGATAAGTGTCTGAGAAACAATGTTTCGAAATTGTGATTAAGTGTGATGTAACCAGGCTATGAAAGGCAATTAAGAATCTTCCAACAAACTGGTATGGAGAAACAGTGAGAATATTATTTAGAAGCAGTGAAGAATTTCTATATAACATTCAGACTTATAGAATTAATGAAAACATGAGCATTTAAGAATTCATGTCCATGATTAATTCTGAAGAAAACATTTACAGCAGTAAAGATTGAGCACAAGGTGTAACCAAACATATCCTGTACTATTCTCTTTCTTTACTGCTAGATTAGTGAGACATGCATATGATTTAATAAACATAAGGAGACAAAACAGAGATTGAGAAAAACTTATTATTCCATCAGACAACACAAGAATTCTGCAACAGCACGCATGGCATCAGCAAGACATCAAACATTCAGGAGATCACTGAGCTTGTCCAGCCCTTTCCATTAGATAATCTGAAAGTATAAAATACATTTGCTTCAGAGTGAAAATCACCAACCCCTCGTACATTGCTAGGGGAGGTATATGTACATAATTTACATAAGAAAATATCTAGCTGAAGAGTAAATGCTTCATTAATGTCATGCCAACTCCTAGAGCGTTGTAGCTGAGGGAGTAAATGCTGTAGTAACTCTTCAGTGCCTTAGCTGTCCAAAATGGTCAGAAGATGTTGACTTTGTGGCTTGTTGGAGTTGGTTGAGGATACGCTGTCCAAAAAGTGCGTATATCTTATCTTTTGCTTGCTGCCGCTGTCTTTTGCTGAATCACCTTTCAGCTGCCTTTAATGCTGCCTTTATTCTGCTATTTGAATTTTGCTGAGCTGTAGCCGACTGGGATGGAGCCACTGAGGCTATTGTGGCAAAATTTGAAGCATTGCCTGCCACCAATCCTCCTTGGGCATTTGGTGTCTTCGGATCTTCACCAAGGTCTCATCTGCTTCAGTATATCTGTAAAAATTTGGAGGAGTTTCAAAAAGGTGCTTTACTTCATTTTCAATAAAAAATAGACCTTCAAGTTTATTGTATAGGCTTTGTCCTGTTGGAGGCCCTGTTTCTTCGAAAGTACTGCCAGATGCAGTGATTTGATTTTCAATGTAATTTGAAATTCTGGTGGCATACTGTTCTCGGGAGATCAGTCTTCCTGCACCGTTCAGTAGGCTGGGCAGTCCCTTTTGTTGCAATGCTGCCATTTTGAGTTGGTACTCATCCACCTCAGCCTGTATCTCATAGAATCTCCTCTCCATGGTCTGTACAAAATTCCTCAGAGTTAGCACCTTTCTAGCTATGAGGACAGCTCTATTCTGTTGACAATGCCGAAGGCTGCCAGTTCTTCTTTAGTTTGGTTATTCAAAAAGTCAATCATTCTATTGGCCTGCTCAGGCCTGTTTCCCAGCATTGTTTTGGCCTTCTGAACTTCTATTTGTGCTTGGCCAATTAAATCCATTTGTTCATATACAATTTTAATTGACTTCCATTGTTTAGTGATGGATTGGTCAATTTTGGCCCAAAGAATTCTTTTTATTTCAGCCATGGTGCTTTCTAGATTCAGCTCTTTCTCTAAGGCCTCTATCTTTTCTTTGAGAGCCTTTGTCTCTCTTCCTTGCTCTGCCACAATCATTTTTGATTTATCATATTTGGTATCCAGCTCTGCCAACTTTTCTTTGGCCTGCCTTATTTCAGTGGCCTGGAGCTCCATTTCTTTAATAGCCTTGGTCAAGTCTTCCATGCTTGTACTAGAGTCTGGAGCTGTTGTTGTCGCTGCTTCTGTTGCGGCTGTGGTTGTGACAGGGGCTACTGCTGCCTTTGTTGTTGCTGCTGTGGTTGAAGTGGTTGGAGGAACTTGGGATGTAGATTCTCCCTGCTTATCTTGTAATGCCCCTTCAAGTTCCTTCTCCAAATCGAGGACCTTCTGGTTGAGCTGCATTATAAGGTCCAGTTGCTCATCGACCTTCTTTTCCTTTTGTAACTCTGCTGTTTGAGGGTGCTCTGTGGGTAGCAGCTTTAATCTCTTTTTCAGTGCATTGAGGTCATCTTCTTTTTTCTTGAGGAGGGCCCTTACGCCCTTTGGATCCTTAGGATCATGTCCTAAGTCAATGATGATGTCCTCCAACGATTTTATTCTGTTGTCCTTGGCCATGGAGGACATTCTCTCAAAATCCAACTGAATGTTGGTATTTTTCAGTGATTCTTTTAACTCATGGACCATGGTTGCCTTGTCCACCAAGGTGGCATAGACCATTTCTCCAGTTTGCTTGTGGAGTTATATTTGGTCCATGGGATGGATGTCCTTGGCCATGACCTCCACCCTAGTCCTCACAAAATCTGCAGCTGATTTTGGCTGCGGAACTTTAGGCTTGAAATGACTGAGGATCATTTTCTCCTCTTGCAGGTCATAAACAGACATCAATCTTTCTTGTTGGGCAGGTGTTGCATTCAAAAACTGTTTATAGACTTCCACCCTCAGCAAGTCATTTTGTGCCTTTATTTGCTTGAAATAAGCCTTAGTGCTTTTGGGCTTCTTGCCCTGCTGAGTGGAGGAGGACACTTCCAAACCAAGTTGTAATCCCTGCTCCTGCTGAAAGGAGCTTGTACCTGTATGTTGGCTGCCTTCTCCATCTTTCCTTGAACTGTCAAGGACTTCTTCACCGATTTCTTCTATCTCCGGAGAATCAACCCTTTGCCTCTTGGCCTGGGGTTGCTGGGAGGATCCACTAGCAGGAGTGGACTCTTCTCTGTCTCTTTTCATACCCCTCTCCTCATGTGCTGGGGTTTGCAAGATTGGAGCTGCTGGTGGCTCAGTTTGTGGAGGGGGGGTGTGCTCTTGTTGCTGCCCTATTGAGGAGGCAGGCTGTTCTTTGACTGTTTCTTCTTCAACACCCATTATTCTTTTACCCTTGTCTGTACCTGGTGCTACTGTGGAAGATGTCTGTGTGGTTGGTGTAGCTGCTGAGGTCGAGGTACCTTCTCCTACTGGCTGTGGTTGCTTGAAGGGTACCTGCTGCACAGAATCCAAGTCAAGAGTCTTTTCCAAATCCTTGACATTCTTTTGCATTATCTCTTCTTCAGTTAATTTTTCAATTAAAGTGTCTTGCAACCATTCTTGCTGATTGGCATACTTTTCAATATGTGGGTACTTGCAATGCTCATAGCCTAACAGCCTGTACTTAACTCTTCTAGCAGTGATGAAGCCTTCAGGGTCATAGGGGACCCACCGGAAGCTTTTTGAGAGCATGTACTTATCTTTAAGGATTAGCTCAACATCTTGCCATCCCTCTTTTTTGTTCATGATGAAGGGGCCCATATGGTGCTTGAACTTGAGATGGGCTTTCTTTTTGGAACTGTGAAAGTGAGTGAGGTCAGAGTGAATTAGCTGCCTATAATATTCCAAGGCAAATAGCCTCATGGGCACATATTTTGGGAGCCTATATGGACAGAGCTCACAGCCATAGACTCTGATGACTGTATGATCTTCATATAGGTACCAATCACCTATTTTGTAATTCTTGGAGAGCTGCAGGACCTTCTGTATTTCAAATGATATTCTGGGAGGAGGTGACCTCATTAATAAACAAGAGACTGGATAAACAAACTGATCAACAAATTCACAATATGAATATCGTGACCTTTGCACTTGATGATAGACAGATGTCCAGAAGATAACAGATCTTCTTTCCCCTTTAGAGTCCAGCTTTTTGATGTAGCATGGAAAAGCCTCGGACTGATAGTACATGAAAAGGTGATAGATATAAGATGAATACTTGAAGATGCCCTCTCTGTCTACTTTGCACAGCTGGTCATGAATCTTGTTAGCTATGAATTTGGCAAAATTATATTTGCGGGCAGGGGGTTGGCCTGGGCTATAAGCAGCTAAAAATACTAGCATTGTTTCATCCACATGCTCACTGGTTTTGTATCCCAGCACATAAGCAATCATGTCCAACAGAAGTCTGCCTACATCAGTAAAATAGACATCCAAGTAGGGAGGTGGCCCTGTGGGCTCGTGTTCAGGTCTCATAAATGTCTTGGTGATTTTCTGAATGTCCTCACTGGACATCTTGGCGCCAGTGTCCAACAGATAGTTCATGGAGAAAGGGAACAACAGCTCAGTTTGATTGAAGTTGAGCATTTGGTTGATGGACTCAACATTAATGTGAAAGAGGATGCTCCCAGATGGAGACTTAACAGCTCTGTGATGCACATCATAATTTTCAGCACATAGACGAATAATCTCTGGGAAAACATTAACAGAGGGGAGACAGTAGTATGGCATATTTGACTCCCATATGCCATATGTATCCTTGCCATTCAGGTAGTCATCTCTCAATTCCCTGAAGGTCTGCAAAAACTCCCTGTTACCCGCAAAGTCTTGGATGAGATAGTCCCTGTCAGCAAGAGGCAAGGACTCCAGGTCTTTATTTGGTGCATTTATGGGAGCAATACTGAGGGTTGTGGGTGTAGGAGCAGCCATTATGTGGTCTGAATTGAACAAGGCAAGTGTAATAACTTGCAAGGTTCCTGAAAGCTCAAATGACAGATTGAATGCAGGTAGTGCTAGAAGTTTTCCTCAAGTGGAATAGGCAGGCTATGAAGGACTGTCTCTGCTTTGCTTGGTTAAATTCACAGGGATTGTGAATTGATGAAGATGAATTGCAGAGGGTATGAAGGATTCAAATTGGTGAAATGCAGCTTTGGGCATGCACCCGGCAAAAGGGAACAATGCCGGGCAGCTCAAGGATAAATTTGCAACTTTAGCCCGTGAATTTATTGTTTCAATATCAAATTTATGGAGCTGGGGCAATGTGGGTTGATTTAGTTCCAATTTAAGTAATAGACAGCTTCAATTTGGGATTTTGACAGGTGCTTAATGGAGAATTTGCAGAGAAATGGTATGCATAGGGGCAAAACAAGGGAATTGTGGTGAATACCTGGATAAACAACACGGAAAGCCTTCGGGTCGGACAGGGGTGCTCGATGCAGCTGAGTTGACGAGTTGTGGTGGCTCCAACTTTGAATTTGGTGTTTAGGAAGCAATTTGGTGGCGAAAAGGCTTACAACGGCTCGATCACTTTCGCTCGAAAATGACATAAAACGGCCAAAAACGGGCTTTTTAACGACAAATTTGGACAAAAAGGGACATTGGCGCTTTTCCGCCGATGACGTCAGCATGACATCATGGAGGGGCCTGGGGTACGGAGGGTGACGTGGACGCTGAGCTGGAGGCCAGCATGGCTGGACACGGTGGCGGGTGGAGAGCGGTGGCAGGGCTACGTGGAGGGCCACGAGGCGCGAGGGCGGGCGGAGGCAGCACGACGTCATGATGACGTGCGGGTGACATAGCAGGGAGGTGGTATTGGGGAGGTGGTAAGCGGTCTCCCCGCACCACCTTTGGGCGAAGGCGGTATCGGGGAGGGGGGCTCCGAACAACCTCGCCGATCGCCACACGTCCCATGTACGGGTACTAATACCGCCATCTCCCCGGACGTTAAAGGGAGACGGGTTGAGATCTGAAAATGCCCGCCCACCGTTGGATCGGGGGCGGCGGATGATGGACGGCTGGCGGGCGCCCCGACCGGTCGTGCATGTTGGGGGGACCCGCCCGCAGATTAAAATATTCAGTTTAATATTTGGGGCGCGGGACTTTGGGTTTTGGGGTTTTTGTGGGTTTTTGTGGGTTTTAGAATTAATCTGTCGGGGGGAACAAAGGGTTAGAATTAGGTTTGAGCAGAGGGAAAGGGGGCTTTATGAAATTTTTTAGGAAAAAAGGGGAAATGAGGGATAAGTGTAGGTTATTACTCTGACCAGAGGTTAGAGCAATCCCAAAGCAGGGTTAACCATAGTCCCTGGTGGACTAATGTCTCCCTTAGACAAACTTATTTAGCTATAGTGCTAAAGGGGGGATATTTATACATTGTTTGGGATTTATACACCATGGTGTTATAATAATAGGGGAAAGGGGATCATAGGGGATTTAATGTAAATACAGTTAGTAGTTAGTACTAGGGGGGAATGAGAATGGGAAGTGGTAGTTGCTAAGCTTTTCAGGAATCAAACTTAGTTAGGAAGTAGATCAAAATGAAAAGAATTTTTACACAAGAAATGTGGCTTCTTTTCAAAATAAAGAAGTCATTTATGACATGAAATTTGTACAAGTGAAGAGTGTAGGGAGGACTGATCAGGCAGATCCTGCAGTCCTCATGGGGGGATTAGTAAAAGGCTTTTGAAGGAGATGAGGGGAGTTAGTGATAGTTCAGTAGTTTGCTCAATGAGCCATTGGACTTGCCTTTCTTATGCTGGTAACATCATTGTAATTCTTGCCAATTGATATACTTAGATGATGCCTTCTGCAACTTTCAACTGTCTACCCTGTCTATTATGCCTAACATTTTTTCTTCATTTTTGATGGGTGCACTTGGTCTTGCAAACCTTGATAATTCTTTTTTCTTTTTGTTGCCCTCCTATCTAAGTCTACCCTTATGACTTCCAAGGGCCCAGATTAAGCAGTTGGGCTCCTTTCTTTCTCTATCCACCTAGTCATCTGTCAAGCTTGAACTGTTTGAATAGGTACTTCCTCTCTAATCTACAACATGCAATTTAAAACATGGTGAGGCCCAACTTGAGCTATTGGACCACCCATCAAACTAGTAGTGGCAATTTGGACTAGCCACTTTCATGGTCTTTGTTTGGGGTTCATTTCTTTTACTTTTTCTTTGACCAATTCATTTTCTTGCCCTTTGATTTTTCTTTTAAGGCATACCCTCTTTACATTTTTTAACATGTCTGCTCTCTTCACAAAAATGGAACCTTAGTGGCATGGAAGGTGAGCATTTTTGGCACTTCCACTATCAATCATGAGAGATGAGAACCTATTGGTATAGGAGGCTAACAGGAAGAGACTTGTAACAACAAGGATTTGAGTTTGTAAGTTTATTCTCCATTTTATTAACCTTAAAGCAATTTTTATTTCCCAATTATGTATTATTCGATATCATTTGTGGGATTCCTTGAACAACCACATAGGATATGATTGCATATTGATCAATTTATGATATATGATTGAGTTAATTAGCTCATTTATCTTTTACTCTAAATACTGAATTCTTTGATCTTATGTATGTTTCTGTCTACGAAGATCACCTTCAGGAAATCCTAGAGAAGTTGTGGGAAGCACTGGAATGATATCTAAAGAATCGAGGAGAAGCAGATGTTCAAAATCTCTGAAATGGACTTCATCAAGAATTTTGATTAAATGGTAAGTGACGTCTATCATATTGTTTTTTTCATTCAATCATAAACTAGGGAAACGTAGCAATTATTTACTGTTTGTTACTAGATTTATCTAAGGTCTAGGGAGATCGATCTTATCTAGGAGAGGGATTATTCTGCCTAAGAAATTGGCGACTCTGCTGGTGAACATCTCACTCTCCATTATTATCTTTGTTTGAACTTTTAAATATTTGGATTTTGTGATCTATTTGGCTTGTGTTTTATTTTTTCTAAAATTCCCTCCTGTGTGCACACTTTATCTTTAGGCACAAAGTGCACTTCTGTGCATTTTTCTTTCTACAACAATGCGTATGTGCACTGGTTTTCTCTATGACATGCGCACATACCTTGAATTTTTTAAAATTTCAGTTTTATACTCATAAAGTCTATAGTTTTTGGTTTTCCCTATTTATTTACACTTGTCTATACCTTCATTGAGCCTCTTTCAGTCTGGTTGAGTGTGTTAGGTTCCTATACCAATAGGAGTCATAATTTTTGAATGGCTGAGATTAAACCTGTAATATGTACATACCTTTGCTTTCTGCAAATGTTTTCCATATTCAAAAAATTAAAAAATGTAAAGAGGGTATGTCATAAAAGAAAAATCAAAGGAAAAAAGGAATAAAAAGGTCAAAAAAGATGAAAAATATGAACCCCAAGAAAAGAGAAGACCATGAAAGTGTGCCAGACAAAATGCCACTACTACTTATTTTTTATGCAAAATAAATGATTGTGTGCATTTTGTAACCTATGCCACAATCCATGATAGTCAAAATGTTTAAACTTGGCTATTTCATGCTTCAATTTCATGTTTATAGATAGAGAATAAAATTTGACCAAATAGTGTAATCTTGGCAGATAAGTAGATTAGGTATAGTAAATAAAAAGGAGCTAAACTGTTTAATCTGAGCCCTTGGATGTAATAAGGTTAGATTTAGCTAGATTACTATTGTAAAGAAAAGAAAAATGTTTGATAAGGGTTTGCTAGCTTAAATGCACCCTAATAAAGAGAAGTAAAAATGGGTGGATGAGTAGATGGGTAAGTAGAAGAAAGGTTGCAGAATTGTGATGATTGTTAGACAAAAGCATATTTATCACCCTCATCATGAAATTTCTAAGTATGATTGAGAAATTGGATTGGAACAAAGTTCACAAAGTCAAATTGATTAATTTCCCCTCAGTCATATCACCGTTTACTTAACTAATTTCCCACAATAAGGTTGAAGTACCCAAAATCTTAAGTCAAAGGGGCTCAAAGCATTTCTATGACTTTTGGAGGGACCAGACCCTCAGCCCAATGACTTATAGATCTTAAGTACTAAAATCCCCTCATAAACATTCACCCCCTTCACTTCATTCATTTGCCCCTAATAAATCCCTTTTCCTAAGGTTGAAACACCATTTTCCTAAAGAAAAGCAATCACCCCCATGGATACCCCTTTCTATGAAAAACCCACAAAAATGCACTTAGCCTAAGTTGTAATGTTTCTATGTAAAAAGCAAAGGAATTACAAAAACATATTATGCTTAGCGCACTTCATTTATCTCCCATCATTTTCATATTAACTTTTAACATTATTTATTTGTTAATTCCTGAAAAATAAATCGTTTCCTGTATATATTTATTAAATCCCTTTAATATTAATATCCCTACCCCAAAGTTTGAAATATAAACTTTATATATCCAACCCTGACAAATGACATAATTAATCGATCTGCGATTAATTAAAGTCAAACCATCCACCAATGTAATCTCATCTGATACTTTAATCCCTGCCTTAACCCCTCATTAAGCTAAAACCACTGTGTTTAATTGCCCACGGGGCCCCTCCATTACCTTTCGTGCAACTCACGCACCCTACCATCACACGATCTCCCCCCTCCCCATCCAATGGCCCATGTTGATTTCAGAAGGGCTCGAAATCCAAATGATACCTGCCCGAAATGGGTTGTTTGCCATCGGTCCCCCGAAGCGACGTGGTGCTCGATGAGTGGAATTGGGCGACCTCCCCCCCACACCGCCAAGCACCCAAAGGCTATGCAAAGTAAACCACTTACCACCATCCTGCTACCTACTAAAACTGTCACTGTTTATCCCGTTATGAAACAAACGGTCACTTTACACCCATAACCGCCAAATTGACTTTTTGCGCATAAATCCAAAAAAGCCCCAAATCATTGATTTTATCATTTTTAACTGTAATTTTCCATGCACACGCTAGTGAACATTGAAAGCCGTCAACCCACATACACTTGCACACTAAAGATGCCAAGAGCTCCTAGATTGCCTTCTAGCCTGATTGAAACCTTTTCAACCGTTCAAAATCGCCAGTTAACCAGTTCAAACCCAGTTTTCTTCAAGTTTAGGTATTTAAGCAAGAATCCATTGAAATCCCTATTACTTTCCGAATTAGTCTCTAAGCTTTCGTAATTGAAATTAAAGGTAACTTTAGTAACATAAACCCACTTGGAATTGAACCCCCATTACCTTAAAGACTAAAAATTTGATTTCTCCCATTCTTAAATTCACAAGAACTAAGAATGGCTGCCCCAATTTCCATGGATGGCAAGCCAATTACTACTCCTCACCTGGACCTGGACCACCTTCCTCTTGCTGATAAATATTTGCAAATAAAGGACACCTCTGTCCTTGAGTCCCCTATCAAACTCTATTTTCGATACATAGACCAATACCTTAAATGCGTGGATAAAATAAGTCTTTAGGAGTCTAACTTTCCCAAATACCAATTCCCTGAGGTGCACATCTTTCCAGAGATTGTCCATTATTGCCATGCAAACTACATTCCCAATCAAAGAGTAGTTATGTTCCCTAACCACACCATACTTTTCACCATCACTACCGAGTCAATCAATGGAATGCTGCAACTACAGCCAGGCTAGAATTTAACCCTTATTTCAACTGGAGACCTACTAGACAGATTCCCCAAGCTTACCACTACCAAACTTGCTGAAATGCTCGAAAATTTCATCAAGGAGGAGAAGCACATCCCCAAAAAACCCTCCCCTATATGTCGCTACCATATTTTCCCCATTTGGTTAGGATATATTAGCAATGATCTCTTGTGTTTTAGGCTATACCACCTGTGAGTACATAGATGAAATCATTTTAGCCTTCATGTACATTTTGTCTCCTGGAAAGCCCCCAGCTGTTATGTATGATTATGCCAAGTACATAGCTGATAGGATGCATGAAAAATTTCTGAGAAAGAGTAATGAAAGAGTATTTAAGTATTCTTTAGTTTTGTACCACATTTTCTTATGTTATCAAGCTGACAAGTTCCCCTTCACTCTCCAAAAGCTTCACACTAAAGGTCATCCTAGGTCAGCAATTTTTTGGAGTCCTTTGATACATAAGTATGATTCCTCATATCCATACACAGACTTCATTGATATTTTTGTACATCTAGTAGTGACCATGCTGCTAGGAAGTCCTCCTCAAAGAATCAATGCAAATATCAGGAGGATCCTGCAGCTGTCAAAACAAAAAAAAGTGGGAGATTGGTACTTTTACCAAAATCACATAGAAATTAGGATCTATGGCTGTGAGTTGGCCCCATATAAACTGCCCAGATACCTCCCAATGAGGTTATTTTCTCTGGAGTACTACAGCCAAATAATCAACTCAGATGAGGTACATTTTGTTAAGGCTAAAAAGAAGGCCCAGCTCAGAATCAAAGATAAACTATTGTAATAGCATAGAAGCTGGGAAAGAAGCAGAGGAAATCCTTCAAAGACTTAAACTAAAGCAAAACTTCATGTGGAGATATGACCCCTGTGACTTCATTTGCAACGGGAGATAGAAAAACAAGATGGCTCCCTACATTCACCACTGAATCCCTAAGATAGAGAAATATGAAAACCAATTGGAATGGGTGGAGAATACTTTAGTGGATAGGGATAGCACAGAAGTAGCAATTGAAAACGCTCTAATTGATTTAGAGAAAAGGCTTCATGAAGGTTCTTTCCTGCAGGTGCCAAGAGAATCCAAAGTCCAAGGAGAGTCTCAAATCCAAGAAGAATCATAGGCACAGGGAGAATCTTAGGCACCAAGTGAATCACATATAGAAGAATAATCCCAGGTGCAAGAAGAGTCGGAGTAGGCAGACCTATCAGAGGAATTAAATCAAGCAGGTATACATCAACCCACTATGAGTACTCCACCTAACTTGCAAACTCCTCTAAATGAGGAGAAAAGCCTCAAAAGGAATAGGGAAGAGGCCACTACATCAAGTAGAGAAACCACAAAAACATATGTAGAGACAAGCCTAGTCAAAAGGAAGAGGTTAAATCCTATTTCAGAACAGGAATTTACGGAGAAACTATTGGGGCTACTAGCACTAAAAGAGAAAGAAGCAGGGCTACCACTCCCTCTGGGGTCACACTAGAACCTTCCACATCAAAGACTCGGATGTTGGAAAGGAAATAGAGTGTTGAATTGTCCTCCTTTAGGATGGCAGCTGATAGGGATCATGACATTAGAGAAAGGTACAAGGATATAAAAGCCAGGAATGATAGGCTAAAAGCCTAGACTTATGCACAGTACCTAAAAATGGCACCTACAAACCAGACAAGGCTTACGTCAGCTTATGGTGTTAAAGAAGGCAAGATGCAGATGACATTTGTCAAACCTACCACTCAGCAACCAAGAACAATAGATGACTTCAAGAAGATAGATTTCGAAGTGATGTCAAATGATATACATCCTATTGACTAGATTGATCTACACAAACAGACAGGGGAGATGATTTACTCCACCTTGACAGGGAAAGCCATCGCAACTCACCAACTGTAGAATTCCCTAAATAACATATCAGCTCAATTCCAATTGGAAAAGGCATCTTCACAGGCAAAAGACATTAGAATCAAGTTCTTAGAGGACTTAATCATTGAGTTGGGACATGATGCCAAAGATGTGAAGGCCATTGAAAGACTGATCAAGAAGAAAAATGATGACACAACTTCTTTGAATAAGCAACTTAAGATTCCACCATTACATCACCCATAGACAGCAGAAGTCCTAGAGACCCAAAAAGGACAAGAAGAGCTTATGGACTTGGTCCTAAAGCTTAATGACCAGTTTAAAGAAACAGAGAAAGAATTGGACACATTGATTCAGTCTAAACAAAGTGAATTGGCCACCACTTCTACAACTACCATTCCCACAGTAACAATGGCAGTTCCCTCAATACTGGTAACATCCTTGGCACCAACAGCTCCACCTGCCACAACACTTCCAGTCACAACTGAGTCTACAATAGCAGGTACTTCAATAGAAAAGAAAGCAGAGCTAGTGAAATCCATGAAAGAAATGTTCATCCAGGACACGGAACTTAAAAGGCTTCATGAGAAAGTGGCAAGCTTAGAAACTAACTGCAAGCTTAGAAACTAACTGCAAGCTTGACCAAATACAGCAGAGAGAAGAAACACAGAAAGCCCTAAGGATGGGTCAGAAGATTAAGGTCCTAGAAAAAGATTTAACTCTACAAAAGCCACTAGGACAGACCAAAGAGATGCTTTGGGCCAATATCATTGACTCTATCAATGATATTTGGCCATCAATTCAAGTAATATTTAAGCAAACAGAACTGGTGATAGTGGCCACCAAAGTAATTCAAAAGCTAAAGGAAGACTTAGGAGACTAGCTTGAGGATGCTAATCGAGTCATCCACTTCTTGAACAACAAGAACAGGTATGAGCTTAATGAGTTGGGTGTAGAGGATAGAACTAAAGCTATCATAGAAGTCAAAAAATTTCTTTCCAAAAGAAACCTTATGCTTAACCTAGAGGGAAAATGCCATAACATGTAGGTGGGCATTGACATATTCATGGCAAAGTTTCAAATTTTGAGGGATAAAGGCCTCCCAAGTCCTATGGTCATCCATGACAAACTTATGACCTAATTGGACTTTGTTGATAGATTAAAGAATTTTTCCAAGGAACAAGCAAGCACTTCAGGTATCAAATCCTCACCAACAGGGAAAATATCGTATGATACTTTAGAAAATCTACTTTTCCTATAGCATGAGGTGAAACATCTATTTTTCACCAAGCTTAATTTTTCCAAATACACTGAGGAAAATGAGATCTATAGAAGAATTCTCAAAGTAAAGTTACCTGAGCATGAATGGTGGGAAAAGATGACAAATTTACTATAAGTTACCATAGTAAATCTGAATAACAACTAGATGAAACAGGTGAATAGGGTCAAAGAGTAGCAGGTTAAAGAGTATCAGTAAAATACTAAGGACAAAGATGATTCCAGTGTATAAATATTAGCCAGCTTAAGAGGGCTCAAATTCAACTACAACAACTAGCACTACCACAATAAGAGGGACAACATGATGCAGTTTTCCATCTATCTCTATCTTCATGCTTGAAGATATTTTTATTTCTTTGATTAAATCTCAAACTATTATGAGATATTTTGTAATATTTTTTCTATAAATACTTCCCATTTTGAGGTATTGAGGGTGGATTCAAAGACATTTATGTAGACTTTTTATCTAAAATCAAAGTGCTATTGTATCAAAATTGGATTGGCTTGCTGGATCACGGAATAAAGTTCAGACATTTTACAGGATTATTGTGTAAAGTGAAAATCAAATAAGTATTCTCTCATGTGTATTATTGTTTTTCCTTATGCTTATCAATAACCATATGTGTTTCTATGAAATCTTAATGGTAAACTAGGAATGATATTTCAGAACTTTCTTTGATGCACTCTGTCTTGAATGTTTACATTCTTAATGTTTTTTTTGCTAAACTATCCTAGTTAATGAATTCTTAAATGCTCCATTACTTCCGTAGTTTCTCCTTGTGGTCTATGTAGAAAAGGAATTTTAATTGCTCTTTGTTGATGATCACCCTTTGTTCCTCATTCTGATCTCGGTCTAAGGATTCTTCATTTCCCTTTTACCCTGGTTAGAATCATTCCATCCGTCAACCCTTTGAATATTTGCCTTTTTCTTTGCTATCCTACCCTGTGAACAATCCCTTTAATGATCTAGTCCAATTAAGCTATCCTTTGATTGACTCCACAGCCCAATGGCTTGAAGACCTATCTCTATCCATCTGTTCCAAGAATTCCACCATCCAACTTCCAATCAAAATCAAAATCCTCATTAACACTAAGAAATAACCTAAAATATAATTAAAAAACAAAGTTAAATTATAAAGAGAGAGCCCTCTCTCGACTTAAGTTGGCTACAACCTGAGTCTAAAAGATTTGGTTTGTGGTTACCTCATATTACTCCTTCTTTTGATAACTTCTATGTAAAACTTCTCAGTGATAACATAGTGGCAACCATACTGGGGGACTCACATCCTCAGTCTTAATAAACCTTTGGGAAATTTAAAATATTTATTTCAAGCGTCTTGAAGGGCTTATTAGATGTTATTTACAAAAATTTCATAAAAAGTAAGGAACTAGGAAAGTTTGAAACTCTAGCTTCAAGGAGAACTCACTATTCTAGGGCCAACCTAGATCCAAACCCTCCCCAAGTATTTGATAATCCTAATATGATTTCAAGAACATCCAGAAGACAAGAAAGTTTAGTGAGTTGTACGCCTTCAATTAAAGCAGATTCATGCCCTGATGAGTGGTTGTTTTTAGAACACCTCCTATTTGATGTATCATTTGACCTTTCCCTATTTAGAACTAGGTCTGAAAGTGCACTTGATGATGTAGTTCTAGATCCATAGTTTATTGCAGAATTTGAAGTCCAAAAGGCAAACCTGTCAATTGATCAGTATATTCTAAATTCCCCTTAGTCATCCCTTACTACTATTAAGATCCCTGAGCTTTCTGAAACAATTTCAACTTCCTTTAGTTCACCATTATTCCCTTCCATCTCTGAAGTTCATTCCTCACCTCCATTTATACATTCACTTCCCCACTAACCTACCATTACAAATCAGTCATCGATTACTCCCAGTTCCCCATCACCCACTGTATCATTTCCTGGTACCCAAAATCAACTTCTTAGTCTTGCCCAACTTAGAGCCATGGCAAATAGATATGGTCCTCTTGTGTTGCCTGCTCCACGAGGTGCCATGCCATAAGATTACCAGAACAAAATTGTCCAATTTGATGGCATAGGAACCTACACAGCACAACAACTCACAAACAAAATGAAATATTTCTTTGATTTACATGAAATTGATATTGGAGATGTCCAATGAGACTGTTTTCTCAGACTCTAGCTAGGGATGTAAGAACATGGTTTAGATCTTTACCTACTAATAGAATAGATACTTTAGAAGTATTTTATCTGTAATTTTTAAATAGATGGGAAAAGAAAAAGAAGCCTCTGTAGATCCTTTCAGCATATGAAATCATCAATAGAGAACCAAATGAAACGGTCCAGGATTACTGTACTAGATTCAACAATATATATAATGCAATACCAGTCAATCTTAGATGCCCACCTAGCTTAGCTCTGATAAAGTTTCTTGATGGGTTTGATACTAATATGGCCTTCCAACTTAGAGAGAGAAATCCTCCAACTTTAGAAGACATGCAGAGTGTGGAAGTTAGTGTAGAAGCTAATTTGCTAGCAAAAAGAGCTAGGGTTAGGAATGAAAGGAGAGGACCCTTGAAAGATGAAGTCTCATCCTCTGACCTTAAAATAGATTCCTTAGCCAAAGGAATGGAAAAACTGATGGATAGGATAGAGAATATCGAAAGGAAGCCTCATTGCGATAATCAACAGACACCTCCAGTGAGAAATCCAAACTTTAGAAAGAATCAAAATCAAAACACTGGAAAAAATGGACTTGATCAAATTATTAGGCCTCCTTTTTAAGAAAACTATGCTGAAACTTCCCATTTAGAAGACCTTGAACAAGACACAGAAATTAACTTAATGGGATTAGATGATGAGGAAACTATCTTTTTGACTCAAGATGATTAGGAACTACACATGCTTCAGCATTTGCAGACCCAATCAGGAGAATCATTCGATTACAAGCAAGGGTATGATTCTGCTATTTTCGAAGTGCACAATCAGTACAACCCGAGGAGTAAAAAGAACACTGATAGTCCTGACCAAAACAAGAAAGTAGTACCAAATCAACCTAAGAAAATCAAAGCAGTTCCAGTTACTAAAACTCTCCAAATCCTCTCTAGACCAAATCAGAATCCTTCTAGTCCCACCATTGTAGATATAACCATTGAACAACCTTGTGATAATCAACCATCCACTTCAATCCCCTCCAAGGAGATAGTGGAGGAATCTCTAAACATCATATTCGAAAATCCATAGAAAAGGACTTCAAATGAAAAAAAAGAAGAGAAACCTACTTAAAATCCTGCCATGAAAATTCCAAATCCTAAAACAGAGAAAGCCCCCTTGCCTTTCAATTTGGGAGCACAGGTGGCTAAGCTAAAAATTTCAATCCCCTTAATAGAATTGATTAAAAATGAAACTTATAAGTCTCAAATAAGTAAATCTCTAAACTTCGTTGAGAATTAAGACTCTGTTAACTTATTTGATGATCAGCCTAAGCTTATATTCGGTCATGATGTTAATGGAAAGTCATTAGAAGGAGGGATACCACCCTTTTATATTAGCCTTAACATTCATGATAAGATCCTACACAATGCAATGTTAGATTTTGGGGCTTCACACAATTTAATGCCTAAATTTGTTATGGAAAAATTGAACTTGGATATCACTAGGCCTTACAAGGACCTGTTTTCATTTGATTCAAGTCAAGTAAAGTGCCTAGGGCTAATTAAAGACCTGTGTGTTTCCCTAGTACAATATATTGCTAAGCCAATTCTCATGGACATAGGTGTTTCTGATATACCACCTAAATATGGCATGCTATTGTCTAGATCATGGGGGCCTAAACTCTGAAGATCTTTGCAAATTGACATGTCATATGCCACAATTTCTATCTTTGGACATCCTAAAAAATTGTACAGAGAGACCTTAATGAAATATGTAGTGAGTAGCCAAGCCAGGCCTGAAAGCCTTCCTATCTATTCCATGCATTCTGACATTGATTCTTTTATTATGTACAACGTTGAAAAAACACAAGAAATTTCTTCAAACAACATTATTTCAGAACCAAAAGAAATTGCAGTTATAGTTCAAAATGAAATTGTCCAAACTCAAGAACTTCAAATAAAAAAGATGATCACGATACCTTAATCAATGAATATTTTGTCCCCCCAGACAGTAAGAATTATGAACATGAAATATTATGGCATCTTGAATTTGATGGACCAGTGAACAGGTTAGGAGCATGAGTAGGAGTGTGGATTTACAATTTAGAGAATGATTACTCAGAGGGCCATGCCTACAGACTGAATTTCAAACGCACCAACAACATGGCTGAGTATGAAGCACTTCTCTTAGGTCTCAAATTGGTTAAAAAGTTAGAAGCTATAAGAGTTTCTATTATGGAAGATTTTGAGTTGGTTATAAAACAAATTAATGTTGTATATATGACCAAAAATCCTAGATTAAGTTTTTATAGAGGAACAATTGTAGAAATATTGAACACTTTTCTAGAAACTAAGCTTGCTATCATTACAAGGAAACATAATGTTCAAGATCACAGTTTAGCAATGTTTGCGAGCACTTGTTAGTTACCATTTCAACCTAACCATCAGTACACAACTGAGCTTGGGCACAGACCTATTATCCCAGACAACTTGGAAAACTGGAAAATATTTGCTAATGACCAACAAATAAACAATTTCTTAATGTTAGAGGAAGAATTTGTAAATAGCAACATAGATACTAACATAACATTAGATCTTGAGTTTACAGATAAATAGAAATTAACAAATTAGAAGATGAAGAGATAGATATATTCCATCCTACAAAGTTTACAAAATCAGATATTCAAAACCTAAAGAAAGTTGAAATTGAAGAGACAATTAATGAAGATTTTGAAATCATTAATCTCAAAGACAACTTTTTTCCCAAAGGATTAACCCCTTTGGAAGACTTGTTTGATTCAAATGATGTCCCTAGAAAACCAAAGATGCAACCCTTAAATTCCGATATAGAGGAGTGCAATATAGGGAATGAGGAAAATCCAAAATTAATAAAACTTTCAAAGTCTTTACCTCTTGCTGAAAAAGTGAAATACATAGAACTGCTAAAGGAATTCCAAGATGTCTTTGCTTGGAGTTATGAGGACCTCAAGTCCTATGACACCAGCATAATACAACACACTATCCCCATAAAAGAAAACCAGAAACCTTTTAGATAGAAGCGTAGGAGGATTAATCCCATTCTATTGCCTTCTATTGAAAAGGAAATCAGAAGAATGTATGAAGACAAGATAATAGCACCAATTAGATTCTCTGATTTGGTTTCAAATTTGGTGCCCACGAGGAAAAATATTGGCGAGATTAGATTATGTGTTGATCTTAGGAATCTGAAGAAAGTTTTACTCAAAGACAATTACCCTCTCCCTAAAATGGATCATATATTACAAAGGGTAGTAGGGTAAACCAGGATCTCATTATTGGATGGGTTTTCTGGTTACAATCAGATTTTAGTTCACCCAGATGAGTAGGCAAAAAATACATCCACTACTCCTTGGGGCACATTCATGTATGTGAAGATGCATTTTGGATTAAAGAATGCAAGGGCCACCTTTCAAAGAGCTATGGACATAGCTTTTTCTAAGGAAATCCATGAATTCCTAGTAATATACTTAGATGATATCACTGTATTTTCAAAATCTGATAAACAACACTTAGATCATCTAAGGCAGGTTTTCATCAAACGTAGGAAGTATGGAATTTCTTCGAATCCTAAAAAATATTTATTTGGGTTAGAAGAGGGTAAATTTTTAGGCCACATAATCTCTAAAGATGGTATCCAAATAGACCCTGCAAGAATTGAAGCCATCTTATAGATACAACATCCTAGGAGCATTATGGAATTACAAGCCTTTTTAGGCAAAATAAACTTTCTTAGGAGATTTATTTCTAACTTAGCAGAATTAATTAGATCATTGAATAACATGTTGAAGAAAGATTCCATTATAAAATGGATAGTTGAGGCTAAGAAGTCCTTTGAAGATATTAAACTAGCCTTAACAAAAACACCAGTTTTTATGAATCCAAAGTTTGATAGGGATTTCATTATATTCTCTTTTGCCTCAGAACACACATTTACTGTAGTCCTACTACAGAGGAATGATGAGGGTTATGAACAACCTATTGCCTTTCTTAGCAAATCCTTGAGAGATGCCTCTTTAAAATACAATATAATGGAAAAGCAAGCTTTTTCCTTGGTCAAAGCTATCAAAGATTTTAGAGTTTACATCTTATATTCTCATATAATAGCCTATGTCCCCAATGCAGTGGTCAAGGATATCCTAACACAGGATGGTCCAGATGGAAAGAGAGGGAAATGAATTACTACTATACTAGAATATGCCCTAGAAATCAAGCCAAAAAATTTAATCGAAGGAAAAGGTTTAGCCAACCTCATGGTTGAATCGAACTGTTAGGCCTTAGACACAAATTTTATTGCAGAAATGGATAATGGAGAGGAGATGGCGACTCCACCAATCAGCCAGACCTTTATTGAAACACCATGGTATGCTGACATCATATACGTTTTACAAAATTTATAAGTTCCTCCTAAATTATCCAGGACCAGAAGTAGGTTTTTAAAAATGAAATCTTTAAAGTTTTTCATAATTGACAATGTTCTGTTTTGGAGGAATCATGAAGGTATCCTTCTCAACTGTTTATTGAAAGAATAATCTGACCAGGTGTTACAAGAGTTTCATGCAGGTAACTGTGGAGGACATCCTTACTAGAAAACCACTGCTGACAAGATTATTAAAGCCAGTTTCTATTGGCCCACTTTGTTTTCTAATGTAAATAAATTTGTAACCACATGTCATAAATGCCAAAATTTTGAAGGAAATAAAAAGTTTTTACCCCTCCCCCTAAAACCAATATCTGCTGAAGCACCTTTTCAACAAAGGGGTCTTGACTTCATTGGTGAAATCCACCCAACTTCCTCTGGCCAACACAAATGGATTCTCACTGCTACAGATTACTTTACCAAATGGATAGAAGCCATACCATCAAGGCAAGCCACTGACACTGTTATAATAACCTTCCTTGAATCCAACATCCTATCTAGATTTGGGTGCCCAACCAAGATCATCACTAATAATGCAACAACCTTCAAATCTAAGAAAATTATTGATTTCTGTAACAAGTATCATATAACTTCGGGCCATTCCATAGCTTATTACCCCCAAGGAAATGGACTAGTAGAGTCATCAAATAAAAGTCTTGTGAACATCATCAAAAAACTGTTAGAAGACAACAAGAAAACATGGAACAAGAAGCTGGTGAATGCCTTATGGGTAGACAGGCTAACCACAAAGAAATCCATTGGTACAAGTCCTTATCAATTACTTTATGGAATGGAAGTTGTTTTCCCATCTTCCTTGGGAACACTAGCGATGAAGTTGCTCTAAGAGTTTCAAGTTGAACCAAATGACATTCAAAGGAGAATCAACCAAACAATTCACTTGCAATAGACCAGGGAAGAAGTGTACATCAGATCTCAAGTTGTGCAGGAAAGGATCAAGAAGGCTTTTGAAAAAAGAACTAAAGTAGAAGATTTTTACTTAGGATACAAAGTTTTGAAATGGGACTCAAGAAGAGAGGATAAAGGTAAACATGGGAAATTTGATTTCCTATGGAAAGGCCCATATATCATCTATGCGTTCAAAGGTAATAATGCTTTCTTTCCTAGAGAAATGGATGGCATAGAAGTAGAAGGAGGACCTGTTAATGGTCGAATGCTTAAACACTACATTGAACCTAGTTACTAATTCCACTAATCATTTGTACATATTCTATTTTTCAAAGTCTAGAGTTGATTGGATAGTGAATATTTGCGGTTGAGGCCCGAAGAGAAGGCCCTAAGCTTCAAATGTTTTACTGTCATAAATAACAATAAGGCAAAAAAGTGAAAGTGAAAAGTTGCAAGAGAACATCTCAGCAATTCAAAGGCCATTGATCTACAAGTTCTTGACATTTCACTAGGAAATACCATCCCCAAGTGGAGCCACTATTAGGTTCCTATACCAATAAGAGTCATAATTTTTTAATAGATGAGATTAAACCTGTAATATGTACATATCTTTGCTTTCTGCAAATGTTTTCCATATTCAAAAAATTTAAAAATGTAAAGAGGGTATGTCCTAAAAGAAAAATCAAAGGACAAAAAGAATAAAAAGGTCCAAAAAGATGAAAAATATGAACCCCAAGAAAAGAGAAGACCATGAAAGTGTGCCAGTCAAAATGCCACTACTACTTATTTTTTATGAAAAATAAATGATTGTGTGCAATTTGTAACCTATGCCACAATCCATGATAGTGTTTAAACTTGGCTATTTCATGTTTATAGATAGAGAATAAAATCTGACCAAATAGTGTAATCTTGGCAGATAAGTAGATTAGGTACAGTAAATAAAAAGGAGCTCAACTATTTAATTTGAGCCCTTGGATTTAATAAGGTTAGATTTAGCTAGATTACCATTGTAAAGAAAACAAATTTTTTTGATAAGGGTTTGCTAGCTTAAATGCACCCTAATAAAGAGAAGTAAAAATGGTAAGATGAGTAGATGGGTAGGTATAAGAAAGGTTGTAGAATTGTGATGATTGTTCGACAAAAGCATATTTATCACCCTAATCATGAAATTTCTAAGTATGAATGAGAAATTGGACTGGCATAAAGTTCACAAAGTCAAATTGATTAATTTCCCCTCACTCATTTCACCCTTTACTTAATTAATTCCCACAATAAGGTTGAAGTACCCAAAATCTTAAGTCAAAGGGGCTCAAAGCATTTCTCTGACTTTTGGAGGGACTGAACCCTTGATCCAATGACTTATAAATATTAAGTACTAAAATCCCCTCATAAACATTCACCCCCTTCAATTAATTCATTTTCCCCTAATAAATTCCTTTTCCTAAGGTTAAAACACCATTTTCCTAAGGAAAATCAATCACCCCCATGGATACCCCTTTTTATGAAAAACCCACAAAAATGCACTTAGCCTAAGTTGTAATGTTTCTATGTAAAAAGTGAAAGAATTACAAAAACACATTATGCTTAGCGCACTTCATTTATCTCCTGCAATTTTCATATTAACTTTTAACATTACTTGTATGTTAATTCCCAAAAAATAAATCGTTTCCCGTATATATTTATTAAATCCCTTTAATATTAATATGCCTACCCCAAAGTTTGAAATATAAACTTTATATTATCCAACCCCAAAAAATGACATAATTAATCGATCTGCGATTAATTAAAGTCAAACCATCCACCAATGAAATCTCATATGATACTTTAATCCCCACCTTAACTCCTCATTAAGCTAAAACCGCCACGTTTAATTGCCTATCGGCCCCTCCATTACCTTATGTGCAACTCCCGCACCCAACCACCACATGATCTCCCCCCTCCCCATCCTATGGCCTATGTTGATTTTGGAAGGGCCCGAAATTCGAATGATACCCACCTGAAATGGGTTATTTTTTGCTGGGCCCCTGAAGTAACGTGGCACTCGATGAGTGGAATCGGGTAGCTTTCTCCCAATACTGACAAGTGCCCAAAGGCTCTGCGAAGTAAACCACTTACCGCAAGCCCGCTACCTGCCAAAACTATCACTATTCATCCCGCTACGCGAAAAACGGTCATTGTGCACCCGTACCTGCCAATTTTTTTTTTTTTTTTTCCGCATAAATCCAAAAAAGTCCCAAATCGTTGTTTCTATCATTTTTAATTGTAATTTTACATGCATGCGCTTGTGAACATTGAAAGCCATCAACCCATGTACACTTGCACTTTGAAGATGCCAAAAGCTCTCGGATTTCCTTCCAGCCTGATTGAAACCTTTTCAACTCTTCAGAATCGCCAGTTAACCGGTTCAGACCTAGTTTTCTTCAAGTCCAGGTATTTAAGCAGAATCCACTGAAAGCCCTGTTAATTTTCGAATCAATCTCTAAGATTTCCTAATTGAAATTAAAGGGAACTTTGGTAACATAAAACCCACCTGAAATTGAACCCCCATTACCTCGAAGACTGAAAATTTACTTTCCCTCATTCTTAAATCCACAAGAACTAAGAATGGCTGCCCCAATTTCCATGGATGTCAGGCCAATTACTACTCCTCACCTGGACCTGGACCACCTTTCTCTTGCTGACAAAGATCTCCAAATCAAGGACACCTCTGTCCTTGAGTCCCCTATCAAGTTGTACTACCGATACAGAGACCAATACCTCAACCACGCTGATAAAATAGGTATTTGGGAGTCTATTTTGCCCAAATAGAAATTCCATGAGGTGCACATCTTTCCAGAGATTGTCCATTATTCCCATGCAAACTACATTCCCAGTCAAAGAGCAGTGATGTCCCCTAACCACACCATACTTTTCACCATCACTGCCGAGTCAATCAATGAAATGCTACAACTACAGCCAAGGTAGAATTTAATCCTATTTCAATTGGAGACCTGTTATATAGATTCCCCAAAATTATCACTACCAAACTTGCTAAAATGCTCCAAAATTTCATCAGGGAGGAAAAGCGCATCCCAAAAGACCCTCCCCCATATGTGGCTACCATATTTTCCCCATTTTGTCAGGATATAGTAGCAATGAACTCTTGTGTTTTAGGCTATGCCACCAGTGAGTACATAGATGAAATCATTTTAGCCTTCATGTCCATTTTCTCTCCTAGAAAACCGCCTACTATTATGTTTTATTATGCCAAGAAACATAGCTGATAGGATGCATGAATAATTTTTGAGAATGAGTAATGAAAGAGTATTTAAGTATTCTTCAGTTTTGTACCACCTTTTCTTATATTATCAAGCTGACAAGTTCCCCTTCACTCTCCAAAAGCTTGACACTAAAGGTCATCCTAGGTCAGTAATTTTTTGGACTCATTTGTTACATAAGTATGATTCCCCATATCCATACATAGACTTCATTGATCCTTTTGTACATCTCGTAGTGACCATGCTGCTAGGAAGTCCTTGTCCAAGAATCAATTCAGATATCAAGAGGATCTTGCAACTGTCAAAACAACACAAAGTCAGAGATTGGTACTTGTACCAAAATCACACAGAAATTAGGATCTATGGATGTGAGCTGGCAGCATATAAATTGCCTAGATACCTCCCAATGAGGTTATTTGCTCTGGAGTACTCTAGGTAATTAATCAACTCAGATGTGGTATATTTTTTTAAGGCAAAAAAGAAGGCCCGACTCAAAATCAAAGATCAACTAGGCCCCTTTGTATGTAATTACAGAGAAGCTGGGAAAGAAGTAGAGGAAATCCTTCAGAGACTTAAACTAAAACAAAGCTTCATGTGGAGATATGATCCCTATGACTTCATCCGCAACAGGAGATAGAAAAATGAAATGGCTCCCTACATTCACCACCAAATCCCTAAGATAGAGAAATGTGAAAACCAATTGGAATGGGTGAGAATATTTTAGTGGATAGGGATAGCACTGAAGTAGTAGTTGAAAATGCTCTAATTGATTTAGATAAAAGGATTGTTGAAGGTTCTTTCATGTAGGTGCCAGGAGAATCCCAAATCCAAGGAGAGTCTCAAATCCAAGAAGAGTCACAGGAACAAGGAGAATCTTAGGCACCAAGTGAATCACATATAGAAGAAGAATCACAGGTGCAAGAAGAGTCAGAGTAGCCAGATCTATCAGAGGAATTAAATCAAACAGGGATACAAAAACCCACTATGAGTACTCCCCCTAACTTGCAAACTCCTCTAAATGAGGAAAAGCCTCAAAAGGAATAGGTAAGAGGCCACTACATTAGGCAGAGCAACCACACAAACATATGTAGAGACCAGCCTAGTCAAAAGGCATAGGCTAAATCCTATTTCAGAATGGGAATTTATAGAATAAACTGTTGGGGCCACTAGCACTGAAAGAGAAAGAAGTAGGCATGCCACTCCCTCTAGGGGCACACTAGAACCTTCCACATCAAACACTCAGATGTTTGAAAGGCAACAGAATGTTGAAGTGTCCTCCTTTAGGATGCCAGTTGACAGGGATCATGACATTAGAGAAAGGTACAAGGATATAAAAGCCAAGAATGAGAAGCTAAAAGCCAAGAATGAGAGGCTACAGTACCTAAATATGGCACCTACAAACTAGACAAGGCTTATTTTACCCTATGATGTTAAAGAAGGCAAGATGCAAATGACATTTGTTAAACCTACCACTTAGCAACCAAGAATAGCAGCTGACTTCAAGAAGATAGATTTTGAAGTGCTGTCAAAGGATATACATCCTAATGACCATATTGAGCTACAAAAACAGACAAGGGAGACGATTTACTCCACCTTGACAGGGAAAGCCATCGCAACTCACCAATTGTAGAATTCCCTAAATAACATATCAGCTCAATTCCATTTGGAAAATGCCTCTTCACAGGCAAAATAAACCAGAATCAAGTCCTTAGAGGACTTAATCATTGAGTTGGGACATGATCCCAAAGATGTGAGGGAAACTGAAAGACTGATCAAGAAGAAAAATGATGACATAGTTGCTTTGAAGAAGCAACTTAAGATTCCACCACTACATCACCCACAGATAGCAGAAGTCCTAGAGACCCAAAAAGGACATGAAGAGCTTATGGACTTGGTCCTAAAGCTAAATGACCACTTGAAAGAAATAGAGAAAGAATTGGACACATTAATTCAGTCCAAACAAAGTGAATTGGCCACCACTTCTACAACTGCCATTCCCACAGTAACAACTGCAGTTCTCGCAACACTGGTATCATCCTTGGCACCAATAGCTCCACCTTCCATAGTACTGCTAGTCACAACTGAGACTACAACAACAGGTAATTCAATAGAAAAGACAACAAAGCTAGTGAAAGCCATGGAGGAAATGTCCATCCAGGAAACAGAACTTAAAATGCTTAAGGAAAAAGTGGCGAGCTTAGAAATTGACTGAAAGCTTGCTCAAATACAGCAAAGAGAAGAAACAAAGAAAGCCCTAAGGATGGGTGAGAAGATTAAGGTCCTAGAAAAGGATTTAACTCTACAAAAGCCACTAGGAAAGACCAAAGAGATGCTCTAGGCCAATATCATTGACTCTGTCAATGATATTTGGCCATCGATTCAAGTAATATTTGAGCAAACAGAATTGGCGAAAGTGGCCATGGAAGCAATTAAAAAGGTAAAGGAAGACTTAGGAGACCAGCCTGAGGATGCTAATTGACTCATCCACTTCTTGAATAGCAAGAACAGGCATGAGCTTAATGAGTTGGGTGTAGAGGATAGAACTGAAGCTATCATAGAAGTCAAAAAGGTTCTTTCGAAAAGAAACCTTATGCTTAAACTAGAGGGAAAATGCCATAACATGCAGTTGGGCATTGAGAGATTCATGGAAAAGTTTTAAATTTTGAGGGATAAAGGTCTTCCAAGTCCTATGGTCATCCATGACGAACTTATGACCTATTTGTGTCTATATTCATGCTTGAAGATATTTTTATTCCGTTAATTAAATCTCAAACTGTTATGAGATATTTTGTAATATTTTTTGTATAAATACTTCCCATTTCGAAGTATTGAGGGTGGATTCAAAGACATTTATGTAGACTTTTATCTAAAATCAAAGTGCTATTGTATCAAAATTGGATTGGCATGCTGGATCATGGAATAAAGTTCAAACATTTTACAAGATTCTTGTGTAAACCGAAAATAAAATAAGTATTCTCTCATGTGTATTATTGTTTTTCCTTATGTTTATTAATAATCATATGTGTTTCTATGAAATCTAAATGGTAAACTAGGAATGATATTTTAGAACTTGGTTTGATGCACTCTATCTTGACTGTTTACATTCTTAATGTTTTATGCTAAACTATCTTAGTTAGAGAATTCTTAAAGGCTCCCTTACTTCCATAGTTTCTCCTTGTGGTCTATGTAGCAAAGGATTCTTAATCATTGTTTGTTGATGATCACCCTCTATTCCTCATTATGATCTCGGTCTAAGGATTCTTCATTGCCCTTTTACCCTGGTTAGAATCATTCCATCCATTAGCCCTTTGAATATTTGCCTTTTGCTTTGCTAGCTTGCCCTGTGAACAATCCCTTTAATGATTTGGTCTAGTTAATCTATCCTTTGATTGACTCCATATCCCAATGGCTTGAATACCTATCTCTATCCATCTGTTCCAAGAATTCCACCACCCAAATTCCAATCAAAATCAAAATCCTCATGAACACTAAGAACTAGCCTAAAATCTAATTAAAAACGAAGTTAAATTATAAAGAGAGAGCCCTCTCTGGACTTAGGTTGGCTAGAACCTGAGTCTAAAAGATTTGTTTTGTGGTTACCTCAGATTATTCCTTCTTTTGATAACTTCTAGGGAAAACTTTTGAGTGATAACAAAGTGTTTATTTTCTTAAAGGAATGGGTAGCATTTTCATTATATAGATTGGAAAAGGGCTAGGTCTCGTACAAAATTCAAGATTGTTCTTTCCGCCACTTCCATTAGTTTTCATTTGATGAGGACCTTCTTGCTACCATTATTATTTACATATATTCTTATAGAAAAACTATAACTGTAAACTCTCCAGAAAACACCACTATATTATATACATTGATATATAATTTATATAAAATTAAGATGAATTATTTCAGCTACTACCAAGCTCAACTTCTTCACCTGTGGGATCATCCAAAGAAGTGGTCAGTTCCTCCACATCATTCTCTTCTTCATCCAGGACCTGCACAATAGAATCAACCTTGGCATCATCAACCTTGATGACCGTAGCACCCTCAACCCTGAAAACTTCCTTTAAGACCCCAACAGTTGTTGTTTCCACCTAAATTTTGATTTTGTCAACCTTCTGTTGAACACTCAATAAATATTTTCATAGGCCTTCCATGGTCTTATGTAGAAGTTCCAAATATTTGTCCATTCAAAATAATTTGGCGTAAATAATAACCATATTTTCATTCATTTCCTTGACGATATCCTTTACTACTTGTTTATAGGAACTCTCCACCAGGTTCTCAATGATTTTGTGCCCCGCACCATGGTGAGACCCTGAGCTACCAAGCCCTAAACCTAGACCATTGCCATTTGACATGAAGGACATCTTTGCATCAATAAGTATCTAAAAAATAACAATATTTTGGTTAAATGACCATAGCCAGCTGAGATATATAATTTCCTGATCAATCCGTACATTCCCCCTGATCATGTCCTTCATAAATGCAAGATGATTTAGAGTCTTGTCAATGCCAATTCCTTCCATATTTCCTAGTGCCGCCAGAAATAACCAAGACTGTAATATGATGGTAACTTATTCCCAAGGAGGAGTAGCTATATTACATATTTCGGCAAGTAATCGAAGCCTTAACTCCCACATGTCCTTGTACATGATTTTCCTTCCAACAACACTAAACATGTGCCTTAAATCACCACCTACTAACTCTGTAACTAGGACACTTTGAGGGAACCTTAGAAAGTTGACCTTCTTAACTACCATCTTCTGAAGGAACCTCAAGGAGATGGCCTTCTTAACTACCATCTTAATACTGTGACGACTTGTATGACCACAGTACAATGCCAACCTATTGCAACCATTCAACGGATGTGACATGAAGAGTTGTTTTGATATATGCATTTTTCACCTTGTTTTAATAACATGCTCGCATTGGCCTAACCATCCACCATATGGCTATTGTCACACAACACATGGAATAAATAAACCTTTTCAAATTTTTTTAGCAAATAAGTAATCCTTACCATGATTTAGGAGGTTTCATCATCTAGGAGAATGATGTTCTCGAGGACCTTTACACACTTTTGGATGATCATCATGGAATCGCCAACTATGGATAGATTTTTGCTTCCATTAGGAAAAATTATTTTCAAACCCTACCAAGGGAAACAGTTTCTTCTTGATTATTTGTCATAATGCTAAGACCCCATGCATACTTTACTTTTGTTTTTTCTTGGAGGTTAATAATTACCCCTCCCACTCCAGCCTCCCAGGGGCAATCTCACTGAGTGTTGTGAAAGGATTTTCTTGTGACTTTATTGTTTTTGCAAATTAGGGTAAAGTGTTATCTGGTGATTGGTTGATCTATGGAAAGAGAGATCAGTTGGTCTTTCTTTGTTGTTTGTCTATCTATCTTCTTTCTATCATATCATATTGTGTGTTTATTTTCTCTTTTGTGAAAGATTGTTTTGTGAGTAGAAAGAAATGATTTACAAGGATGAAAATTGTTTGTGAAAAGTACTTCTTATGTTGAATCTGAAATGAAAAGTAATTTTGTATTCCATTACTGAAGTGTTTCTGAATTGTACTCTTGACTGCAAGTAAATTCATAGCATTCAATTAGGAAAAATTCATTTCAACGTTCATTGGTTTATTCTTGCATTTTGTAAATTTCTGAGTGATTTTATGTTAAAGAGAAGTTTCTTGATATTTTATGTTATTGGGAAAAGTGAAATTTTGAAAGTTAGGTAATTCACAATTGGAAATCTACATTAAGGAAAAAGGGTTATCGTGGGATTCAAGAATTATTTTTCCATTTCAATTGAAAAATTGAGAGACTATTTCCTTACTTCAGTTAGAAATTCTTTGAAATGAAAAGATTACAATTTCATTTTCATTTTCATTAGCATTTGTGTCAAGTCATAATTCTATCAGTTTCACATCCATTACCTTTGAGTGAATAACAACTCCTAAAATCAACACTAATAAAATCAATGTATAATTTTTTATTTTAGGGTTCTTTTCTACATAGATTAGATCAGGTTGTAGGGCTTTGGAATAGGGAAGTTAGTTAAATTTCAAAAACTACAAACAAACATTATTATCTTGTGATAGGGATAACAATCCATTTACTACAATTTTTCTTTGGGAAGCTCCCCTTACAAAGGAGTCAAGAAGGAGATGATATCGGACCTAGTGTCAACCCCACTTAATTAATTATGATAGAGTTATTTACATGTATTAAAAATAGTGTTGAAAGGTACTTGGGAGTCACTTGGAAGTAAACCTCATATTAACCATGTTGAGGAACTTTCAAGGGGATTGAGCTTTGTTACTCTACCCTTATGTGTACGTCTGATCTGTGATTGTCCCCTCAAGTTAAATTGTTTTATGTGGTAACCTTAGACACCATAATCTTAGGGATTTTACCCAAGGTGATGGCAAAGGGGAAGTTCTGTTGTACCTCAAAAAGACGTTGGATACACTAACATGGACCTTTTTGGAGGGCATTCTTCATTCTAGATGGCATAAATGAAGTTTACTTGCACCAGAAAATGTACATTAAGTATATTTTTAGCGTAACTGGTTCCACCCACTCTATCTATAGCCACTTTTCACTTTGACCTATACGATGTTGGGTTTCATAACCAACTAGTGATTTTGTTGTGAAAAGCTTGTTGGCATGGTTTGAATGCCTGATTTTTTAGTGCGTGTTAATTGTTTATTTTTACTTTTTAGAGACCTTGGGATTAGATTGTGAATATTGTTTGGTTTATTAATAAAATTTCATTATGGATGATTCACCAAGTCAGTCATGTAGAATTCAAAGTAAACCATCTCAATCTAAATCTAATCAATTGGAAAATTTAAATCTAAAATGTCAAAATTAATAGGATCAAGAACCTCAAAAAAACCTGAAACATTTACAGTTTTACAATCTGAGACAGTAGAAATTGAAGTGAATCCAAAGAAAGAAGTAGAATCAGGCTTAGTTCATTCTGGCCCACAAATTACTGAGGTTTTTAAAACTAAATCTAATACTAGTAAAGTTTTAGAAGCTAAACTGGCCGAACTAGAAGTAGAAGAACTTGAGTCTAACATTTCTCAACCTGAATCACCTTCGGTTGTTATAGCTCCTACTCCTACTCCACCTTCATCTCGAAGGAAGTTGATAATTACGACTAGATTACCTCCTGGTTTAGTTAGCATTGAACATATTAATGGGAACAAGGATGAAGAATCACCTCATACTCCAATTACTGATGGTGAACCTTTTGATCCAAGATTTTTTCCAAGAGTTCCTTTTAATCCTTTCCGACCCAATCCTTTTTATTCTACCCCTTTGAACTTTTTAGGTCCTAGTTTTCCACCTCACCGCATTCCTTTTTCTTCACCGAGAAGGACTATTTTAGAAATTCCTCTTGGGAGCCAACGTACTAATTCATCTATTGTATGCTGGTCCATTAGTTCCTCTTGAATACCAGTCACTTAATGGGACTTTTTCAAGAGCTTCTTATTCTCCTCAACCTTCTATTTGGTCATCTGGTTTATCTACATCTATTGTTCAGAGCATGACATCCATTCCTAAAGCACCTATGACATTAGACCAATATGTGCATATGGTGTCCGGTAAATTAGGTAACCCTCAAGTAACCCCAAATGGTGTTTATTACCCACCTACGGGGAAACCACCTTATCCTCCACCTGGAAGACAACTTGTTGTCGAATATTGTCCTACAATTGGAGGTTGGCATTTTACTAAAACATATTCTAGGATGCGTCATCCCAGTCTGTGTCAACCTATCATAGCTTAATATTTGAATGGTACTCCTTACCTTGGGACCAAAAATATTAGAACCCTCCTTTTGCTCAACAGTTTGCTCCAGTTAGTCCACAAGTGCCTATCTATCAACCTGTTCAGCCTACTAGATGATCTTTTCCTCAAATACCTATTCCAAGTATTGTTGCACTTGTCCAGTAGCCTGTTCAAAGAATTTTGCAAATAATTGTTTAGACACTTGTTTCACAATCAGTTCCAAGTTCAGCTCAGACGCCTATCCCAGGAGTATCACAAATGACCATTCAAGATACCCCTCAGATACCCATTCAACAAACTACACAGGAAATCGATCAGGCTCCTACTTATCAAACTGGTCCTACTATCTAGTCTACACCATAGATTCCTATTGGAAAACCTAGTATAGGAACAATGAAAACACCTTTTCAAGGCTAAACTTTCCAAAGCCCACCTTTTCAAGGTCAAGCTTTCCAAAACCAGCCTTTTCAAGGTCAACTTATCCCAAGTAAACCTTTTCAAAGTCAATTTGTTGAATTTCTACATTTACAAGCTCAACTTGTATAGGGGAAATATTAATTGGGTCAAATGGGTCAAATTTAACCTTTCCAGAGTCAGTCATACCATGGTCATACTTAACAAGTCCCTGTTCAACCTCAACCTGGTATGGTTTACCCTGGTTACCCTGGTGGAATTAAAATTCCAACTACAAATGCTATTCTAGGATATCTTGGGTATCCTCCTCCACATCGTAAGATATCATGTTGATTTCTTTGCAACAAGTTTTGGTAGCTATAAGATCAAAAAATTACATTCATATGGGCCATGTAGTCAATGGAAACGAGACTAGTTCATCTGGTCAACCTTCCAGTTCAATTTATCCTCCTCCTAAACCATTACAAGTTGAGAAATTGAATCCTAACATGATGATTTGACCACCTTCGAAAGGTGTGCCTTGAAAATCATCTTTCAAACCACATTCTAGAGCTGCAAAAAATTACAACATCTCCTTCCAAAATGTCGACTATTGAGGTGCTATAAACATTCCCAACACAATGAAAGTTACTACTTTCATCCATTAGATCTATTGATCCATAGGATTCTGGTCTAATTATCTTTGATCTTGAGAGTCATATACCTAGACTCCCACATCAACTAGCATTCCAAATTCCATTTTTTTCAAAACTAGATGAGTGTTTCACATGGTTGTTGACGAAGGAGATTCTACATGTATCATGTTGATTACTTGTTGGAAAGATTTAGGTTACCCAACCATCAATCAGTCACCTACCACTCTAAAAGCCTTTTATGGAAGAGGTTTTCGCCATTATGGAATCCTAAATGATCTGTCCATAGAGTTAGAGAGTAAAATGATCATGATTGAAGTTGAATTTGTTGATGCTCAACTCGATTAAAACCTTTTTCCTGGTTGAATTTAGACCTACGTTATGTCAACAGTGGTCTCGTCACTTTTTCGTATGATAAGATTTCCTCACAAAGGGAAAATTTTCAAAGTAAACTAGTTGTCTTACTACTCCTCTCACCATAACTCTATGGGTAACATACCTTTTGTCAGAAAAAATGAATTCTCCTTATGAGGATATTGGTGTTGGTTTTCTCAAAGACTCAACATAGGTGGGAAGCTTTGTGTTTCCTCTACTGAACTTTCCTTCTAATTTTTTTGAGGTTAACATGATTACATCAAGCACTATGGAATCTTCTAATCCATGGATAACGCCTTTAGAGTGTGAATTAACCTCCTCTGGAAATGAGATGCCTTTGATCCCATTTGAATTGGCATACTAGGAAGTTCAACTGTTTTCTGACCCATCATATTTTGAGATTGATCGAGTGAATATGATCAATGATAATTATTCTCCTTAACCTTAGTTAGAACCAATTTCACTTCCTGATCCTTTCAATAATACATTTCTGACTGATGAAAGTATTATGGATGTCATGACTTCAGATGAAATTCCATGGAACAATTATCATCATCATTCATCTTTTCTCCCTAACCCTGATAAAATCGAGAATGACTTTTTAACTATGTTTTTGCTTGATCATAGATAGTCCGGAATGGCCCATGCTAGCTTTCCAAGATGAATCTGAAAGGAATTTGGGAAACATATCTACAAGTATTTACATTGATATCTCAGTAAAAATAAGAATTATTGAAAATATTCACATAGGTTCTTCATTGTAATTTGAAGAAATTCAAATGTATAAAGCCCTATTTCAAGAATTTCGTGACATTTTTGTTTGGTTTTATGAGTAAATGACAAGAATTGATTGAAGTATTGTTGCACATGAGATTAAGAATTACCCTAATGCAAAACCTATCAGAAAATGGTTACGTCCATTACATCCATGAAAGGATGTTTTGATTAAAGCTAAGGTCAAGAAACTGCTCAAAGAAGGTTTCATCTACTCGGTTCCCTTAACTGATTGGGTGTCCAATATTGTACCTATTAACAAGAAACATGGAACAATTAGAGCATGTATCGATTATAGGGATATCAATAAGGATTGTCTAAAGGACAACTATCCTACCCCCTATATTGATCAAAGCATTGACGATTGTGATGCAAATGAAATATTTTCATTTATGGATGGGTTTTCTGGCTACAACCAAATCAACATACTCGCGGCTGATCAACATAAAATTTCATTCATCTGTCAATGGGGGACCCCATCAAAAACTCTGATATGGTTTGAAGAATGCTGGTGCAACTTTCTAATGGGATATGTATTATGCATTTCATGATATCAAGCATATTGTGAAACCTTATTTGGATGAGCTTCTAGCTCATTCACTGAGATGGGAAGACCATCCAACACATTTGAGAGCTATGTTTATTAGATTCCATCACTACAATATACACTTGAATCCCCACAAGTTTGTTTTTTGTGTGCAATCCAGTGAATTGCTAGGATTTGTCATTTCATAGGAAGGCATTCATGTTGATTTGCACAAGGTTGAGGCTATTCTAAATTTTCCTCCTCCTTCCAATCTCTGCCAACTCCAAAGTTTGCAAGGGAAAGAAAAATTTCTACGTCGATTCATCTAGAACTACGCTGAGTTAACTAAATGTTTTACTCGACTGTTGGAAAGGGGCATCTCATTTATTTGGAATGGAGTGACTCAAAATGCCTTTGATGCACTTAAACATGTGTTGACCCATAAACCATTGTTGCATCCTCCCGATTATCATTGAGACTAATTTTTATATATAGTTTCATCCAATGTCACTATTGGCATGGCTTTAGTTCGAGAAGATGAATTGAACAAAGAGCATGTGATATATTATTTAAGCATAAATATGACCAAAACTGAAGAAAAATATGCACATGTGGAGAAATTGGCCTTGGCATCTGTTCAAGCTGTTTAACGATTTCGTCACTACATTCTATTGTAAAAGTCTACTATGATTTTTTATTGAAACCCTGTGGTTTACATTATTACATGACAATTTATGGGAGGAAGTATTCCAAATGGATATCTTTCCTGTAGGAATTCGATTTCAAATTCATAAAATCTAAATATAAGAAATCACTTGTGTTTGTTTAATTATTATGTGACTTTCCCCATAATGAGATAGAAACCGTGTTAAAGGATTCTATTCCAGATGAATCTCTCTTTCTTATAAATACTTTAGACCCCTGATATGGAGATATCATCATTTATCTTCATACCCAGACATTTCAGCCAAAAATGGGTCGAACTAATCGTCATTGTATCTTGTTCCAATCCCAACAATACAATATTGTTGGCAATACACTTTATCGTCATGGTGTCGATTCCATATTTAGATGATATTTAAATCACAAAGACATTGAAAAGGCATTTAATGACATCCATTCTAGAGCTTGTGGTGGTCATATGTCAGGGATTTTCACTACTCAAAATATCCCACACGCGGGGTATTTATGCCCTTATATGTTCAAAGACTATATAACTGCTATTAGGAAATGCCACAATTGTCAGATCTACGATCAGAAAAAGTGTGCACACCCAGCTCCTCTTCACCGAATCATTGTTGTTGGTCATTTTTCTAAATGGGGCAATGATTTTCTTACATGTAACACTCACTCGGCCGGAGGGCATGGGTACAATATTATAATTGCGGTAGATTATTTTATGAAATGGGCCGATGTGATTCCCTCATATAAGGATGATGGAAGAACAAAATCCATTTTCATATTCAATCATGTGATTGCTAGGTTTAGAGTTCCACAAGCCATCATCATAGACCATCGTAGCCATTTTTAAAAATTTATGATGATTGATCTTACTATGAAGCTAGGCCTGTGTCATGACAGTTCTGCTCCATATTAACATTGGAGAATGTCCAAGTAGAATTCGTTAAAAAGGTTTTAACAACCACGATTAAATGGGTTGTCGGGGTTCATAAATGAGATTGCAATCTAATTATTTTTCTAACCTTGTGGGCATATCATACATATTTTAGTCGCTATAACCACCCTCCAAAATTTTTCCTTCACTTCATTTTGGAGCTTCCCTCGTCAAAATCATAGTAGCTATCCTGCACTGATTAGGTACTTGTGTTTATTTGATTTTATCTCTCGCTTAACTACTTGTGTTCACTCACTTGTTTCGTCGACTAACCACAAGTTGTCCCAGCACTTGGTTCACATCTGATCTTTATACTGTCGGGAAAAACTGTGCAATCTTGGAGGGTTGTTTGTATTCCCCTTTGGAATTTTGTAGATCAGTCTAGAAGCTGTTGTGCACTCAAAAAATGCGCAGAGCAGGCCATCTAGACTTGCTATGGAAATTGCGTAGAGTAGGCCAGCTAGCACTTCTCTCCAGAAATGCTCAATAAATTCTAGCTAGCACTGCTGCCTAGAAATGCCTAAATCAGGCTAGCAGCCTTACTCTAGAAACTTACACAGAGCTGGCTAGCCAGCCTTGGCCACTTAACCTAGAAATAGAGCAGAGGTTTTTCCTCAGTAACTCTTTGTTACATGTGCTGGTATATTTCCCGATTCTCTTCAAGACTATGCTATCCTTCCTTGCATGTCAGGGAGGCTTTCATTAAATATAAAAAAAGCAAAGAGAGAAAAATAATCCCTATATTTTATGAATCTATTTTTAGCAGCGTGAGTTACATGCAAAGTAAATTTTAGAAACTCCCCCCCAAGTGTCACTTTTTCCTAGATTTGTGGCATGCGCATCATAAACCCTAATTTTTCCAAATCTATTTAAATGACACCTCCGAGCTCATTCTTCACATTCGGTCTTGGAGCTCTAGCATTCTCGAGGCATCTAGGAACCTTCGACACAATCGACACAACTTTTCAGAGTAAGTTTTTCTTTTCATGTCCTTTTCCGCTTTTTATATCGCTTTTTATTTCTCGGCTTATATGAGTGTTGCTTTTCTATTTTATTGAATTACCATTGGAATTTCAATGTGTTTTAACTTGTACAAGTGTTGTTCCAAATTTTTCATTGCATTTCCTTACTGTCACATGCATAACACTGTTTCTGCAATGTCAGTCACCGTTGTGGCAACTCTCTTCATGAGCTTCATGGTTTTTCCATTTGACTGATTTTTTCACATACCTGAATTGAATGCATGTATATTCACTCAGATATATATCAACCTTTCACACACATTCAATCCTTCGCATTTTCAGGTTTCCCTTGGGAAAATCTAGGCTATCTTGGCCCAGATCTTGTCCGTCCCAGCATGGACTACGCATTCCTGGGAGTCATGGCTCTGCCTTGTCTCCAAGAATTGTGCAGAGGCTGCCCACACTAGCTCCCAACTATGATCTACACAATCCTAGGAGGCAGTTCTCACTCCTGCCCACTCGAACTGTGCATTGCATAGTTACAGCCAGCAACCTAGCCTGACTGGTTTGTGAATTGCGTAGTTTCAGTCAGCAGTCATCCTCTCTAGACTACACACTGAACAGTTCCAGTTAGAAATGAGCCTCATCGGTAGCTGTGACTACACAATGCACAATTCCAGCTAATAGTCTCCCAGCCTCCCAGAGTCAATGTTGTGTAGTATTGTCCAACAATCACCCTTTTTTTTCCTAATTAATTCTTTTGTTTCTTTATGTTTTTTAGCTAACATTGTCTTGCCATGACTGTCTTCCCCATCTCTAGGTATCACAGGTTTTTGAACAGTTTCTCAACAACATAGTTATCATGGCCTCTAAGAGAGTTGGATCAAACGAGACAGTTCAAAGAAGTATTGGAGATGTGGTTGAGCAAGTGTCTATGAGCTTGCCTGTGTACATAGACACATACTTTTTCATTGAGAAAGACATCAAGATCACATGGAAAGGCATCAACACTATATTCACAGGTAGCTTTGAGGAGAATTTAGAGGACCGACAGGTTTATGTAAACATCCATAAGTTAGGATTGTACAAGGTTGCATGTAGGTATCCCATATTCCTGTGCACAAACGTGATCCACTAGATTGTCTCACACACTAATCCTGAGAAGATGATACTGAGAAGTGCTAGTGGAATAGAGATTGTTGCCTTCAGAATGGAATATTATTAGCATATATATCATTTTCCATTGCCGGTGAACAAGATGGATGCACCATTCTATACTCCAAAAATTAGCATGAATACAAGAGACATCTTGATGTGTTGGGTAAGGGAGCCATCAAATTTTAGGATGACACCCAACACGATATACAAGACAAAGATAGTTAGGAAGGCTTACCAATTCTTGGTCATCTTTTCATGCTACTTGTATCGCCAAGGGAGTACGGAGAACTTCATGTAGAGTTGGGTTGTTATATTGGATCAACTAGCAAGTGAAGGAAAACCATTTAACGGGTTTGACATGTTGTCTCTCCAGTTGAAAGGGCAAGTATCTAATGCCCAGATTCCACCCAAGGATAAACAAGCAAGATTCTTCATGTTTTCCAACCTACACGATGCAATCTCTACCCATCAATAGTTTCCTAGAATGGGTTGGGAATGGACACCTTCAGAGAACATCGTGAATGTATATTGCAAGTTGCTCTCAGATGCACCTATTGAGGAGTCATGGAAAGACTATCTAACCACTTCATTACCCCTTTGTACATGATGATCTTTAAACAAGATCCACCTTGCATGTCCCAAGCAACAATGGAGGAATTGCTAAACATTACAGATTGGTATGACTCACCTAATGACACCTTCATCAGGATGTACAACATGGAGAAGGCTCCACATTTGATGCCAAGGTTTTCCCCAGACAAGCTGGTCATGCAGGAGGCTGCATACGACACCTCTACAAGGTTATTAGCTGGGTTTCACATGAATAAGATGATACCATGACCTATCCTCAGTTTATGTATTGGGTTGTACATGATCAGGAGTTTGAAAGAAGCAGATGCCAAGGTCAAGGACTTCAAGAAGTTTCATTTCGGCACCTATAATTTCAATCTGTATGATCCACATGGTTTATGAAGGGACCACTGTGCAAGAGTGTACTATTCTTGGATCGACGGGGCATGTCATTGGCTAGAGGAAGACCCATGGAGATATTTTTATAATTCCTCCAGGCTCAATGAATCGATCAACATGGTAGTAGAATGGCTAGAAACACCATAGGGAGCAACAATGAGAAAAAAAAAAACAACAACCCTACGCAAGAAAAAGGCAAGGGGAAGATTGTTGAAAGTTCAAAGATAGAGGAAACTACAAGTTTAAGGAAGACCCACTTGTGGAAAGAGTAGCTTTTGAGATAGAAGCAAAGAGGTCATAGTGCGATAGGAGAGGACACAAAAATGAGAGATAAGAAAAGGTTGGAAGAGATGGAGAGGAAGTTGCAGGAAGTAGAGAAGAAGCTTAAAGAAGAACAAGAGTTATGCATAAGAGAGAAGGAAGTGAAACAAGAATAAGATTAGGAGGAATAGCAAGGTGCACATATAGCGCATATAGCACTGGTATAGGTTGAAGACTCAGAACTGGAAGCAGATGAGGAACAAGGTGAGAAGCAGTAGGAATAGGAATTTTTTGAGCAGGATGAATCGATAGTAGAACAAATGGACATGGAGATGGAGTAGCCAGAACAGAATGAGGACACTAACCTTGTGCCAAAAGCAACTGAGGTCACTCCACAAGCTTCAATAGCTCAAGTAGCAGAGAAAGTCCTAAGTGAGCAAGGGGATACTGTTCTCCTTGAGGATAATCTAGGACATATGTGTACAACATAGCCTTTGATGAGTCATTGTATAGAGTTGTACAAGCATGTAGAGCACAAACCTCGTATGAGCATGCATCACCTCCACACTTTGAAGAATGAGTGATTATGTCAGATGTATGAAGACATCTAGCTATCTTGGCCGATGCTACAAAGGATAATGCCAAAGCCATTAAATCAAGTGTGAAGTTCTTGATAGCAAAAAATGATCGAATTGCTAAGGAAACTCAAGCAACCATGAAGAGGGAGGAACAATTAACCGGATCCGGCAGAGCAGAGGTGAAGAAAGTGATACTTGCTGAAGTATCGACTCTTGAGATAGTGATGTGAAGACTATATGAAAGGTTCATCACTGAGCAGAAGGAAATTGTTCATCTACATGGTCATTAATAGTGTTGCACTAAGAGAGTGTGGACACTCATTGACATACATGTCAATGTTGATCATGTACAGACATGGACAATGAGATACAGGAGATCCCCACTTCACTTGCACAAGATGATCAAATGACATGTAGAGTTAGAGAAAACACGCATTCGGATTCTGATCTGGAGCTAGGAGGAACTCCCTCTACTGATCACTAGTGTTGAGTCTTTGTACCTGGGTTGTTCAGAAGTTTAGATGTCATGGTAAGAAAGTATGGCACCCCGTCAATTGGTACACTCACTAAGGCCAAAGATAAGAACTAAGTCAGACTAGAGCTCGATGCAAAATTTTATAAATTGATGCTCATGGTCATCAGTGAAGATTTACTAGGCAGCGTAGATAACATGCGGATGTACATTGTCGATCTGACCTTGCCCAGGACTAAGCTGCACATGTTATAGGATAAGTTGGAGAGAGGTTCCAAATTAGTATGTCTAGAAGCAATGGAGGAAAGAGTTTGTTTTTGGGAAGACATCATCAAAGAGTACACAAACACCATTGCTCACTATCAAGCATGGCATCAATTTGTCATTGAGGATCACAGAGAGGATGTTGATGAGCTGGTCTTTCCATAGCCATTCGAGTCTTAGTGTTGTCTTGTCTGCCTGACTCAAGTCCATTTTTGTCCCACATGGGTGTATGTAGAAAATGTATTTTTGTAAACATGATGTAAAGTGAAATTCCAAGTGTCATTAGAGGAATGAAAACAATCATATGTAATGTAAAGAGTTGTGTAATGAAGTTGAAGAGTCATGATTGTAGTCCAAGATTTACAAAGGGGAATGTCAAGGATCACCCCAAAATTTGATATAAATAAAACCTCATAACTCATAAAATACCTTTTGGGAGCCAAGCTTTCGCTACACATTTCTTAGAGAAGGGCTTAGAGAGTATTATGACGAGCCTTGGCTTCTCCACAGTGCAGAGTGAGTACATATCTTTAAAGGAGTAGGCGATGTTGACTATAACATTCCACTATTGGGGCTAGTGGCTATCTTGGTTGTATGTATGGATGGAACTCTCACTTTATATAATATAACAGAGCCAACACATATTCATGCATATGTTGTTATTGTAGTTGGACGATTCTGGTTGCTTTAGTAATGTATGTTATTTAACTTACACATTCATGTATGAACTACTTTGTATATGATTGTATGAATATTGTTGGAATCATGTTGTTGGTTTAACCTATCACCCTGGATTGTGGACTATTTGGCTTCCAACCTGTGATGTCATTCCACTTGTGTGTTCCTTTCATGTTGGTTACTATTACAGGCTTCTGAGGGACACACTTTCATTTCCCCTTCATGTGTTAGAACCTCTGCATGTATCTCTCTTGACTCGCTACAAGGTCACACACTTGCTTCTGACAAATATAACATGCTTACCTCTGCACGTTATCGTAGTGAAGGCATAACTTTACCACCCACTACTAGGACTCCTACTCCAAACAATTTGAGGTCTGGTTGGGACTTCTTACAGGGAAAATCCCTTGACATGTTGGTGAGTCCATCACTGTCAACATTTCTAGGGCTAGAAGGAGGGCTAGATGACAAGATGAGTCCCAATTTTTTTTTTTGAATCTCAACACATCTATCATGACTAATTGTACAATTCATCCTAAAAGATGTATGTATTATGGAAATGACTTTGAAATCTTGGAGAATATTTGGAATGACTTGTCACAAAAAACATATGAAGGTGAAGGCAGAACAAACTGGCTTAGACACAGAGCCATCTTTGTAAGTCTCTGTCACATGCGTGGAATCTATGAGGATTACATGACCTTTTGGTTGTTCACATTCATGCTTCAAGGACACCCATTTCAATGGTGTGTCACACTTCCCGATCAATTTTTTCACTATCTTAATCACTTCATTCTAGAGGTGGATCGTGATTTCCATCATTTTGACTGTAAAGCAATTAACAAAAAAATTATGGAGTTACGGAAAGCCCCTAATGAATCCTTGTTGCAATTTTGGGAAGGGTTTAGTAATCTCACATTTCAATTCCGAGAGGATGAAATTGATTGGAAATTTCTTCATGAAATATTTCACTGTCTTCTTCACATATATGAAAATCCACAAGTGTTAGAATCATTCAAACCCCTCCCAACATACCTCGATGTTAGAGCTTCCAAATCTAAGATGGACAAGGTTGTTGTCATAAGTCTTTTTTAGTCCTCTTTTCATCAAATAGCTCTAGCCCCGCAGTGCAAGGTGGGAGAAGGTGTGCATCCATCTATTGAATGGTCACATCCTCCCACCCCACCTACTCTTGATTTCTACACAGATTTGGCCAGCAAGACTGTTGGTTGTCACGTGGACTTGTTTCCTCAACCTTTGTGCCCACATTCTGTTGATCCTCCGGATTGTATAGTGTTGTGTTCTCTCCTTCTAGACTCCACACTTCTTCACGATGATCAAGTTGTCAATGGAGTTAGTGTTGAGCAGCCAACCTACTCTATCATTTATGATGAATATGTGTGGGAATTTGAAGAAGAACTCGATATGAAGGATGACCTCCTTCTATCCACACCTCATCCACTTTTTCTTGAGATATTTGGTGATCCTACCATTGTTAATTTTTCATGTGAGAATTCATTCTTGGATGCATCTACTTTCGATCATTCACAGAATACACTAGGTGTCAGTCTGTCACTGAATAGTAGAGAGGGCACATCTTTCCTTGCAAATACACTCAATATTTCATCTATCATTTCCAGAAATGCAGATGGTGAACATTCTTGTTTCTCATCAACCCCTCTGTATGATTCATCAAATCATGAGGATGTCGATGAAATTATATAATTTTCTGATTGTGGTTGTCATGATCTATTTACTCCTTCATTTGATCATGATGTTGATTCAATCATTGTTGATATTTATAAGCCACCAAACATTGATGATCACCTGTGTATGAATTCAAAACCCCTCAAGCTATCGAGGCACTTCAACCCGAGGTGATGGTTATGCCAGGTCCTTGTTGTCTTGGGGTTAGCTCCACTTCTGATCAGAAATCTGTTGAAACATCCAAGGCTCCTTGTTATCACCAAAAGTTGATCATATAGCCATAAATTATGAGATAGATCAAAGTACACCATGTAGGGCCAATTTTACCATAGTAAAATTGCTTTCACTATAAGAAATTACTTAATAAACCACATTTTTAAAGTTATTTCTAGTCAAATTCATGGTGAATAATTAAATAAGTCATTATTCATTTAATTATCTTCTAGGAATAATTAATTAAACCACTTGTTAACTAATATTCCTTGTCATATTTGACCCAATCATGAGAAATAATTAGATAAATCATTATTTATCTTATTTATCTCTAGGAATAATTAATTATTATTTAGTTATTATTCCTTGTCAAGTTTGACTAAGTCCTCTAGTTATACTTAAAAAAATCATTATTTGTTTATTATTCCTTAACCACATTCCTTGAGATGAAATAATTTATTTATTATTTCTAAACAAAAGTATTTAACCAATTTAAACAATTTTTCCCTCCAACCAAATATAATAAAATATTCCAAATGGTTAATTTTAGATTTTGGTTAATAATATTATAGTATTTTCCATTATTAAGGAATAACCCAATATTTTGTTATAAATTGGAGGGTTTTACATCCATTCTTCACTTTGGATCATTTTCATTATTGCACTCACTGTTGTAACTTTGATTATAATCACTGTCGCTTACCATTTTCTTTCTCCATTTGAGTTCCCATTGAGCTCAAACAATTTTTTGTTGGGTTTACACAATGTAGAGAAGAGAGACTCTACGAAGCTAAAGACATTGAGGATAGGCAAGAACCCATCCCATAGAGGGGGAATGATAACATCATTTTTTCCCTTCACAGGTGTCATATAAAAAAATATATTCTTTATATTTGGTTTCCATTGGGTTATTGGAGTTATTTGCGCTTAATTCCTTATTTCATCTTGTTGTTCAACTATTTCTGTTGCATAGATTAGGACTTTGGCAGGTTTTGTTTCTATCATTTTTTGTAGATCCAAACTGTTTTACAACCATTTTTACTGTTAAGGTTGTTTGTCATTGGTAGTATAAAGTGATTTCTTTACATACACTCTCGATAAGAATACCATAAAACACTACTCATCTCTCTCTTTTTTACATTGAAGATCAATCTAGTTCACATAATTCACATCATCCACCCGAACCACACGATCCCATCACTCTTGCATTGGAGGAATCATACACAAAGATCACTCTTGCTAAACATAAGTTGTCTTCCTTTCTCATCTTTTCTCATTTGTCATGGTCAAGAGTGTACATGCTTATCATCTGCGCACAATGTGTTTCATAACCATGATAGCTCTGCAAAATGTTTATCTTGCGCTTTTATTGTTTTCTTTTTTATAGATGATCTTAAACTCAGAGTGTGTTTGTCTTCACTATTATATTTTTCTTGTTTGTTGGTTTACATCCTTACCTTTATCATAAACCATGCCTTCACCAACATGGTTCAAACAATACATCAGTGGCTACATTGGAAATATCACTTTACATGAGTCGACCCATGCATTATTTAGTTTAGGACTATGAGTAGTGTTTTCTTTCTTGTTTTGTTTTGCTTACATTTCTTTTTAATTTTATTACTTTCTTACTTTTCTTTCATTTACTTCTGTCCTTTTCTTTGTTATTTTTTTCTTGTTGTACACCCATAGGTTTAGTTTCGCATGAAACCATGTGTGGCTCTTAAGACAAGCAAGGTGAAGTACACGAGGACTTGTACATCTATTAACACTTGGTTATCTGTTGTCCTCTCTCTTTATGAAGAGCTTGTTGTCCTCAGTTGATGATACCCTGATGAAAAATACATTCTGTTTAGAGTGAATCTTGGTGAAAACGCAACACTTGCACTTGAACTTGTACCGCATACTCTAACTAGTTCTTTTGGGTTAATCCTTGTCATCTCAATCAAGTAGAGTAAGGTGGGGGCAGAATCTTAACAAGTATTGTCAAAGGTATATATAAAATACTTCTCTTAAGGGAAAACCTCTTTTGCTCTGAATAAGTCAGGATCCATCTTCCACCTCTGCAATAAATAAGTGCCTATGCACATTCCTTTGAAAAAAAAAAAAAAATGAAAAACAAAAAAATAAATAAGGCAAAAGAAGAGAAAGGCTTCCTATGCAGAGAGGTGATGCAAGTAACTCTGTCAGGGTACTGACCAGGCTCATTGGCAGCGGAGTGATGCTTTTTCCCTGTGTGACTCCGCTGCAGTACTTTCCAGGCCTACTGGTAGCGGAGCAACACCAGAGATGAAACTAAGGCTCTAACATTTATATTACTTGTGCACCAATATACTCCTCATCCCCAATTAAAGCAGCGTAGCTAACTGGGCTTGGTCTATGTAATGACCAATCAAGAGAATAGCAAGGACTATATCTTTAACTCAAGCTTAGTGTTGAAGACATAAAGATCAAATAATCGAACAATACTTCTAGAGGAGTTAGACTCTCTTTTCATGAACAAGGTCCATACAGAGAGATAGAGTTCTACCAATGTGTCCCCAATGTTGTAGCAGACACAACCACCCTCCAAAATCTTTCCTTCACTTCGTTTTGGAGTATCCCTCTTTCAAATCACAGAAGTTATCCTGCACTGATCAGGTACTCGTGTTTATTTGATTTTATCTGTCACTCAACAACTTGTGTTCACTCACTTGTTTCATCGAATAACCACAAGATGACCCAACACTTGATTCACATTTGGTCTTTGTACTATCGAGAAAACCTATGCAATCTTGGAGGGCTATCTCTCTTCCCCTTAGGAGTTGTGCAAAGCAGGCCAGCAGCTGCCCTACACTAAAAAAATGCACAGAGCAGGCCAGTGAGCCTTGTTATGGAAAATTGTGAGAATATGACAAACAACACTACTCTCTAGAAATGCGCAGAATAGGCTATCCATCACTACTCCCCAAAAATACACAGAGTAGGCCAACAAGCTTTCTCTGGAAAATTGTGTAGAGATGGCTAGCACCCTTGGGCCACTCAGCCTAGAAACAACATACAAGTTTTCCCACAATGACTATCCATTGCATATGCCAATAGGTTTCCTGGTTCTCTCTGGAACTGTGCAATCCTTCCTTGCATGCTCGGTAGATTTTCCTGAAAAATAAAGAAGCAGAAAGCGAAAAGAATCCCTAGATGTTAGTGATCTATTTTTAGTAGTGGGAGTTACATGCAAAGTCGATTTTAGCAACTTTCTGCCAGGTGTTGCTTTTTGGTAGATTTGTGGCATGTGCATCATAAACCCTAAGTTTGCCAAATCTATTTAAATAACACCTCAGAGCTCATTCATCACATTTCATCTTGGAGCTCTCACATTCCCAAGGCATCTATGAACCTTCGGCATAGTCGACACAACTTTTCCAGGTAAGTTTTTCTTTTCATGTCTTTTGCAGCTTTTTTTCTATCTCTTTTTATTTCTCGACTTGTATGAGTGTTGTTTTCCTCGTTTTATTGAATGATCATTCGAGTTTCAATGTTTTTAAACTTGTAGAAGCCTTTTTTCAAGTTTTGCATTTCATTTCCTCAGTGTTGCATGCATAACACTGTTTCTGCACTGACAGTCGTCGTTGCAGTGACTCTCTTCATGAGCTTCATGGTTTTGTCATTTGACTCATTTCTACACTTACCTAAATTGCATGCATGTATATTCACTTAGATCTATAACAAATTTGCAGAAACATTTAGTCCTTCACATTTTCAAGTTTCCCTTGGGTAGATCTAGGTTATCTTGGCCCAGATCGTGTCTCTCCCATCATGCACTGTGCATTCCTGGCATTTGAGGCTCTGCCTTGCCTCCCGAAATTGTGTAGAGGCTACCTACATTGGCTCCTGCTGGGTAGTGGATCCCCCGCATAAGGGTTTTGGGGCTGAAGCCCTCTATTTTGGGTAAAAGTATGGTAAAAGATCCACGAAGTGCATGGAGCGTAAAATGCAAGGGGTAAAGGCTAAGGGTAGTCCGCCCTAAAATATTATAGAATAATCTAAAATGTGTCAGCTTGTCCATGATCTATGGACCATGGGAATGTATAAATAGAGCAAGGATCTAGGATTAGAAGATAGTTTTCGTATGATAGCTTTGATGTATGGGTTTGTGAAAGTGAAAGTGCTCTGAGTCTGCAAGTTTGAGTCGAGGGTAGTAGAGAGTAGAAAAGGCTCTGAAGCTATGTGCGCAGAGGCCTGGTAGAGTCCGCAGCTATGTGTGCGAACCCCTGCAGCTAAGTGTGCAGGGTGGAAAGTGGAATGTACTGAATGGAATATCAATAAAGATAATTGTTTCTGAAATATTGTGTATCTAATCACTGATCTGAATGTTTATGCTTATGTTATGATTTTATGAAGTATATTTAATATTTATGACTACGCGCGCTGGGTATAATTGTTAAATGTTTGCTTAAAGACCTTAAAGAGTATATCAAATCTATAATAACAGTAATAAGACTAAGGATATAAGAAACTCCCCTTCAAGGATCTTCTCAAAGTCGAGACTGCTGCGTGAAATAACAGAAGTGTGTAGATCGGGTTGTGAATTCTCTAGTCCTCATCAAGACATCCCTAGGGTGTAGGAACGTAGTTCCAACACCCTCCCATATTGCCTCAGGTGGGACTTCAGTCCATGCTCCACGGATTGTTAGTAAAAGTGTCGGTAGTATGAGATTTGTTTGGCGAAAAACTCTTCCCAACCTGGGTTAGGGCCCAATAAGCCAACAAATGGTTCTGTTGCCAAGACCGAGATCTGCCTAAAGGGATGTCTGATGTCAAAATGCTAGAATCATGAAAGAGATTGAAGATTGATTGGATCAGAAGCTTCATGAGTTCGTGGTGTAGGAAAATAAAAACGCACAGATATTTGAAAAGAGGTGGCTGGATCGCTATATATACACAGAAATCCATGAGATCTTCTTCATATCTTTCTTGTTAGAACTGTATGAGTGGATTGCGAGGGTAGCAGACAACACAGGAAGGTGTAAGCTTGATCGGCCAATAGTGTGGATGCCAAAGTTAGTGTTCAGACTAGAGGCATCTGAAGATAAGATCTTGCATGTCGTAGATCATTGGTTGGATCAGTAATAGGAGGGTTTATCACTGAATTTGCGATAGACACAACTGTCAGCTACAACGAAGCTGAAAGGTGTTTCCTCAAAGGACTGTGAGGTAAGTACATCAAATCGTTGAATACTTGGATTAAAATGTTGTTATGTGAAAGACAGGTTATGCGAATCCATTGATGTCTGGGGTAATGTGGAGCAGAAGAGGCTACCAAGGGATCGAAGGATTAGAAAACAGTCCCTTGATTTCTGTTTCATGTGAAAGTGAGGAGGAGCTTGCTGCGTTTTCTCCGAGAAGTGCAGTTTGGTTGATAAAACAACACATTCCACAGTTACCACCCCCATCCACACCATCGCCTTCTTCTCCTATATCCACCCCATCCTCACCTACTGCACCTCCACCACCTCCAAGGGTTGGAATGGTGAGTGTGATCAAGTTGCCTATGTTTAGAGGCGTAGGAAATGAGGAACCAGATTAGTTTTGGTTTGTGGTAAAGGTAGTATGGGAAGCCCAAGGCGTTACGGATGATAACATTAAAAATGCTACTTTGGTGTTCGCGTTGCAGGATCGCGCATTAACATGGTATATTAAGCACTCCAGCGATCATTCGAATGCTGGAATAGAAGAGATCCCGAATGCGTTGAACAAAGAGTTTAGTCAACCAAAATCAGAAACTCAGTAGATCATTAGATTTAAGGAAATTGCGATGATTCTAGGTGAGACACCGTGGGATCTGGATCAATGCCTAAAAGGTATGATCTATGAGGAAAATATGATGCTTTCAGATGTGTAGCACTGTGCCTGGTTTGTGGCATCCCTAACACCGTACTTGAGAATGGCGCTGTCACAACAGATGATCTCAACCCAGGCTGAAGCATTAGAGATTGGGATGAGGTTGCATGAAACACCAATACAAGATCCTGGATTGGGAGTCCAACAAATCCATGCACAACTGCAAAATCTATGTTTAGAAATGTAGATTCCAAAGAAGGATAGGGCGCCCCAGTTAGAGGCTCGAGAAGAAGTACGGTGTATAAAGCGTAAAGGCCAGAGGCACAATGAGGATCACTGTCATGTATTCGCGAACTATTTGGTAGGAGGGGGACTGATGCCATTGATACCGGAAGTGCAGGTAGGTCCAAGTGCGTCTGCTGCTCTCTGGTGTGTGATCTGTCAAGTAGGGGGGAAGCATGCGACAAACAACTGTCACCTACTGCACAAGTATACCCAAATGCCACAACAACTGTATTGTAATTTTTGTAGATTAGTGGGTCACGCTGAGTAGACATGTTGAAGCTATGAACTAATGATGGATAGGACTCTAGCCTATCGAATGCAGATGGAAATGCGAGGGCCCAACCCGGCTGCAGCAATAGCGCAGGGTGGATTCCAACGGCGAGGTCGACGATGAGGAGGGATGGCACTAGGACGAGGGAACAGACAATTAATCTGCTACAACTGTGGAGGACCCGAGCACTATGCGCATGACTGTATGAATCCAACTAGAGCAAGTTGCCCATACTGCTATCAGTTTGATCATGAAGTTGTAGATTTCCTGACATTGATCGCACAGATGCATGAGAAGGGGGTACTACAGCCTGCTCCATCTCAAAATGTCCAAATGATGAGATTGAAACCATGCGAAGAAGACCCCAATGTGAATATGGTGCTTAGAAGTGGCGTTAATACAGAGGGGGATAAAGAAAGCACCCTGGGGATGATGTATGGGTCCACAAGACTCCTGCAAAGGCACCTAAACTTGACACGGGATGCACAAAGGAAATAGATATGGAAGCTACGAAGAGCTTTAGGGGGGTCTCTACCTCAGGTAGTAAGAAGCAATCAGAACTGGGAGTGGATCCATATATGATTGCTACCCTTTTAAGGACTTGCATGAAACTGCTATGAGATAATGAGGTAGTTCAAGGACTCCAAGATTTGATCTCTAAGTGCATAGGACCAGGGGAGCCACCCGTAGTTAGAAAGATGGGAAAGCATAATTTGTGTACAAGGTGGGAAATGCCGTTGACTGCAAAAATTGGTGAAGATGAGATGGATCACGTAGTCCTTGACCTGGGTTCTGATGAAAATGTGTTACCAAAACAGACCTGGGAACGAATGGGTTGACCCGCATTATAGTGGTCCCCTATTCAATTGAGGATGGAAAATCAACAAAAGATTATTCCCATGGGGAGACTACAGGGAGTAACAGTGGATATTGATGGCGTGAGTACTGTTGGAATTATGATGCAAGTGTTGTCCTTGATGGCAAATCACACAAATGATAAATTATAGTGCAACAAATTTATTTGATAAATTATAGTGCAACAAAGTTTATTCCATGTAGAGAAACGTTCACGCACTTTTATGCAGAGAAAAGTTTATTCCATGTAGAGAAAAGTTCACGCACTTTTATGTAGAGAAAAGTTTATTCCATGTAGAGAAAAGTTCACGCACTTTTATGCAGAGAAAAGTTTATTTCATGTAGAGAAAAGTTCACACACTTTTATGCAGAGAAGAGTTTATTTCATGTAGAGAAATTTTCACGCACTTTTATGCATAGAAAAGTTTATTTCATGTAGAGAAAAGTTTATGCACTTTCATGCAGAGAAAAGTTCCCTTCATGCAAGAGAAAAGTTCACACACTTTCATGGTTGGTTCATGGTATTAGTCCGATAGTTTTTGATCCTATGGTTTTGGTCTGTGGTATTGCATCCAAAAGGGTTGATCTCACGCACTTTCATGGTTGGTTCATGGTATTAGTCCGACAGTTTTTGATCCTATGGTTTTGGTCTATGGTATTGCATCCAAAAGTGTTGATCTCACGCACTTTCATGGTTGGTTCATGCTATTAGTCCAATAGTTTTTTGATCCTATGGTTTTGGACCGTGGTATTGAGAAAGGACTAAGGCTATAAATGAGGAAGGAGATCATTTGGAAAAGCATCTTCTGAATTATTGAATATCTGGTAAAGTGCTAGATCTGGAATATGGTGATTGGGTTATGGTGCAGATCTAGATCTGAATGAAGAAGGAACCTGAGCGTAAGGAGAAGGATAAGTTATATTGATGGGTCAAAATCCTAAGGCTGGAATAGTGGTATCTCTATATGATTTTGATCTGTGATATGTGGCACACGCTTGATCTATAAATCTAATAATCTGGGTTAACTAATATCTAAATATTTGAAAGAATGAATTTATAGATCTGAATTATTGATGCATGTTTTATTGTACACATGTTATGATCTGGGTATGTCTGGTGTATGGAACAACTGCAAAGTTATAAGGAAATATTTGCAGATCTGTATGCGGGTTGGCTTTGGTGAAAGCATTGATACAGTATTGGATAAATCAGAGATTGATGATGCAAGTGTAGTTGATGGGTTTTTGATGTTCTTGGATCCAGTCTGAAAATTAATCCTTGAAAGAAAAGAAGTAGGGGGTTGTAGCTCCCTTCCAGGAGAGACTGGAAAACGAGAGAGAGAGTTGTAGCTCTCTGCAGGTTGTAGCCTGCGTACTGGTAAAGGACTGCACCAGTACAAAATCATTGTAAAAGGAGTTTCTTATTAAAAGAAGATAGAGACATATTGCAGCAGGTAGTTTTCACCCACATTGGGTTTCCACCTTATATCTGGTGTTCTTTTGTGTGACTATTTGCTTTTCTTGTTCCTGCTCATTATTTTATGATACAAACATACAAAGTAATGATCAATATTTGAAGAATTATTCAAAGTATAAATAAGGAAGATATATTGAAAAGAATTTGATAATACTAATTCACCCCCCTTCTTAGTATTATTTCCAACAATTGGTATCAAAGGAGGTCCTTCTGAAGAAGCTTGATCGCTTGAAGGAAGATCTAACATCATGTGCAACTACGAGAGGGAAGCATCAATCAGGCCACCGATTTTTGATGGGACAAACTTCGTATATTGGAAGGTAAGAGTTATTGCCTATCTTCAATCTTTGGGTACAGAAGTATGGGACATTATAGAAACAGGGTATACTTTTCCATCAGCTACTCCTACAGATTCAACTGAGAAGAAGAAATATGAAACAAATGCAAAGGTGGTTAATACTCTTCTAGGATGTCTATCTCAATCTGAATTCATGAAGGTTATGCAATATAATTCCGCAAAAGAAATATGGGACAAGATTGTTTTGAGCTACGAAGGAGATGAACAGGTAAAACGTGCAAAACTTCAAACCCTGAGGATTCAGTATGAGAATCTCAGAATGTATAATGATGAAAGTATGGCTAACTATTTCCTTCGGGTAGATGAGATTGTTAATTGTATGAAAATCTTGGGTGAAGAAATAAAAGAGGCTGTTGTGGTTGAAAAAGTCCTAAGATCATTGTCCCCCAAGTTTGAATCTAAAGTATCTGCAATAGAAGAAAAGGAAAATCTACGAACTCTTACTATGTCTCAGCTACACGGAATTCTAACTGCTTATGAAATGAGAAAAGGAGGTCCATCAGATAGGAGAGAAGCTGCTTTTAAGGCTTTAGGCAAAGGAGACTACTATGAATCAAGTCACATGCCAGAAAAGAAGAAGAATCAAATTTGTCAGAAATCTTCAACGGGGTACTGGAAGGTTCAAAGGTAAGCTACCTTTTAAATGTTTTGCTTGTGGAAGAGTAGGTCATTATGCTGCAAAATTTCCTCATAAGGATAAGATTGACAAAGGAAAGGAACCTGCTAGATGGAACAAGAAACAAAATGCAAATAAGAAAAGCTACTACACTCATGAAGACAGTGATGGTCTATCAAATAGTGATGAAGATGAACGAGGTAATGACTGTAAACTTTTAATGGCATTTGAAGATGATGATTACATGGATGCTATAGATGTGGATAGTTTTTATGAAGAGATTTCTAGACTTAAGACATGTATAGAAGAAAAGAATATGATCATTGATACTCTACAATTTCAAATTGATGAAAAAGAAAAATATCTTGAAAAGTTAGAAGGTGAAATTGTTGACCTTAGAAAAGAAATTGAGAAAACAAAGGCTATTAATCTTAAGTTTGTCAAAGGATCTGAAACTCTGGATGAGATCATCAATGTAAAGCGTTCTCCGCTAAACAAGACAGGTCTGGGGTATAATGGAGAAACATCTCAAGCATCCACCTCAAAGAGTTATCTTGATGCAGCAAGAAGGAATGAGAAAAAGCACAATGGAGATCACCAGGTAAAGCAGGGACGAATTACATCAAGAACGAACAAAGACTATCAGGTAAACCAAGGGCAATCCGTCTTAAGGATGAACAAAAGCTACAACCAGCCACAGGTAAAATCTTCTCAATTTGCTTCAAGAATGGATGACAATAGAAATTACAATCATTTGGCCGGTAGATTTGATAATCACAGAAGTTTCTTAAATGGGCAATGTTTCTCTTGCCATAACTTTGGTCACAAAGCAGCTCAATGTGTTGCATATAAAACAATCATGACTAGAGAAGCTCAAAAACAAAGAAGTATGATCGGGATTACAAAAAGGACCTATAACAAATTTTCGGCTCTTGAAAATGAAGTTGAATGTTCTATTTGCAATAACTTTGGTCATGAAGATTCTGAATGCAGGAGCAGGTTTCAGTAGACAAAGGAACAAGCCTCAAGCACCAGAACATGGAGAATAAAGGAACCACAAACAGAAAGATGTGGGATAGCATTTTATGCAGAAGGACAAGAAAATCTATGGTACATTGACAGTGGATGTTCGAAACATATGACAGGTGATAAAGAAAAACTTGAATCATATTCTGCTTTAGAAAAGGGAAAGAAAGTTTCTTTTGGAAATGATACTCCTGCAGCTATAAAAGGAAAAGGTACTACTCAGTTAAAAGAAAAGGTCAAAGCTGGAAATGTTTTGTATGTTGATGGATTGAAGCATAATCTTCTAAGTGTCAGCCAGATGTGTGATCAAGGAACCGAGGTGATATTTAGATCAAACGGATGTCGTGTTCGTGATCTTGATACAGGTGAAACAGTGATTAAAGGTAGAAGAACTCCAAATAATATATACATATTTGAAGAAGGACAACAAAAATGCTATTTGAGCAAGGATGATGGACACTGGTTATGGCACCAGAGGTTGGGGCATCTTAGCTTTTCACAAAGAAGGAAAGCATGCAAATATCAGGCAGTTCGTGGTCTTCCAGATATCAAAATTCCAGACAACACCATATGCAAATCATGTCAGTTTGGAAAGCAAACCAGAACTAACTTTCCAGAGAAGGAAGGATTAGCTAGCATGCCTCTTGAGCTAGTCCATACAGATGTATGTGGTCCATTTAGGAAAAGGACACCTCGAGGAGAAGAATACTAGATGTTATTCATTGATGATTTCTCCAGGTTTGTTTGGTTAGGACTTATGAAGCACAAAGACGAAGCATTCGAGAAATTCAAATCCTTCAAAGCCTTGGTTGAAAATGAATCAGGTTACAAAATTAAGTGCCTCAGGTGTGACAGAGGTGGGGAGTTTACCTCAAATGAATTTTTCGATTTCTGTGAACATGGGATAAGAAGAGAATTCTCTACATCTAGAACTCCTCAGCAAAATGGAGTGGTGGAAAGGATGAACAGAACAGTCCAACAAATGGCTCGTGCTATGTTGGATGAGTCTGGAACTCTCGCAACTTTCTGGGGTGAAGCCGCATATGCTGCGGTTTTTATTCTCAACAAAACAAATGTTCGAGTGAACAACACTCAAACTCCTCATGAGCTCTGGTATGGTGAGACTCCTTTGGTAAAGCACTTCAAAATCTTTGGGAGCAAATGCTATATTAATAATACTGATGAGCAACTTGGCAAACTTGAACCTAGAGCAGATGAAGGCATTCTTCTTGGTTATTCTCCACACAGCAAAGCATATAAGTGCTACAATAAAAGACTTGGAAGAATTGTTGACAACATTGATGTAGTGGTTGATGAAAAGGGATACATTCCTAGGAAAGTAAATCATGAAAATATTGAAGAAGATGAAGACTACCCTCAAAGACAGAATGATGAAGAAGAAGAACCTCAAGGAGCACCAGAGGAATAGATAAGAATAGAAGAGAAGACTCCATCCCGGTACGTTCAGAAGAATCATCCAGAATCTTAGATTTTGGGGCAGAAAGAAGCAGGTGTACAAACAAGAAGAACAATTGCAGAAGCTTCAAGCTATTTGGCATTACTCTCCTCCACTGAACCACAAAATGTAAAAGAGGCATGCAGAGATGAATGTTGGGTCAAAGCAATGGATGAAGAACTTGAGCAGATCGAAAAGAACAACACTTGGGAGTTGGTTCCTAGACCAAAGGATAAGAATGTTATAGGGACAAAATGGGTCTTCAAAAATAAGTTGAATGAAAATGGGGAAGTAATTAGAAACAAGGCAAGACTTGTTTGTAAAGGGTATGCGCAGCAAGAAGGAATAGATTTTGAGGAAACTTTTGCTCCTGTTGCAAGACTTGAGGCCATCCGAATGTTCCTTGCTCTCTCAAGCTTTCAAAAGTTCAAAGTATTTCAAATGGACGTGAAATCAGCCTTTCTGAATGGAGACTTAGAAGAAGAAGTATACATTGAGTAGCCAGATGGGTTCATTCTTGGAAATGATCCAAATCTTGTATGCGGACTGAAAAAGGCTCTCTATGGTCTTAAACAAGCTCCAAGGGCTTGGTACTATCGTTTGGACAAATATCTTCATCAACAAGGTTTTTCAAAAGGATCAGCAGATAGCAATCTTTATATAAAAATTGAAAATGACAAATTGCTAATACTTGTTGTGTATGTAGATGACATTATCTTTGGCAGCAATGAAGAATCTATGAGTCAAAGCTTTGCCTTGGTGATGCAGAAAGAATTCGAAATGTCCTTGCTTGGAGAATTGACATATTTTCATGGCCTGCAAATCCAACAAAAGGAAGGAGGGATCTTCTTGTCTCAAACCAAGTATCTCAAGCAGATTTTGAAGAAATATGGCATGGAAGATGCAAAACCAGTATGTACACCCATGGTCACAGGATGTAGCCTCAGTGCAAATGATGAATCAGCAGCAATACATCAACCAACCTATAGATCTATGATTGGAAGTCTACTTTATTTGACAGGTACCCGACCAGACATCATGCATGCAGTGGGAATAGTTGGAAGATTTCAGGAAAATCCAAAGGAAACTCATCTTCAGGCAGTAAAGAGAATCTTCAAATATCTTCAAGGGACTCAAAATTATGGCTTATGGTATCCTAGAGATACAGATCTCACACTTCATGCTTATACTGATGCAGATTCGGCCGGAAGCGTGGATGACAGGAAGAGCACAAGTGGTGGTGCATTCTTTATGGGTTCCAAATTAGTATCTTGGTTCAACAAGAAATAGAGTTTGATTACCTTGTCTACAGCTGAAGCAGAATATGTTGCTGCTGCATCTTGCTGCACTCAAATCCTTCGGATGATGCAGACCCTGCAGGATTTTCAAATCACTTGTACACCACCTATCTCCATCTTATGTGATAATACAAGTGCAATTAGCATTTCAAAGAACCCAGTCATGCACTCAAAAACCAAGCAGATACCAATCAAGTATCACTTTCTCCGGGAACAAGTTCTTGAACAAAAGGTCAAGTTGGAGTATGTTCCTTCTAAGGAACAGGTTGCTGATATACTCACCAAACCATTGCCTAGGGAGACCTTTGAATACCTCAGGCAAAAGCTGGGGGTTGTTGATGTATCATCTTGTTGTTGAATCTCTTCTGATTGTTGGTTGTACGCAAGGTTCATCTGAAGTATATGCGTACATTGGTCGAAGATCGAATGGCACAGGTTCAGGGGGAGCATATCATGCATTGTTGGCATTATGGAGGAAGTACAGAAGGAGATCATGGATGCTGGTCTGAATATTGCTGCAATATGTCTTGATATCTTTCATGATGTATAAGTCTTGGTTCTTCTTGAAGAACATCTTTTGCAGATCTTTCCTACAGTCAGGGGGAGCATGAACAACACAATTCAGAAAGAGCAGAGCTTTCAGCATGTAGCATGAACAGATTGGTACACCTTGGCATATACAAAGGGGGAGCTCATTCAGAGATTTCAACAGGTACTCAGGGGGAGTATGAACAACAGAATGCCTTTCTAGGAAAGAGAATATCTTGGTTCGCCCTTTGCCCTTGATGTCAAAGGGGGGGAGTGATTTGGTATTGTTGCCATCAAGTCCAAAGGGGGAGATTGTTGGCATTATGATGCAAGTGTTTTCCTTGATGGCAAATCACACAAATGATAAATTATAGTGCAACAAATTTATTTGATAAATTATAGTGCAACAAAGTTTATTCCAAGTAGAGAAAAGTTCACGCACTTTTATGCAAAGAAAAATTTATTCCATGTACAGAAAAGTTCACGCACTTTTATGCAGAGAAAAGTCTATTCCATGTAGAGAAAAGTTCACGCACTTTTATGCAGAGAAAAGTTTATTTCATGTAGAGAAACGTTCACGCACTTTTATGCAGAGAAGATTTTATTTCATGTAGAGAAATGTTCATGCACTTTTATGCAGAGAAAAGTTTATTTCATGTAGGGAAAAGTTTACGCACTTTCATGTAGAGAAAAGTTCCCTTCATGCAAGAGAAAAGTTCACACACTTTCATGGTTGGTTCATGGTATTAGTCCGACATTTTTTTATCCTATGGGTTTGGTCCATGGTATTGCATCCAAAAGTGTTGATCTCATGCACTTTCATGGTTGGTTCATGGTATTAGTCCGACAGTTTTTGATCCTATGGTTTTGGTCCGTGGTATGGCATCCAAAAGTGTTGATCTCACGCACTTTCATGGCTGGTTCATGGTATTAGTCCAACGGTTTTTTGATCCTATGGTTTTGGACCGTGGTATTGAGAAAGGACTAAGGCTATAAATGAGGAAGGAGATCATTTGGCAAAGAATCTTCTGAATTATTGAATATCTGATAAAGTGATAGATCTAGAATATGGTGATTGGGTTATGGTGCAGATCTGGATCTGAATGAAGAAGGAACCTGAGCATAAGGAGAAGGATAAGTTGTATTAATGGGTCAAAATCTTAAGGCTGGAATAGTGGTATCTCTATATGATTTTGATCTGTGATATGTGGCAAACGGTTGATCTATAAATCTAATAATCTGGGTTAACCAATATCTAAATATTTGAAAGAATGAATTTATAGATCTGAATTATTGATGCATGTTTTATTGTACACATGTTATGATATGGGTATGTCTGATGTATGGAACAACTGCAAAGTTATAAGGAAATATTTTCAGATCTGTATGCGGGTTGGCTTTGGTGAAAGCATTGATTTAGTATTGGATAAATCAGAGATTGACGATGCAAGTGTAGTTGATGGGTTTTTTATGTTCTTGGATCCAGTCTGAAAATTAATCCTTGAAAGAAAAGAAGTAGGGGGTTGTAGCTCCCTTCCAGGAGAGACTGGAAAACGAGAGAGAGAGTTGTATCTCTCTGCAGGTTGTAGCCTGCGTACTGGTAAAGGACTACACCAGTACAAAATCATTGTAAAAGGAGTTTCTTATTAAAAGAAGGTAGAGACATATTGCAGCAGGTGGTTTTCACCCACATTGGGTTTCCACCTTATATCTGGTGTTCTTTTGTGTGACTATTTGCTTTTCTTGTTCCTGCTCATTATTTATGATACTGACATGCAAAGTAATGATCAATATTTGAAGAATTATTAAAAGTATAAATAAGGAAGATATATTGAAAAGAATTTGATAATACTGATTCACCCCCTCTCTCAGTATTATTTCCAACAAGTACACAGACAGATTTCGAAGTAATAGAAATCGTGGATGATAGTAACCCTTACCCTGTATTACTCGGAATAGATTAGGCAATGGATTTGAATGGAGTTATCAACTTGAAGAAGCGAAAAATGATTTTCGAGAAAAGGTCGCTACATGTAATTGTACCACTAGATCCAGCTAAGGGAGCGCACTACACTGAACTTGTGCATGATGGGGACAGTGATGATGAACTAGACTGCATTTACTAGATATTGATACAAGACCAGGATCAAGTGAATCCAACGGCGGATGGAAGAATCTCATGGGAACGTGATAGTTCCAACATGTCGGATTTAGATGAAGAAATAGAGCACTGGTAAAACCAATTGCATGAGGTAACGACACTAAATTATAATATGATGATCAAATCACTGCAATGCATGATAACCAAAGTAAGGATGCTACTAGCAAGTGACGACACAAGCAATAGGGAAGAATTCATAGATTGTTGGGGACCTATGGCGCATAGAATCAAGAAGGGGTACTGCACGCAACAACCATACAAGGGTTGAAAGCACCTAGGAAGATTAGGTTGAATGACCATGAATGGAAAAGGTGGTTGCATGTACAAGTTGGAGGCCCTCAGTGTCGAACGCAGGTTGGGTAGCCAGGACGGAGTGGTTTGGGCACCAACTTCGACAAAGAATGCAGTTGCGTGTTGCACAACCACTACTGCAACTAAATCTGCGCGTACCAAGGGTTCGGTGGGCATTTAGGGCTGTAAACAAGGCAAAGCATGCGAATCTGACTGTATCCATGCCTAAATCAGATGAAACTATGGAGGTGGAGAAAACTGCCCTTGTCATTTGGACTAACCTAGGTGAAGGAATTCAGCAACTGCATGAAGTTATTTGGCGTAGCAGCTTGAGACTTCGCGAACTTGATAAGGAATGGGCAAGGCTGAGGAGGAAAAATATGAGGTTGGACGAAGAAATCAAAAAAATAAAAAGTAGAGTTGCACAAACGGGCTACGTGAATTTGAGAATAAGGGGACCAGACTTGGCTAGCTCTCCTATGACACTAGAATGAACTACGACCCTACTATCATGGTTGTGACTGCACCCTACTAAATGGAGGAGCACAGAACACGTCATGCTACTAAATGCAAAGGTACATGAAGGGTGCCCGCAGCCCGAGCTGGCAATGAAGTGGAAGCCTCGCATAGGGGGTGTGACCACCTGACTATCCGTAGGAGGCCGAGTCTCAGTGCTTCAAGTATTTGGAAGAAGGCGTGGGACTATAAACAAGTCTGCACGAGAGTTGTGCAGAAGAGACGTTCTGTGCAGAACTAGTAGGTCATCTGTATTGTGGCCGCAAATAAGAGATTGCGCTACCACATGGAGGAGCTGGGAGGTGACCTTTGATAGCACTATTCACGACAAGAAGTTTGATTTATGGCCGAGAGGAGCCGACAGCGGGCCATTAAGACAAGCATTTAGAATTGGATATGAAGAGATCTACCGCCAAGAAGATGTTAATGACTCAAAAGTAGAGGAAAGGGTCAATTTTGAATTGACACGATCAGATAAAAATGATAACCGGCTACCCATGCATCCGAGAAAATCCAGGATAAGAATGATGTCTAGAACCAAAGCCAGGATAGCGGAAGAACCCTATCTGACTCAGGAAGAGCTGGGAGAGGCCGCCGCTACCCCAGAGATTCTAAAGTCCCCACATACGCTGCGACCCTGGAAGGATAAACAAGCTGTGGGGCCAGTCTGGGCATCACTACGACTAAGTAAGTTGTCAATGGTAGAAAAATGTAAGGCCATCAATATGGAACTTGAGGAGGACGAGAAAGATCTACAAGCTCTGATTGCTCAAATTGAAGCATAGGAGGAGGAAGAGGAAAATGTTCCCCAAGTACCTTTAGTGATAATACTACCACCATATATCCCTCCGTGGAAAGGAACAACCAAGATTCCGAAGGACCTAGAGCCCACGAAGAGTATGCTCTAAACCCTACCTCTTCCAGATGAAATAAGGTTTGATGGTCTACTAATGGGTCAGATACTGAACATCAAGTTTGAAGATTGGGATCTTGTGGACAGTGAAATGTTTCGCCAGTTGGACCAGGAAAAATTACTGCAACAGAAGTGGTTAGGGGTGTTATAGACATTTTTGTGCCTCGCAGCATGGAGCATGAAATGTCAATAATTACAGGGATCCTCAGTCCCTAAACATGTTGTTCTTACCCCTAGAGGAACAAGGTCAGCAAACCACAGCACTTCCTATCAGTTCTCCACCTGAAAACACTCAAAAACAGGCTATTTTTGGATCATGTCAGCTGCTCCACTGAGCATCTGCGCTGAATGTCAACTGCTCCTCCTTGTATCTGCGCTGAAAGTCAAAACCAATGAAGGCTACCTGCGCTGGGCGAGATTGGCCAAGTGGCACAGTCATTCTGCAAGGTGTCAACTGCCCAGGAAGCTTCCAAACTGACACTTGGTTCAAGGAATTCGCCCTATGATGAGTAAGAGGTACTTGATCTCCATGTGGAAGCAAGGATCTCCAAGTGGACTCAAGAACTGAAGTTTAACTGAAGAGGGAGAGGACACAAGGCAGCTTTAGGTCAGTCTCAAGCTGACTCATCCTTTCTCCAAATCTCCTATATATAGAGCTCATCTATGAGGTCTAGGGAGGCTGGAATTTTGTGCAAAGCAAGGAAGTGCTGTTGGTTTACAGTTAGAGCTATTGGGTGATTGCTTTTATAGAGGAGAAGAGGAGATTTCTTGCTGCTGGGGAGGTGCTGCTGGATTGGAGCCATTTATGGTTGTAACCTTCTCAGAACCTTTTTCTTCTATCAATAAAGCTTTTGATGTTCTCCTATATACTTGTATTGCAATGATGTATTGTTTTCATCTGTATATTTGATTCATCCTAATCCATGCATCAGTTATGAGTACATGTTTCTTGTAGTTTCCTTCTCTCGTTTTTGCAGGATCTGTGTGTAGCTGGGCCGGCAAGAGAGCAAGGAGCTGGGAGCAAGAGGCAAAGAGAGAAGACGGGATCGACAAAAGCGAAAGACATCGGTTGGTCAATCTTTTCTTCCTTCTCTGTATTTTCATAAAGGAAAAATATCAAAGCTTTACTTTCAGTTGTTGCTAAGGAACTATCACCCTTAGAGTAGGGATAGGGTCATTCCGAGTCGGATACTTTTCCCCACAACAAACTGGCGACTCCGCTGGGGAAACTAGTATCTTGTTGGTTTATTGTGTTTCTTGCTATTCATCTCATAAACAAGGAGAGCACCAAATCGAACTGCAATTGAGTCCTTCAATTGCAAAGTAGAGGGCAGCTGCTCTGGCTCAGTTTCTGAGCAAGTTTATGATTTGAAGAGCTGATCCACAAGGACTCTTGTGCTCTTTGCGATAGCTTTTCATCCTCTTAATCATCCCTTAGCTTTTACTTGACCTATAGCTTTTTATTTCAGCAAAAACAGTGAATTTTTGAGCTTTTTATGACCCGAAAACCCTTGTAAACGCAACTCTCGTGTCTCAGTGCAGGCTGCCCAAAGGCAGTCTGCATTTCAGCGCAGGTACTCCCTTCGGGAACTGCGCTGAAAGTCAGTTTGACAGACCAGAGCCTGCGCTGGACCAGTTAGCCAGTGTCTTGCTGAGGTTTCCTACTGAGTCTTGGCCCTGTTTTCACTGTTGTTTTGCTGCTGATTGCTTGTCATTTGTACTTGCTGTAAACCAACTTTCCTTGACATTATTCCGCCTCAGTTGTGTGATGAAACTGTGATTGTTCTTTCAGTATTTCTTGTTTCAGTTACAGTTTCCCATTGTGAAAAGCAAACCAGTATAGCTGTGGCCTCTTAGATCCTGAACTGTAAAAGTGTCTTTGTGATCTTAAGAGCTAGTTTTATTACTGTTCATGGCTATTTGAGTTTGTTTGTTTTTCATTTTGTGGTTTGAATCTATACATTTCCAGTGTCTAAACAAGTCGATCTTAAGGTGTCTTTTGATTTTGGACAAGCTTGTTTACTTTCGCTTGAAATTAGATTCAAAGTTATACAACAGTTTCCTTTTTGTCTTACATCAACATTAAGGATAAAGAAAAGAAATATCTGCATTGTGCATGTGCATTATTGACAGTTTGCATGTTGATTTAGGAAAAAGTGCATTTAGTGTGTGTTCTATGATCTGTGTGAGATGTTGATGTCTTTCTTTTCCCTCAGTAGATTAAGGTTTTCAAAGTTGAAAGATTGAAAAGTTTTGCTTCTCATCTTAGATTGCATTTAGGAAGTTGTATATATACATCTCGTGGTGATCCTTAAAGGCAAACTGCTAAGCAAGATCAACATTAAAATGAATTGAATTTACATAACAATGCATTGAAACATAACGCAAACACATAGAGGTCTAAGCTAGAGACGTGTTCCGGCGTCGTTAAACGTGATATCTTAGCGTTGAGTGGTTGGGTGATTCCTCCACGGTGAAGCGATAAGTATCAATACGGACTTGTGCTCCCGCGTACCGTCGAGTATATTGGGAGACCCCTATAGGAATAAAGCCTTTATCCTTAGGAAGTCGTGTCGGCCGCCCTACTGATCGCGATGCAGTGAACACAGCATTCACGAAGATTGACCACCCGTACCGTAAAACGTATTCTGTGGTTTCGCGAAAGGTTTGGCACACCCTCTGCCTAGATCTCCAGAGCAGTTTCTTTTGGCCTTTTTCAAACTCTATAACTGAAAAAGTCCAACCGAGCATTTGTCACTTCGGGCTCGTTAATACATCGAAGGCGACTAGAGTCATCTTTAGCTTTTTCTCGACTCTTAAAACATGAAAAAGCAAAGTTGTGTCTAATAAAGCGTCGTTATAAAATTCATTTTAAACGGAACATAATCACCTCTTATTCCCGCGTTGATCTGTAAGTTGAGAACATGGAACGCCCCAACCAAGGAAGTCCACAAGATGGAAGTCCTAGTCCTTTCTCCTCTTGGGGAGAAGTTGGTGCGCCCCATATGGCCACATTGTCGCTTCCAGGACTGACAATAGGCCTGCCAGTTTGGCTGTTCTCAACCAATGTAGTTCAGGCCACCATGGTTCCTGATCAATCGAGTCAACAGTTAGATCAGTCTAGAGCTGCCCACCAGCCTTCTACTTCCAAAAGTTCTTCCTCTGATCCTTCGTCTTCGCAAGGTAGAGCCGGCAAAAGTCAGCCTCCCAAGGAGAAGAAGGAAAAGAAGAAGAAAGAAAAGAAGAAGAAGGAGCCTAAGGCGACTGGGGGCAAGCAAAAGACATCTGACAAAAACCCACCCACTGCACAGACCGGGCCTAAATCGCCATGTGTCATATGTAGAGGAGACCATTTCCACAGAGATTGTCCCTGTATTCCCCGGATACTAAGGGACTGGTCCCCTCGTCTGCACAATTCGGGGGCATCAACCTCTGACAATCAGGTTGATTGCTTTCCGTCAACCAGCGAAAGTGAAGGATCAAGACAAAAAGGGGGAGTAAGATTCCCCTGTAAGTTGTGTGAAGGCAGTCATGCCATCCACTGTTGTCCCTTCTTAGACGAAGCGAAGAGAGTTTTGGAAGATCGTCCGGTTTCACCGGTAAAACTTCCTCCTGGATACAAAAAACTCGTGCCAAGTCCTTCGTTGGTTGAAAATACAGCTGGCCCGCTCAAGTGGTCGGCTGAAGCGTCAGTCACTGAAAATGAACCTACTGAATCCAGACCGGACGAAAGTCCAAAGGTCGATACGGCAGTTGACCTGGTTCTACCTTCAGAAGTTTCATCTTCAAATGACACCATCGCCGAAGAGTCATCTTCATGCGACACCCTCACTGAAGAGAATAAGGATGACACCATCCAGGTTCTTTTCATTAGCACCGACTCTGATGAGCGTCAGGGCAATGCGCCCATTCCTTTATCGCAGGAAGGAACATCATCAGGGTCATACCCGGCCGTATATTCGGTCCCACCACCAAGCAACCTGGTTGTATCCTTTGATTGGAATCAACTAGGCAGACCCCGGTTACCAGCCAGTATACCGTTCAGAATCATTGTCCAGATCTATAGAATGATTATGGCTGGTACTATCATTGATGAAGGGGCGTCTGTGAGTATCCTTTCCTCTGTTGCTTGGAAAGCACTGGGTTCCCCGGCGCTTTTACCTGAGTTAAGAAATCTCTCAGGTTTTGATAAAGGAACCAGTCGACCATTAGGAATCCTCCCCAATGTGCCTGTTACATTGAAAGGGAAGACCGTTAATTTGAACGTGATGGTCGTCCAAGGACCCTTGGATTATAACCTACTCCTTGGACGTGACTATATTTATTGCATGGGAGCGATAGTCTCCTCACTCTTTAGAGTAATGTGTTTTCCACACGAAGGGAGGGTGGTCAAGCTCGTAGACCAACTTTCATTTCCGGGATCTCGCATTGCAAATAGTCAAATACCAATCCTAAATGGTCTGTTCACTCAAGATATGCCTCCACCCCCAGTCCTCCTTCCCGATGAATGCGAGTGATTCGGAGAGAGGGACTGGAACCCAGGGGGCATGCACCCTGGTCTGCTTCGGGCAGAAGAAACCCTGGGTATAAGGTAGAATTTCCGCAGAAGAATATGACTAGTCCGTACCCCGTCCGTGGATGGAAGAGGGGTTGTTCTGGAATAATATTCTTTTGTTAAAGTTATGTGTTTGGCAAAAGAGTCATTCACCTTTGTCTAAAGAAGTGGGCAATGCCCAAGTAGGAATTCCCTTATTGCAACAAGCAGTAACCATCTTTGGGGAAAAGCAAGCCTCACCCATTAAAACAAATGTTTTGAAGGATAAGTAGGGGCAACCTCCAAAGAAAGAGATTCTATTGTTGTGACATAGGGTAACCATCTTTGAGTAACCTAATGATAGACATCGCCGAAGAAAGAGATTGATTTGCGGCAGCAAATAGAACCCTCTTCGGATAATAAGAAAGAGGCAAGCCTCCCTCAATAATACCAATGTTTTGTCTTTGAGTAGTGTTCTTCTCTTGTCATGAATAGCTGTTCGTTAAAAGTTGGGCCGACGGGAAGACAAGTACCGCGTAAGACCCCTTAAAATAACGAGAAGACTAGTATCGTTAACATTAGATTGGCAAGATGACAAGTAGCTGTGAACACCCAAAGAAAAGCAGAGGTGGGGGAGAGGAGGGGCAGCCTCGAAATCCTACCCTATACCTGGGGGCATGCAAACCTTTTGGAGTGCAAGCTAGGGGCGGTTATTTATCTGGTTTTAAGATTAACCGTTTTCGGAACTTACATAAAGGGAGGATGAGTTGGAGCATAGCTGTGGTAAGGCGCAAGCTCTATAAAAAATGGATCCTTAGAGGAGGCATTCTTATCTTATGACTGGTATATCGAGCAGTTTTAGCACATGGTTCATGCTCGTTAAAAAATAAACGCAAGATCCGAGCAGTTTTAACGCGGTCTTCATGCTCGTTAAAAAATAAATAAAAGCAGTGAGCAATGTTCCCTCCAGAGTTTAAGCTCATTTTTATTTAAAAAAAGAACCTATCCCGGTAAATAACCTTCTGAGATTGTAAATTCATCAGCCATAAAAGCCTTGGTCGTGTTTGTGCACCGTCACTTCCACCGTCATTTGGCCGATCATTCACTTCCATTTGTGTGTTTACCCATTTTGAGGAACATCTGCGAAGAGTGATTTCACCTAGCCATCCTTGTGACACTGCCGTGATTGGAAAATTCCAACTTGTACCTGGAATCAGTTGCTATCCCTGTTTACCACTCGTTCCTCAAAAGACGAGTCATCTTTGAGCTCTTTTCTGACTCGTAAAATATGAAAAGTTTGCCGAGTTCTGGCCTTCCAGCTCGTTAAAGGGACCGGAAGAGCTATCCCTCTTTTAGACTTTAATCTTTTTGGACCTGAGGGATTATTACACAAAAAGATCGAGCGCTTGTCTTGTTCGGCTCGTTAAAAGTACCGAACACCCATCCCTTCTGTATTGTTTTATACTTTTTCGGACTTAAGGGATTAGATGACGAAAAAGGAATTATGGAGTTAACTTTCTGTACCTTTTCAGACTCTCTAAAAATGAAAAGGACCGAGTTTTCCTTGTCGTTAGACTCGTTAAAATGATTAAATAGCGACAAACTTGTCTTTAGACGAGAACGAGTTTCCCTATCGCTAAGCTCGTTAAATCATAGCGATGGGCTTGCCCGAAGGGCAGGTTATAGAACAAGCATATGTTATCCTCCTCAAGCTTGACAAAAATAAAGAGGTACTGGTCAGAAATGACTGGGGAAAAATTGGGAGAACATCAAAGCTTAATGGTAGCAAGTCGCTCTTGAACATGACACTTTTCTTCCGTACCACATCGGGTTGGGTTGTTTCATTCACCGGTCTCATCACCATGGTCTTCGCCAAACCATCCACATTTTGGGGTAATGCTACCGATCCATCGCATCAGTGTCGTTATATGTTCAAGAGAGGTCATTCTGAAAGTGTCAACCGTGTCCCATCCACTGCCATACATTATCCTTCATCCATTCATGATCGCCACCCTGAATCATATGTCACAGTTTGTTTTCACCTCCACTAAAATCATTAGCTCCGTTCCGTGTCATTGATGTGGGATTCATTAAGGCCCTCCTTTGACGGATCGCTTCTTGTCGACTTCAGCTCATTATCCAAGAAGTTGATCTAGGAACAACCCCATCAGTACTTTGAAGCTTGCATGCCTCAATGGCAAGTTTCTCACTTCCGGCGACAGGTATACATCAATGACCTTCGACCAGAAGATTTTGCGTGGCGTTCGACGCCAAGTCCTTTATTCACACCACGTGAATTGTACTGCGGTACCTTGAGGGTCATTATCATTATCGGTGATTCCTCTTGCGCTTGTTAACGGTTTTCATCATTGACCGGTAATCAAGCGATGTCTTTCCATGTTCGACTTCAGCGAAATTCTCACATGGATCGACTTGTACTTAGAGTGAAGATCGAACGAGTTTGAAGACCCCGGATCTAGTTTCATCCATCCGGGCTGCGATACATATTCAAGAAATATAAAAGCATTTGTCATGTACATCATTGCAGCAGATGATCATCCTACTCAAAGGATGATAATTTCAGCAGAGAATTATCAGTCTACCATCAGACGATCGTCTGTTCTATGTACCAAAATGTATTTATAAAGCTGAGCATGGGAATGCTCGCCTCAGCTAGATCATGAAAACAGAATGAAAAATAATGTATTGTATTGTATTGTATTACAGGGCACCTCTCAGCACTTGAATGAACTTCGGACCCTCTGGATAAAGCATTTCACCCGATAAACGGCCTCATACTTTAGGGGGCAACTGTTATAGACATTTTTGTGCCTCACAGCATGGAGCATGAAGTGTCAATAATTACAGGGATCCTCAGTCCCTAAACATGTTGTTCTTACCCCTAGAGGAACAAGGTCAGCAAACCACAGCACTTCCTATCAATTCTCCACCTGAAAACACTCAAAAACAGGCTATTTTTGGATCATGTCAGCTGCTCCACTGAGCATCTGCGCTGAATGTCAACTGCTCCTCCTTGTACCTGCGCTGAAAGTCAAAACCAATGAAGGCTACCTGCGCTGGGCGAGATTGGCCAAGTGGCACAGTCATTCTGCAAGGTGTCAACTGCCCAGGAAGCTTCCAAACTGACACTTGGTTCAAGGAATTCGCCCTATGATGAGTAAGAGGTACTTGATCTCCATGTGGAAGCAAGGATCTCCAAGTGGACTCAAGAACTGAAGTTTAACTGAAGAGGGAGAGGACACAAGGCAGCTTTAGGTCAGTCTCAAGCTGACTCATCCTTTCTCCAAATCTCCTATATATAGAGCTCTTCTATGAGGTCTAGGGAGGCTGGAATTTTGTGCAAAGCAAGGAAGTGCTGTTGGTTTACAGTTAGAGCTATTGGGTGATTTCTTTTATAGAGGAGAAGAGGAGATTTCTTGCTGCTGGGGAGGTGCTGTTGGATTGGAGCCATTTATGGTTGTAACCTTCTCAGAACCTTTTTCTTCTATCAATAAAGCTTTTGATGTTCTCCTATATACTTGTATTGCAATGATGTATTGTTTTCATCTGTATATTTGATTCATCCTAATCCATGCATCAGTTATGAGTACATGTTTCTTGTAGTTTCCTTCTCTCGTTTTTGCAGGATCTGTGTGTAGCTGGGCCGGCAAGAGAGCAAGGAGCTGGGAGCAAGAGGCAAAGAGAGAAGACAGGATCGACAAAAGCGAAAGACATCGGTTGGTCAATCTTTTCTTCCTTCTCTGTATTTTCATAAAGGAAAAATATCAAAGCTTTACTTTCAGTTGTTGCTAAGGAACTATCACCCTTAGAGTAGGGATAGGGTCATTCTGAGTCGGATACTTTTCCCCACAACAAGGGGGTGTGGTGAAGGCGAGATTACTCAATCTAAGGTGGATACCCCACTATCACCGCACGACCATCACAATTTTTGTTATCTGAGAGTTACTTGTCTCGTCCATGATGGGTATCTATGGCTGGAGGAACCAATTCCTATCACGACTAATCTTATACACCGATCTCATGGATGCTGACTAAGGGAAACAGTCCTGCAGATATAACTGGAATGAGTAGTGACGTGGGTCTCGTCGAAGCCATGAAGGTTAAATACAAGCTGGAAAAGCGAAAGCAAGGGTATGTAATAGCAAGCATCAAAGACCGATGGGTGTGCATCACCACCTAGCTGCTAGCTAGTAAGCTGATGAGAAAATGTCGTGCAGATGAGGTGCCAGCCTCTATCATTGTGCTCGCGGAACAATGCGTAGAGGGCGTTCAGTTCAACTGGGCACAGTTTCTTTGTGATGAATTTTTGACGAATTGTCACAAAGCCCAGGAGAAAGGTAAGACTTTCCATTACACATGGTTACTCTTAAAAATCTTACTCATTGCAGGAGAACTGCCAAAAGGTATCTAGTTTCCCGACATTGCGAAACACCTACCTAAAGTCGTGCAGTATAATTCGCTCCGGGCTACGAAAGATGCCACGATGATTTGTGAGATCAAGGTGTTTTGGATATTCATGGAGGAAAGTATATGGACATGAATAAATCATAAGCCATGGTTATCTTCGACAGTATACAACTGGTTGCAAAGTATGGTTGAGTTCAAGGCGAATATGCATAATCTATATATTTGGAAGTGAAAGGATCCTACTCGAGCATGGGTAAAGCTTCCTTTCATTGCAATGGATGATGCAATTTTTGAGGCAATGGCAGTATGGCCCCTGGAATGGCGTGCACTAGACTTGGCCGAATTACAAAAAATTGCGGCTCAACAACGAAAGAAAGAACTCAAGCTGCGCATTACATAGCTAGCAGAAAGAACGTGCCACAAAAAGGACACACCCATGCAGTGGGAGATAGTAGCAAACACTATCACGATGCTCACTAAAGCAATTGTGGAAGAAATGTCCCTGGAACAAGACATACAGGACAAAGTGGAGACACAGGAATGCACAGACCTGACTATAACGTCAACACAACTTAAGAGACCACGCGTCCAGGAGCAACCACTTGCATGCAAAAAGGTGAAGACAACAAGGAATTTGGAGGGATATCTCCTTGCCCACAAGGAACCAGTATGTGATATCACTACGAGTGATCTGGAAAAGTAGGCATTACAGGTGTGACCCTTAGGAGGAATGATCCCACGCCGCGCAGGAAATACATCTACGTCAGAACAGATGGTGCGCACCCACACAACGAATACCTTAGGATTACCAGCAGATGTCGTCATAGAAAAAGCCGAAGGTAACGTGAGCAGTTGGGGATTGAATTTGTCCGCACTACCCAGAGAAACCCTATACCAGTTATAGGATGGTGTAACAGCTGAGATCTGCGCCAGGGAAAGCCACGCCCTCTAGGTCTTGATGGAGCAAAACAGAAATCAAGACCAAATCAGTATTCAACGCAATGACTTGGTCGCACGCAACCAATAATGGGAACAAGCCATGGTAGACATTTGCAGCAGTGTACTAGAGCTTGTTGTGCCAGCAGAACTCCTAGTAGCTGAAAATATTCATCATATAGCCACAGGATTCCATAAGCCACGGGAGGAGGCTGCCAAAATTTAATTGGAATTGAACTTGCAGATCATAGAGCTAAGACTCAAAGCGAAGCCCACTACACCACCAGAAGTCAGAGCATAGTTCCATCATGCCCTTCAGGAAGGATTCGAAATCACAGAGCACGCTATACAGGATTGCACGGGGTTGTTGGATTAGTCCCTTTTTACACTCCCATCACTGCAGGAAGACCCAGAGCTACAACAGGTAGAAACGAAAGCATGGGAGTTGCAACAAGCCTATCATAATGTCCGAGGGACTATGCAGATGGTTGTTGTTAGTTAGTGATTGGCCAAGATGAGGGAGGCCCAAGCACTCAAGAAACAGGTTGATGCTGCTCATCAGAAAGAAGCGCTCCTTAAAGAACACATCTAGTCATGGCTTGATGAGGCATTCACAGTCACCGCCAGCATTGAGGAAAAGGTAGCCCACATGCAGGCAAGATATGAACTCAAAGAAGTAAGTGAAACTGAAAATGAGGTGTCAAAGGCTCGCATGCAACAAATACAACAGCTGGCAGAAGAATGTGTTGCAGGAGTAAACGAAGCACAGAAGTTGTTGAATAACCTCTGTGCAAAGATCACCGTACTAGTCGAGTGACTCGGGATGAGTCACGATGATTGTGTTAGGGGCCTATTGGGTAGTGGATCCCCTGTGTAGGGGTTTTGGGGCTGAAACCCGCAATTTTGGGTAAAATTATGGTAAAAGCTCCGTGAAGTGCGTAGAGCGTGAAATGTAAGGGGTAAAGTCTAAGGGTAGTCCACCCTAAAATATTATATATTAATCTAGGATGTGTCGGCTTGCCCATCATCTGCAGACCATGAGAATGTATAAATAGAGCAAGGATCTAGGATTAGAAGACAATTTTCATATGATAGCTTTGATGTATGGCTTTGTGAAAGCGAAAGTGCTCTGAGTCTGTAAGTCCGAGTCGAGGGTAGTAGAGGGTAGAAGAGGCTCTACAACTGTGTGCATAGAGGCCTAGTAGAGTCGACAGCTATGTGCACGGCCCCTACAACTGAGTGCGCAGGGTGAAAAGTGGAATGTACTGAATGGAATACCAATAAAGATAAGTGTTTCTGAAATATTGTGTATCTGATCGCCGATCTGAATGTTTATGCTTATGCTATGATTTTATGAAGTATATTTAACATTTATGACTGTGTGCACTGGGAATAATTGTTAAATGTTTGCTTAAATACCTTAAAGAATAGATCAAATCTATAATAACAGTAATAAGACTAAGTATCTAAGAAACTCCCCTTCAAGGATCTTCGCAAAGTCCAAACTACTGTGTTGGGTGTGGAGCCTGATTATCTTTTGTATTCAAAAGGTTTCAGCCGAATGTATACCCCAGGAAGATTGTAGACCCCTCCATGTGGGGGGCGGTGAGAGGGGGACTTGTCCCTCCCCATGGGGGTTCGGGGGGGGCCATCCCCCTGGGCTAGGGGGTTTGGGGGCCAGCGGTCCCCCGGTGGGGGTTCGAGGGTAGTGCCCCTGAAGCTAAAGAATAGATGTAAAATTTCCTTGTAAAATGTTGTAATTTCATAGTCAATCTGGGTCATTCATTAAGCGAAGATCTGATGGTAGAAGTTATGTTTAGTTTAGGGCTTTTGGCCCTAGAAGGCAACCCCTCGCTATATATGAGGGAATTGTATTGCGTTTATGTTTATCTGTATTTTGAGTGAGGAAGAGAGAGGAGATTAAGAGCGAAGAGGGAGTTACAACAGATCTGTTGTAGGTTGTATCTCTTCAGTTTGCTGGATAATATAAAAATATGGACTGGCTGTTTCTCCGTGGACGTAGCCCAAACTAGGTGAACCATGTATATCTGTGTCTCTCTTGTTTTATGCATTTTATGTGTTTATATTTCTACAATATTTTGTGTGTTCCATTGCTCTGTAATATATAATTTTATAACAATTGGTATCAGATTCGAAGGTCTATTTGGATGATAAACTTGTAGGAGAGAAGGGTTCCTAGTTCAAGTGGGAGAAATGGCGGAAGATGGTAGGTTTAGGGTCAAAAAATTCAACGGCCAAAACTACCAGCTGTGGAAGATGCAGATGGAATATTATATGTATCAGAGAGATCTGTAGCTACCATTGAGCAGAAAGACAAAGAAGCCGATGAGTATGCCAAACATAGAATGGAATATTCTCGACAGAAAGGCACTTGGAACAATACAACTGTGCCTAGCGATGTCGGTAGCATTTAATATTTCGAAGGAAACAACAACAGAGGGTTTAATGTCGACATTGGCCAAACTATATGAAAAAACCTCGGCCTCAAATAAGGTATTTCTTATGAAGTGTTTATTTAATATGAAGATGTCAGAAGGTGGATTTGTTGCAAACCATTTAAATGATTTTAATACAGTTACAAGTTAGTTAAGTTCTGTAGGGGTAAATTTTGATGATGAAGTTAGGGCTCTGTTATTTCTGTGCTCATTTCCAGAAAGTTGGAATGTTTTAGTTATGGCCATTAGTAACTCTGTCTTTGGATCTAGTACTTTAAAGTTTGATGATGTTGTCGGTGCAATCCTTAGCGAGGAAATGTTATGGAAAAGATCCTGTGATACATTAGGTAATGTTTTGACTGCAAAGGCTAGGGGAAGAAAAATGGAAAGAGGAAAGAGCCTAGGATATCACAGTAAGTCAAGAAAAGGCAGATCCAAGTCCAGATCGGAGATAGTGTGCTAGAAATGTGGGAAGAAAGGACACCTAAAGAAAGACTGCAAGTCTCAGAAGGGAAAAGGCGATGCGCAGCAAGAAACTAATCGTGAGGAAAATGTAACAGGTGATGTGTTGCAAGATGCTTTGATTCTTTCTTTAGAAAATATTATTGATGCTTGGGTGGTAGATTCAGGGGCCTCATTCCATGCCACACCTGATAGGAAACATTTTCATGATTATGTTCAAGGATATTTTGGACAGGTTTGATTGGGTGATGATAAACGCTGTAAAATCGTTGGAATGGGTACAATTTTCATAAAACAAAAAAATGGAAATCAATGGCTATTGAAAGAGGTAAGGAATGTTCCAAATCTGAAGAAAAATCTGATTTCAACAGGGTAGTTGGGAGGTGAAGTTTGCGTAACTACTTTCACAAATAAAACCTAGAAGGTCACTAAAGGATCCCTTGTAATAGCGAAAGGATGAAAGGTTGGTACATTGTATTTATGCAATGGTATTTCTAATTATGTTAATGATTTAACCTCTACAGGAGAAGATACAGCATCGTGGCATCATACACTCGGGCACATGAGTGAGAAAGCGATGCATATTCTTCACTCAAGAAATTTGTTGCCAGGTTTGAAGCATGTTGATTTAAAATTATGTGAGAATTGTGTTTATGGAAAACAGAAGAGAGTCAAATTCCTTAGAGTTGGGAAAGAAAAGAAGAGCAAAAAATTTGAGCTTGTGCATACAGATGTATGGGGACCTACTTAGGTATCATCTCTTGGTGGCTCTCATTATTATGTTACTTTTATTGATGATTGTTAAAATTGGCAACTAGGGTAAAACTTTATGTGGGTCATCTTATTCATGGATGATAATATTTTTATTAGATTCCTCTCGTCGAGAGGTGTAGGATTGATATAAAGATCATCCGATTCCGATAAGTATTCATGGAGATATGAATTTATTTTGATTATGGAATTATTATCAAGCCGACCTACAACTCATGTAGGCTCAGAAGCCCAACAGTCACATCTATTCACCCACCAACGTTGTGTATAAATATAAGAAGAATTTTCCTCATTTGGACTCACTCATCTCATCACATCTCTCTCTCTCTACTGCGCAGATATGAGTATCTTCTCTACTGCGCTGAAATGGGTCTCTCTCTCTCTCACACATGTGAAGCCGGAAGCTGTTGAATTTGAAGCTGCAACTGCAGAAGTAAAGATTGACTTGCGTGGCCTAGAAGATCTCCTCTTTGGAACTGTGCTGTAGGTTCATATGAACCTCCTTTGAAAGCCGCAACTTTTGGTGGTGGAATGAAGTCAATCTGACGAACGGTTTGCAAGATATCGACTGCCCTAGTTTGAAGTCGGAAACTGCTGAAACTGAAGCTGCAACTGCAGAAGTAAAGATTGACTTGCGTGGCCTAGAAGATCTCCTCTTTGGAACTACACTGTAGGTTCGTCTGAACCTCCTTTGAAAGCCACAACTTTTGGTGGTGGAATGAAGTCAATCCGATGAACGGTTTGCAAGATATCGACTGCCCTAGTTTGAAGCCGGAAACTGTTGAAACTGAAGCTGCAACTGTAGAAGTAAAGATTGAACCAATGTTTTTAAAACCGGAACCGGTGACCGGACCGGTCCACCTAATGAACCGGTTTACCGACCGGAACCAGTCTAATCGGGACTGGTTTGGTCTAAACGAACCGGTTTTAGAAAAATACATTAAATAATTATTTTTTAATGAAAAAAACTATTTTTAAGATTTAAAACCATGATTCCAAGCCAATAGAGACAAAATATGCAAATATTGCTCATTTATATACCATGTAAAGGTGAATATATCAAAATGGCACCGAGTGCAATACATATCATCGACAAAATACATAAGCAATGAGGCTCTAAATGGCCTCTAGAGTGCAAAAACAAAGCCTACAAACTATGGGGCCAGTGGCCTACTACAAGATTTCAGTCTAGACTCTACATATATGATAATAGTAAATACTATAATAGTGATCAACATTATCACTTGAAGTTGAAACTTCTCATGAGTCTCAGTCATCATGATCAAACTCAGTTGGTTGAGTCTCAACTCCCAAACTTTGCAGTCACAAACTTCTCTATTGGTTCAGTGACTTGAGTCTCAAACTTCTGAAGGTATTCTGCCCTAATATGCCCTATTATTTCATTTGGTGCTCCACATGGCTTTACATGGCCTCCTATCCCAGCCATGTGTTGCTTGAACCTGTTAATACCCCCTCCTTGAATGGATTTTTGGCAATATTTGCAGATCATTTTGCCATCAATCATATCACAATGAGCCCATGCAGTACCTCTGGCTTTTGGAGGCATGATGACTCCCTGGATGGTAGATCATAGAAGTGAGAAGTTTATAACACATAAAAAAATTAATTCATGGACAACAGTCAAATAAGGAATTTCAAGTGCAAATCCTTTCCTGGAAATGCAAACTAGCTTTCTTAGCCTCCTCTTGAAGATGGCAACTCCACTGACAGCTACACACTATCTCCAAAATAGCTCCAATTCCAACTCCAAGATGACTACTTCAGCAAAAAATCAACACTCTCCAAGCTCACAAACAAACTCACAAACACTCATAAACACTCCAAATCAGTTGTGTGAGACAAATGAGAGTGAGAGGGGCCTCTTATAGCTTGGAGAGGGTGTTTTTGGAGGGAAAACACCCTTAGTTCCCCCCCAAAACCCCAAAACCACAGTTATAAATCCGCTTTTTGCAAGTTATGGTGGGCATGCCTAAAACCGACCGATTTTCACTGGTTAGGGCCAAAAATTGGAGACACTGCCTTCCAAACCGGGTTTTTTGGCCGGTTCGGATCGGCCATCTTGCTAACCGGCCGGTTTGACTGGTAACCAGTTTTTGAAAACGGTTTTTAAAACACTGGATTGAACTGCGTGGCCTAGAATATCTAATCATTTGAACTGCGTTGTAGGTTCATCTGAACCTCCTCTGGAAGCTGAAACTTTTAGTGGTGGAATGAAGTCAATCCGACGGTCGGTTTGTGAGATATCATCTGCCCTAGTTTGATAATGAAGCCGCTAATGCTGATGTTGCTGATCTAGGGTTGTCTACTGCTGATATGAATCAGATTTATTGTACTATTTCTCTCTGCTAAATTATTGAAGATAAAAGAAGATTTGATCAAAGGGTTTTCCCACACATTGTGGGGTTTGTCCCTAGCTAGCCGCCACATCTTGTGTCTCTTGTCTTGGCTTGTTTTCTGTCAATCGTTTAATGTTCTATCTGTACTTTACTTTATGTACATGTGATTGCTAATCGGTGGAATATAATAAGAAAAAGAAGTAAACTGTTATAAGCATAGAACATACCATAACTTAACATGTTATCAGAGCTGAGGTGAAGACAAAGCCCGAGCAAGAGCAAGAGTAATCATTGAAGAGAAGATTGGCAAGGCTATCCTAAAAGAAATATGGGGTCCTCAACACTCTTTCCTGCCGAAGACAAGCTTTGTGAGAAAGCTGACTATCACGGATGGAAAATGTCTATCGATCTAACCCTTGAAGATCAAGGAGTGTTGGATCATGTGAGAGGCAATATTATTGTGCCTCCATCAAATGCATCCACTGCTGCCTGGAACAAATAAAAAAAATGGAGAAGTGAAAACAATAGAAGATCTTCTGGGACTCTATCGATAAGCACTTGGTGGCCTACATCTCTGAACTGGACACCTCCAAGGAAATCTACGACAGACTGGTGAGTTTATTTAAAGTTAATGATGCAAATCAAGTTTTGTTTCTTAGAAATAAGTTGAGGGAAATCAAGAAGGGTAAAGATGAAAGTATGCAAGCATACTTCTTAAGAATCACCGAGATCAAGAACGATCTCCTATCTATTGGGGAAACCATTATTGACATAGAAATGGCACTCACAACTCTTAGAGGATTACCATCTGAATGGTATGTGTTCAGGACTACTCTTCTGAACAATAATGTAATTCTTAGTTTCGAGGAATTAATGGCTAGATGCATTCAAGAACAAACAAGGGTAGAAGAGCAGGAAATGCCCTTGCCTAAAGGTCCTCCTACTGTTTTTTCTTCTCATGCTAAGAAAATAAATAATTCTGGGTCTAAATCGAAAAGAAAGGCTGGATTTAAGGGTGGAAGAAAAGTACGATGTTTCATTTGCAATAAAGCAGGTCACTATGCAAGGGAATGCCCTGATAGAAAGGACTCTCACCGTGACGATGATCAAAATCCCTCTCATGGTAATCGAAGGAATGGAAAATTCAACATCAAAGGAAAAAGGAATGTGGGAAATCAAGGAAGAGGGCAACCATTCAAGAAGGCTAGAAATTTCAGGTATGAATCTAACACTGTTGACGATAAGCAGGCTGAATATTATCTACCATCTGCTCTATCTACCTCTTCTCCTTCAGACTCAATGGGAATTTGGCTCATTGATAGTGGTGCCTCAAGACACTTCACTGGTTACAAAGAAGTACTCTATAATCTGGTAGAGAAAGAAACTAACCTAGAAATTGTCCTTGGAGATGACATGAAATATCCAGTGAAAGGTGTAGGCAATGTTTCTCTTAAACTGAATCAAGGTAATACGACTCACTTACAAGATGTATTATATGTACCTGATCTCAAAAAGAACCTGGTATCCATCTCGGAAATGGAAGACAAAGGCTATAAGGTAACCTCCAGCGATGGTAAGGTACGCATATGGAAAAATAATGTTAAAGATGCTTTCACTCTTGGGTTTCGAGTTGATTCTTTATATCAAGTCGGTGGAAGTCCACTAGGAGTCATGTCTTGTGACACAATGCTTCAGTTAGAACTTTGGCATCAGAGGTTTGCCCACGTTCATTACAAAGCTCTACCCGATGTAAGACAGATGGTAATAGGGATGCCCGAATTCCAAGTAGAGAAAGAAGGTGTATGTTTGGGATGTTACAATTGGTTTACTCAGGCATACCTGAGGTTGGCATTAAGAGGGAGACTACTACACCACATACTCCTGAGCAGAATGGTGTGGTGGGAAGGAAGAACCGCACAATTATGGAAGTTGTCCGGGCCATGCTACATGATCAAAGTCTTCCTAAGTTTCTATGGGCTAAAGCTGCAAACACTACCGTATATGTACAAAATCGATGCCCTCATCAAGCATTGGGTTCCAAGACTCCTAAAGAAAAATTCACCGGTAAGAAACCTGATGTTTCTCATTTTGAAATTTTTAGAAGCCCTGTATACTTTCATGTGCCGAAAGAGAAAAGAAATAAATTGGGAGCATCTGGAAAGAAGGGAATTTTCGTGGGCTATGGTGAAAATACTAAAGGCTATAGAATCTATGTAGCTGGTCGAAGGGAAGTCATAATTAGTCATGATGTCACCTTTGACGAAGATATGGCTCTCAGCAAGGTGATCAATCTGCTGACTTTGAGTAGCTCTCAAGAAGCTGACACCAGGGAACCGAAAGAAAAGGATGATGAATCAATGCCTGATGTAGAAGAACCCATGGATCTGATTGATCCTCATCCACATGAGCCTTCCTCTTCTAGGAAGAGGCCTTCATGGCTTAGGGGGATACTTGATGATGCTGAAGGACATACTGCACCCTGAGGAACCTTCCATCAAAGCAAGAAACCTAACAGGTATCAGGGATACCTGACCATCATGAGCACGATCATACAAAATGAACCTTCATCATTCTCAGATGTCATCAAGCATTAACTATGGAATGATGCTATGACCATAGAATATGAGTCTATTATGGAGAATGATGTCTGGGAAGTAGTTCCCATACCCTGGTCAAGACAATTGTTACTTCAAAATGGCTTTACAAGATAAAGCATGCAGCAAATGGAAGTATGGAAAAGTATAAGGTTCATTTTGTTGCTCGTGGTTTATCCCAGAATGGAGGTATAGACTATGATATTTGCACCTGTTGCCAGATATACGACCATCCGCTTGATCATAGCCTTTGTGGCTTCACAAGGATGGAACCTACATCAGATGGATGTTAAGACCGCGTTCTTGCATGGTTCTATCAAAGAAGAGGTCTATGTGGAGCAACCTGAAGGATTTGAGATTTATGATTGAAAATCTCATGTATGCAGGTTGAAGAAGGCTCTCTATGGGCTGAAGCAAGCACCCCGAGCATGGTATGAGAGGATCGATAGCTACTTGATGAAGCTGGGATTCACTAGGAGTGAAGCTGATCCTAATCTTTACTTTAAGGTTGATGATGACAAGCCTCTCATACTGGTGTTGTATGTGGATGACCTCTTTCTAACAGGTGCAAACCCTCTCATTCACAAATGTAAGAGGGAGATAGCTTCTGAATTTGAAATGAAGGACCAAGGACTTGAAGTATGGCAGAAGCCAAGGGAAATTTTCCTATCTCAAGGAAAATATGTGGTAAATATATTGGAAAGATTCAGTATGATGGACTGCAAACCTGTGACTACCTCGAGGATCTTAACTTTTAGAAGTTATATGGTAGTGATGTCGGACTAGACTTGGGAAATGCCTCTGAGTTTCAAAAACTCATTCGCATTGATGTTCTTGTTGAACCTCCGTCCGAACATATGTTTTGCAGTTAGCATTGTGAGCTCATATTTGGTTGAGCCTCACTGGATTGATGCCAGGAATCTTCTGAGATGTCTTCAGGACACAATCTCTCATGGATTAAGATACACTGCCAGAGATGTGAGACTACTTGGATATACTGATGTTGATTGGGCAGGTAGTGTGGTGGACCGTAAGAGCACTTCTGGGTACTATTTCACCTTGGGATCTACTTCGATATCCTGGATGAGCAGGAAGAAGAAGTCGGTGGCTTTGAGCACCGCCGAAGCAGGATATATTGTTGCTAGCATAACCTCGTGTGAGGCAGTCTAGTTGCGAAAGCTCTTCAATGAGCTGTTTGGATTTACATTGGATACCACTATGATTCTCTATAATAACCAGAGGTGGGATTCGATTATTGAGGAATCCTATTGCTCCAGCAGATAGACATCATCTGGGATATGGTAAGTCGATGAGCAAGGAAGCTCCATCACATTAAGATGATGTACAGGTTGATACACCTTGTCAAAGCCCCGAGGAAAGATCTAATCTGTGATTTTTCCAAACGACTTGGAGTTGGCAAGAAACCCTTGTACAAGGGTCCTGCATGTTGCATACATTGAGCTCTGGGAGCTCTGAGGGCTTGCGGTTCCTACTGGAGCAACATATGACCACAGGGTGACTCGCCCTCCCCTGGTGGTGGACACTGGAACAAGATGATTCGCTCTCTTGTGGAACAGGATGATTCACTCTCCTGTGTAGTAGGATGATTAGTTCTCCTGTGAGGCCTGGATTGATGTGTTCTCCATGGCAGCCTGGATTGATGTGTTCTCCACGACGATTGTAGCAGGATTGATGTGTTCTCATGTGAGGCCTGGATTGATGTGTTCTCCATGGCAATTGTAGCAGGATTGATGTGTTCTCCTGTGAGGACGAGATTGATTAGTTCTCCTGTCGAGGCATCCTACCCATGCAGTCTGGGACTCATGGGAAGTACCTCTCATCTGATCAATGAGTAGGGAAATGAAGTTAGGGACCATAGTAGTACCGATGGACGCATCGTTGTAACTACTGTACTCCCTACGCTAGGATGACCTCCATTGATCTAGGATCAATGATACTGGTCTGGGACCAGTGGTAGGAGTTGTACCATACTATGACACTGACTTCGGGTCGGTTGACACTGGTTTGGGATCAGTGGTACATACTCTGAGACTGACTTTGAGTCAGTGGAGGATGATATTGGTCTGGGACCATTGGAGTTGTACTCACTATGACGTTGACTTTGGGTTGGTTGAGACTGGTCTGGGACCAGTGGTACATACTCTAAGACTGACTTTGAGTTAGTATGATACATCCTTGATCATTTCTTCTTCTTCATAATTCAGACAAAAGCAGAGCAGATCAGAACAATGCAAGAGCAGAGCAAAACAGAGCAAAACAGTATAGATCAGTGCAGAGCAGAACAGGACAAAGTAGAACAAGCAGAATAGAGCAGAGCAGGGCAAGGGTCAAGCTATACAGGCCAGTGCATTTTATGGATGAATAGTAACGACTAATAGACAGATTGCAGATGAAGTTCTCCATGGTTGAGAGGGAGTGTTAAAATTGGCAACCAGGGTAAAACTTCATGTGGGTCATTGTATTCATGGCTGATAATATTTTATTAGATTCCTCTCGTTGAGAGGTGTAGGATTGATATAAAGATCATCCGATTCTGATAAGTATTCATGGAGATATGAATTTATTTTGATTATGGAATTATTATCAAGTCGACCTACAACTCATGTAGGCTCAGAAGCCCAACAGTCGCATCTATTCACCCACCAATGTTGTGTATAAATATAAGAGGAATTTTCCTCATTTGGACTCACTCATATCATCACATATCTCTCTCTCTACTGCGCAGATATGAGTCTCTTCTCTACTGCGCTGAAATGGGTCTCTCTCTCTCTCACACATGTGGAGCCGGAAGCTGTTGAATTTGAAGCTACAACTGCAGAAGTAAAGATTGACTTGCGTGGCCTAGAAGATCTCCTCTTTGGAACTATGCTATAGGTTTATCTGAACCTCCTTTGAAAGCCACAACTTTTGGTGGTGGAATGAAGTCAATCTGATGAACGGTTTGCAAGATATCGACTGCCCTAGTTTGAAGGCGGAAACTGCTGAAACTGAAGCTGCAACTGCAGAAGTAAAGATTGACTTGCGTGGCCTAGAATATCTCCTCTTTGGAACTGCGCTATAGGTTCATCTGAACCTCCTTTGAAAGCTGCAACTTTTGGTGGCGGAATGAAGTCAATCCGATGAACGGTTTGCAAGATATCGACTACCCTAGTTTGAAGCCGGAAACTGCTGAAACTGAAGTTGCAACTGCAGAAGTAAAGATTGACCTACGTGGCCTAGAATATCTCCTCATCTGAACTGTGTTATAGGTTCATCTGAACCTCCTCTGGAAGCCGAAACTTTTGGTGGTGGAATGAAGTCAATCCGACGGTCGGTTTGTGAGATATCGTCTGCCCTAGTTTGATAATGAAGCCGCTAATGCTGATGCTACTGATCTAGGGTTTGCTACTGCTGATATGAATCAGATTTATTGTACTATTTCTCTCTGCTGAATTATTGAAGATAAAAGAAGATTTGATCAAAGGGTTTCCCCACACATTGTGGGGTTTGTCCCTGGCTAGCCGCCACATCTTGTGTCTCTTGTCTTGGCTTGTTTTCTGTCGATCGTTTAATGTTCTATCTGCACTTTACTTTATGTACATGTGATTGCTAATCGGTGGAATATAATAAGAAAAAGAAGTAAATTGTTATAAGCATAGAACATACCATAACTTAACAATGATGCAATCAGAAAAACTTGGATTTATTGTATTCAAAATAAATATGATGTATTTGATACTTTCAAGAAATGGAAAGCTTTGGTTGAAAATGAGACATGAAAAAGGTTGAAGTGTCCCAAATCATATAATGGAGGTGAATATTGCAGCAAAGAGTTTGATAGGTACTGTTCAGAGAATGGAATTCATAGAGAGAAGACAGTTCCAGGAACACCACAAGAAAATGGCATGTCAGAAAGGATGAACAGGACAATCATGGAGCGTGCAAGGTGCATGAGATTGCATGCAGGATTGCCTTTACAATTTCGGGTAGATGCTATAGATACTGTTGTTTATATAATAAACAGAGGGCCTTCAAATTCCTTGGATGGTGGTATTTCAAACGAGGCATGGACAAGTAAAAAGGTAAACTACTCTTTTTTAAAGACTTTTGGTTGTGAAGCCTTTGTCCACATTAACAAAGAAAATAGAACAAAGCTTGAGGAAAAATCAAAGAAATGTACCTTTATTGAATATGGTGTTAATGATTTTGGTTATCACTTTTATGATTATGAAAAAAATAAAATCATTAGGAGCAAAGATGTCATATTCAATGAAAAGGTTCTGTATAAGGATTAGCTGCTGGAAAAGAAACAGGAAAAATAAAACAGAGAAGACATAGTGCTTGACGAGATTACAGAAAAAATGGTGGTGCCTGAAAATCATAATGATAAACAACTAGAACAACAACCACAACAACAACAAGCACTTTAAACACCTGAAAGTGGTGTTAGAAGATCTACCAGGATGAGTAGACACCCTGAAAGATACTCTCCTTCATTATATTATATATTGTTGACTGATTTTGGTGAACCAGAATGTTATGAAGAAGCACTGCAGGTGGAAACCAGGAAGAAGTGGGAGCAAGACATGAAAGAAGAGATGGACTCCTTAGCACATAACTAGACTTGGGACTTAGTCAGGTTGCCTGCAAGTAAAACAACATTGCAGAATAAATGGGTTTACAAGTTGAAGGAAGAATATGGAGGTAGAAAAAGGTATAAAGCTAGACTTGTGGTGAAAGGGTTTGCATACAAAAAGGGTATAGAATTTGATGAGATATTTTATCCTATTGTTAAAATGACTTCAATTAGAACTATTTTAAGTCTAGTAGCAGTTGAATATTTGCATATTGAGCAGTTAGATGTAAAGACATCCTTTCTCCATGGGGATTTGGAGGAAGAGATATATATGCAACAACCACAAGGATATGAGGTAAAAGGGAAGGAGAAACTAGTGTGTAGGTTGAAGAAGAGGTTGTATGGCTTAAAACAGGCTCCAAGGCAGTGGTACCTAAAATTTTACAAGTTTATGTCTGAACAAGGTTATACTAGATGTCACTCTGATCAATGTGTTTATCTGAAAAGGAAAAATGATGGCAACTATATTATATTGTTATTGTATGTAGATGACATGCTTGTTGCAGGTTCTAACATGTAGGAAATAAATGTGTTCAAAATAAAATTGGCAAACTCATTTGCAATGAAGGATTTGGGTGCTGTAAAACAAATCCTTGGTATGAGAATAAGTAGAGACAGAAAGAATCGCAAATTAACATTGTCTCAAAGTGAATACATAGAAAATGTGTTGAAAAGGTTTAATATGCAGAATGCAAAACTGGTTAGTATAAATTTTGCTAGCCATTTCAAACTTAGTAAGGAGATGTGCCCAAAGACCCAAAAAGACATGGATTATATGTCTAAATTTCCGTATGCATCAGCAGTTGGAAGCTTAATATATGCAATGGTCTGCACAAGGCTTGATATTGCACATGCAATGGGAGTTGTAAGAAGGTACATGAACAATCCAAGAAAAGAACATTGGATGGCAGTGAAACAGATTCTTAGATATTTGAGAGGTACCACAAATCAAGCATTATGCTTTGGTGGCTCAAAGATTTCTCTACAGGGATATGTTGATGTAGATATGGCAGGTGACAAAGATAATAGGAGGAGCAATACAGGATATGTATTTACTATAGGTGGAACAACTGTAAGTTGAGTCTCAAAACTGCAAAGTGTTGTTGCACTCTCAACAACAGAAGCAGAGTATGTTGCTACTACAGAGGCTAGTAAAGAAATGATTTGGTTACAAAGGTTTTCGGATGAGTTGGGTAAGAAGCAGGAGTTGGGTAGGTTATACAGTGACAACCAGAGTGCCATACATCTTGCAAAGAAATCTGCATTTCATTCTAAGACTAAGCATATATAACTCAAGTACCATTTCATACGGTCAGCATTAGAAGATGGACAGTTGAAGCTGGAAAAGATACACACTAGCTAGAATTCGATAGATATGCTAACAAAAGTTGTAACTAAGGGGAAAATGAGAATATTCTCAGTTTCAATTGGTCTTCAAGTATGATGAAGAACATGAGAAACATCCAGGTCCAAAGAGGAGTCATTATCTAGCAAATGAAGCAGTGGTGGAGTTGCTATAATCAGTCTCCAAGTGGGAGATTGTTGGTTGTGGAGCCTAATTATCTTCTGTATTCAAAAGGTTTCAGCCAAATGTATACCCTAGGAATATTGTACACCCCTCCATTATTCGGGGGGTGTGGGGGGGACCTGCCCCCCCGTGGGGGTTCAGGGGGGGCCACCCCCCCTAGGTGGGGGGTTTGGGGCCAGTGGTCCCGTGGTAGGGTTTTGGGGGCAGCGCCACTGAAGCTAAAAAATAGATGTAAGATTGCCTTGTAAAATGTTGTAATTTCGTAGTCAATCTGGGCCATTCATTAGGTAGAGATCTGACGGTAGAAGTTACGTTTATTTTAGGGTTTTTTTCCCTAGAAGGCAACCCCTAACTATATATGAGGTAATTGTATTGCGTTTATGTACATCTGTATTCTGAGTGAGGAAGAAAGAAGAGATTGAGAGCGAAGAGGGAGTTACAGCGGATCTGCTGTAGGTTGTATCTCTTCAGTTTGTTGGATAATATAAAAAGAAGGACTGGCTGTTCCTCTGTGGATGTAGCCCATCTATGCCTCTCTTGTTTTATGCATTTTTTGTGTTTATATTTCTGAGATATTTTATGTGTTCCATTGCTTTGTAATATATAATTTTCTAACATGTTGTGTAGAATAGCAGAAGTGCATAGATTGGGCTGCGAATTCTCCAGTCCTCATTAAGACATCCCTAGGGTGTGGAAACCTAGTTCCAGCACCCTCCCATACTACCTCTGGTGAGACTTAAGTCCGCGCTTTGCAGACTGTTGCCGAAAGGGCCGGTAGTACGGGATTTGTTTGGATAAAAACTCTTCCAAACTTGGGTCAGGGTCTAATAAGCCAACAACTCCCAACTATTCTATACACAATCCTAGGAGGCAGTGCTGAGTGCTGCCCATTGGAAATGTGCATTGCATAGTTCCAGCCAGCAAAATAGCTTGACTGATCTGTGCATTGCATAGTTTCAGTCAACAGTCAGCCTCTCTAGAATACGCACTATGCAGTTTGTGTCAACAGGGAGCCTCACTGGTAGCTGAGACTATGCAATGTGTAGTTTCTGCTCACAGTCTCCTAGCCTCCCAGAGTGACTGTTATGCAATATTGCATAGCAGTCACCAGTTTGTTACCCGATTGATTATTGAGTTGCTTTATGTTTTTTGGCTAACATTATCTTACCATGAGTGTCTTTTGTGTCTCCAAGTACCATAAGTTTTTGAGCATCTTCTCAGTAGAACAAGTATCATGGCCTGGAAGAAAGTTGGATCAAAAGACACAGTTAAAAGTACTACTAGAGATGTGGTTGAGCATGTGTCTATGAGCTTGCCCATGTGTTAGTGTCTATCGGTCCTGCCAGTCACGAGTGATCAAATGTACTCTTTCAAATTTTTTGATAGGGTTATTAGGTCAAATTGTTTTCAAATAAAATTTAATTCTTGGTCAGTTCTAGGTCATTACAACTCTCTCCTTTCTCAAGGTCAATCAATGCAATCTTGGTCTTGTCATCACTCCTTGTCAATAAAGAGTGTCTTGGTCATATCATCAATGATTCATATAGGGGTCATGTCATCACCTTATGTCATCATCATGGGAGTAGTAATAGGGAAAAATGATGCTCAAGGAGATTTCATCTTGTTTCAATGTCCTTATTCATATTTCATATGCCTCCCTCAACGTCCCTCATAAATCCCCTCATTCCCTATAAAACCCCTTTTTCCTTGGGAAAATCCTTAAATCCTAGCTTAATCGATTTTTCCTTGGAAAATTCGTACTCCATATTAATTCCCAAACTCTAGCCGAAATCCATTTTGAATTGCAAAACTCTAACGGAAAATCCATTTGATACATTAACTCTAGCTGCACCCATTAAAATATATTTAAATATCTTTAAAGGCTGGAGCCCACAATCGGCATATGTTACATGAAACAATAAAGAGTGCTCTAGACCCCTTCTTGAATGCGATTGAGGGATCCTGAATCAAACTAACCCATAGCATTAAGTCCCAGCCCCAGGCTCCCAATTATGATTAAGTCCCATCCCGCATTAAGTCCTGCAGTCAGTCCTATCTTGCAAAGTGGCCCTGCCCATCGATAAGTCCCGCCATTAAGACCCACAATGATATCTCGCAATTGAATCCTGTAGAGGTTTAGTCTTGTAGTGTTCATTCCCACATCCCACATGATATCCCACATCCCGCGATATCCTGCGTCCCGTATAATATCCCGCATCTCGCAAACACTCCCCATCCCGCAATAACTCCCACTCGTCCATAAACCCTGCGGAGATAAGTCCTGACCCCAGCTATGAATCCTAGCCCCAACGATAAGTCCCAACCCTTGCTATGAGTCCTGACCCCGACATTAAATCCTACTCCTGATTGCGATACGTCCCACCTCCCAGTGATCGCACTAGCTTTATGGTCCCACTCCCATGTACCCCTTCCCATTTTCGATTGTGATAAACCCTCTAGGATGTGATATCTTATGTATTGTAATGTGTAAATTTTCAGGTCCCACTTTTTTTGGTAAAACATTGAAAATTAGTGTAAAATACCCTTCTCTATATTGCAATTGTGATACAACACAGGCCCGTCTAGGATGCGATTACGATAAGGATCAATGGAAGAGGAAGAATCAGTCCCCCTGGCTCACTTATAATAGAAAAACGACAACAAAAGGGAGCCAACATTGCACACTAATTACAACAGTTTTCAGAACTGAATGCAGAAAAAATGGAATAACAACATAGTTCATCAGACAATAGGATTAACAAAAATGTCTATTTGAGGCTTTAGTTACACCAGAATGCCTAGAACAATACTAGAGCTTCGCAAAATGATATTTTAGTAGTTTTGATCTATTTTTATGAATTTTGTCACAAACCTTGAAATATGTTTCAAGATATTTTTCTGTAAACCATTGTATAAATAATTCAGATTTCAAAGTATTAGGGGTTGGACATCAGAGAGTTGAACTCTTGTAGCTTGTACTTCCTCACGTTTTACAAGAAATCAAAGTACAGTTGAAGTTATTATTCAGGAATTATTGTGTTGTGAGTTTGTGATAATGTTTTCTCTCTGTTATAGGTTTATATGAATGATATACAAGTCTCTTTTCCATATCTTCCTTATTTAGTTTTTTTCCTAAGAGGTTTTAAGCATAATTCTTTTAATGAATCTTTGTTTTGGTTAGGATGATCATTTTGTGTACTTAGTCCTATGATAAATGAATTCATGATTTCCATGCTCATTTTGAACCTTTTCTTTTCCACCCTACACTACATTGACAAAACCCAAAAGTATCACAAAGGCATACCTACCCTGATCCTCTATATCTCTTGCAACTGAAACCTTTGATCCTTTGGCCAAGTTTCTTTATTTTCACTCCTGATCTAACAAAATCCTAAATTTCAAAACCATAGAGCTGAAAATACCTAGCCTAATATCCTTTTCCCACTCCAGTCATATTTGGCTATGAGATTTAGGGAGATCCCTCTCTGGTTTAGTAGGGCTAGCTACTGAACACTAAGTGGTTTGAGGTTACCTCTTGTTATAGCACCATTTACCAATCTTGGTATCTATATGATGCTTGTTTATGGTGTAGGGAAACCCCTCCTTCCAGACTTGGTCAAAATATATAAAAAACAAAGTTTTATTCACTGTACAATACTTTTCCCTGAGCTAAAAGCGTGTACACATGGGTTAGTCAATACCCAACCTACGTATATGTATTAAAACACTTAAAAAAATTAAATTTCCTTAATTTTGGGTGGAGTTCATGGGTTCTACTTGTTGATTACCTCCTATTTCCCATGGCCCAACTGTTTCCCAACTAAAAAGCTAATTGGGAAAGGTATAAATAGACCTCTATGGGAAGGCCTTAAGAGGAGGAGAAGAGATAGAGTTATTATACTAATATTATCCCTGACTGAGTTTGATGAATCCCTATGCCTCATGCACTTCCGCACGCTTTAGGAAACCCCTTTTTCCATGATTATAGATATCATTCGTTTTGCTTGAGATATCATGGTGTTGGTGATGGAATAAGATTGTTGAAGGCTGGGATAGGACGAATTTGTAGGACAATTCCGCTTGGAGCCAGAGAAAGAATCAGGTGAATTCTCTCCATGTTATATATAGCTTACTGCAATAAAAGAAATGTTGTCTTTTTTCCGAAATTAACTATGTCTATGCATCAAATTATGTTTTAATTCATATAAGAATGGCGTTTTGATGTATGATTAATCATTTGTTTATATGATATAAAGTCAATTTCGTGAATATGCTTTACTTTTATACTACTATGTATGTTTGAATAGAATGATTTTTAGGTTTGAAGAACATCAGAAGTTGCAAAGGGCCTGAACCCTGTGGGACCTACTCGAACGAAGGAAATCTGGGTACGATCACTCTTACGTAGTTTGATAATATAAGCATATTTCCTGACCTATTTGAGTATTTCCTATTGTAGTTTTCTTCTGCTCTATTGGGGTTCTAACCCAAAGCCCTAGGGTGCTTTCAGCCAAAACAGAATTGGTGACTCCGCTAGGGATAACAATCTTGTTATTCCTAGTTTGGGTTGTTCATTCTCAATCAGGGATAAATCTTTGGTTTGCTTGCAGTTACAGTCTTATTTGGTCTACTAGAGTCCCAGGCCTCAAGTCTAATCTTTTGGATCAGACTTTGTTTTTTATTTTTTCTTGCAAAGCTTTGTATATGCTCTTTACTTTGTTTACAGTCGTGTATACACGCTTTTTTATATAAAGTGAACTCGCGTATACGTGAGTTTCCTGTGTCAAGAGCGCATGTGCATGTCTCTATGTTTGTACATAGTCACGTATGAAAATTATTGCATTGTTTTCTCAAATCTTTCAGCCTAGATAGATTTGTTGCCTAGTCTTTTCAGTCTCTGTGTGGTCAATTGCTATCTGAAGAATTTAATTATTCTACAAGCTTATTGTTTCGAAGTCTCTTCCTCATTGAAAAGATTTGGCCTAGATTTTCTTCTTTAGTGAGTTTGTAATTTGTGTTTTGGCACACAAGACTTCATCATGAAGTTCTTGATTGTTCTGGTCCTCCAAAACATGAGAATTTTTTCAGTTTCAGTGTCAAGCCCGGATTTCAAATCTACTTGCTTTACATTCCTTTTTTTTGTGGCCTCATATCTTTTCTTGCTTTTTTAAAGTCTTTTTGACGAATTTGGAAGTATTTCTTTCCTAGCTTCTTGGTCAATTTGTCAAACTCTTTGTTGCTCTTTGGGTCGTTTTTTACAAGTTGAAGTCTTTTTGCTCAAGTTTTCGTTCATTTTCGAGTTTGTAACTTGCAAAGACTTGTGCTATTTTTTGATCTTTTGTTTTTTAGTAGCATTTTGGTGATTTCAAAAAGTTGTTTTGGTTGCTTCTCTAAAAAAAAGCATCTCAAAAAACTTTGTTTTTGTTTTTCTTTTGCCAAGTTTAGTTTATGGTTTCTTTTTGTTGTTGAAAATGAATTGCGATCTTTTACAATTTTTCCTTCTTGTTTGGAGAGAATTTTGTGTTCAAAATTTGTATCCTCTTCAGTACTTAAGTTGGCTCATTGTTAGTTATAAACAATTGCTTTTTCTTTTTGAGTGTTATTTAGGATCTTGCATCTCCATTATATCTTGCATTAGAGTAGTTTGCATTGTTAAAGCATTCATAGTCTTTTAGTTTTTTGGCATGTGAAGTGTGTTTCATGAAAAGAAGAGAAAAAGTACTTCGCTTTGTAGAAGTTTTGTAGAACCCGTATATAGATCTCTTTTCATCAAGGAAAAAATCACTGCATTCATGTAGTTAGTTTTTCATTGATTTCTGTTGTGTCATACAAACATCATTGGTTTCACTCCCATCTTTACCCTTGACTTAAAGAAAAATAATTAAAATCAAGCGATTAATTAAAATAAACTAGAACTTTTATGTTGTCGTCAGAATACACCAACAAGTTTAGGTTTATTAGGGCCTTGGATTAGGCAAGAGGAGAGTTAACTCCCCAAGGCCGCTTAAAATTACAAAACATAGAAGTCTGATTAATGAGCAAAATCCAATAGCGTTAGGGAGACCGAGAAAGCTCCATAACTAGGAGTAAAGCATGAGGGAGAGTGAAGATAAGGATGAGAGATACCCCCTCTCTTACTTATTAGATCCCACCTCACGACTGTTCCGCTCGACTTTTGATACGAGTTAGTGACCATAGTTTCCTATCCTAGGGATCACATAGGTGGCTACGAAGGGGAATCTCATGGCACTTGAGGCTGGCATTGTATCACATTCAATAGTACTTCTGGAGGGTAACCTTGCGAAGCTTGGGTGCTTGCACCGACAAAAGCTGTTGTCTGGAGGTCAGTGTAACTGCCTCTGATACCTTTTCTAGTAGGCTTGGGGCATAATTACCTTAGTCTATTTTTGGAAGGCCCTTGGAAAGCCTTTGTTATTAATTTTCTTGTATTTTGGTGTTCAGTCCTAATCACCCAGAGCGGAAATACTCGAGATTTATTTGATTGCTGATATCTTTAGGGGATTTTTAGTTTGTTTTCTTTTCTCTTAGTCAGCCTAGCTTTATAATTTTTTGAGTCTTTAAGTAGATATTTTAAATAATTTAAAGTGGTTGATCAACCATCTTGATGTTCTAGGAGACTTCATGGACTATCACCTACAAGTCCTGAGCCTTCTCCTAGAAGGCATTAGAGCAATTTTGCCAGTGGTTTTCAACCAGTGGCAGTAGGCGCATCAGATATTGATCCTCCGCTTGTTGTCATTAATTCACAAGATAAACTTGGCACCAGTAGAGAGTTAGAGAGGAACACACCAATTCTTTCTTGAGTACTTTCTCAGTCAGAAGATAATATCGAAGTAGAAGAGGTTTCAGAGTTAGTTGTGGCTCTGAATTCTCCTCTTCCTCCTGATCATCCAGACATTCTGTTGTATGTCGGATCCCTGAATCATAGGCCTTCGAGCTAAGGTTTACACCCATCTATTCCTTCGATGACCACTACTAGAAGCATGGCATCTATGACGAGTGTTGAGAGTGTTTGGACTCCCATATCTGTATAAGGAGGAGGAACTATTTCCGTCCCTTCTATTACTCCCAGCATGGCTATATTTGGCTCTACTTCCATTCCATCAATGAGTGGAAGTTCTCAAGCTACTCCATCTGATTTTGGATTTACCCCTTATGGAATGTCGTCACATGCGATTCCTTCAGTTCCTTTGAACATACCATCGACCGCCCACATCCGTGATGAGTGGATCAGCTTCTTTTCAGGGTTTCCCATTTGGAAGTGGTCATATACCAAACTCCAATCTAATAGTAGGGTTAATGCCTTTTTACTTTACAGGTCAAGGTAATAGCCCATTCCAGAGTTGGTCAAAACCTACAGTTAGTGGGATAGGAGCTGGGAATCAATTCTATTTCGGCCAATAGGGAATGTGTTGTATTCTTTAGTTAATTCGTTTAAGAATTTTCCACCCTTTGTTAATGCATGGAATCCTTATCAGGGGTGATCAACTCCTTTTAACATTTTGTTAAGGGGTAACTTCACTGGTTATGGAGGATTTTCGGCAGGAATTGGTCAAACTCCAAATTTTGCTAGTCCACAAGGAGCAACTTTTGGTTCGGTAGGCCCTACGAGTTACTTCAGGAAACCTGGTGTTTTTCAAAATCTAGATCATTCTTTTTAGACCTTTAGGAACCCCGCTCGTACTAGATGGAATTCCCGAGGTCCAACATGAATCCCTTTTTTGGCCATGCTGAACTTGCAAGACTTAACTAAATTGACAAATGTTATGATTTGGTACAATCCGGCTTGCCCTCCGGTCCCAAATAAACTTCCCTCGAATATCCAAAAATTCGAAGGGAAGTAGTGGTGAAGATCTGAGAGACCACGCAACCACATTTCAGTTAAGGTGCTCATCCAACTCCCTGATAGATGATTTGATCAGGTTGAGGTTATTTTAGTGCACTCTAACCAGAAATTTGGCCAAATGGTATATAGAATTTCCAGGGGGAACCTATACTTCTTTTTTTGATTTGGCTAATGTCTTTTTGAACCATTTTCAGTTGTCTGTCCGATATGAATCCGGAACTGAACTTCTGGCTAACTTTCAGCAAGACACCGCAACTCGCATTTTGGATCACATATAGGCATGGAGGAGGAGGAAAATGCTTATCAATGCTGAAATCTCGCTAGAGTTCTTTCTAGAATGGTTTCTCAAATCATTACAACCTGAGATCTCAAAGGATGTGTCTCTCTTCGGTGTTTATACGAAAGAGCAGGCCATTTTTGGAGCTCAGCAATTGGAACTAATATATTCTCAATCTAGGGTTCTTCAGAAAATTCTACCTGGAGCTCCTAGATCTAAGGTCAATTTAGCCAAATTGAAACGAGGTCCTCATGCCGATGGTATAGTCGGATCGATTGATGTTATCGTGGTGAAACTATTGAATCAATTACAACATTTGTCTCTATAAACTACTTCTTCTACCCAAGTAGCACCATCTGTACCTACACCTTCCCAACCTACCTCTATAAATTCCATCTAAACCACTAACCCCAAAGGCAATCAAAAATCTGATGGGAAGGGGAAGGGACGAGGTAAGAAGAAGAACTAGGAATGAAAAGGCAATGCAAACAAACCTGACAATAATGTCGGAGAGAGTAGGAAAGAGTCCAAGAAAAAGGTAAAGTTTTCATGCAAGTTATGTAATGGAGATCATCTAACTCACCTGTATCCTAAGATGCAGGATGCTCAACACTTATTAGTACAACAAGGGTCCTCTAGCTCCCAAGCTGCTTTGACTAACCCTTTTCCCCAAGGGTAGCAATTACTTGCTAGCACGAATTCTAATGCTGGTACCTCTGCCAGGGCAACCAGGAAGGGGAAAATTCGTCAAATGTTTATATGATGAGCTCTCATATCGATGTCACTATGCGAGCACGTGATTATGGTGAATCAGAAACATCTAAGGCTAAATCTGTTCCCGAAGCCACAAAACCACTTCATATTGAGCAGCCCTCTATTGAGTCTATACCTCAGATACTAAAAAAGCTCCGTAAAGTGATCAACTATTAACCCTAATGCTAAGGTAGCCCAGAACTACTTGATTGTAGAAGATCTAGCTCAAAGTGTTGGCATTATGATTCAAGTGTTGTCCTTGATGGCAACTCACTCAGAGGTTGGTACAGGTGCTCAGAGGTTGGTACAGGTGATGGCAACTTAATCAGAAGACAGATCTTAGTACAACATGCCAAGGAAGTTCATATACACAGGTTAGTTAAGCCCAAGTCGCGTGTACACGCTAGTTGGATTCAGAAAAAGCGCGTGTATGTGGAAAAGTACCTTTGGTCCATGGTGGTTAGTCCTTGGAAGTTGTGCCTATGATTTCGGACCATTGTGTCTCGACGGGCGTGTCGATCCCTAGTTTTGAAGTTGATGGTATTGTGTTACTATGGTTTTGGCTCTTGGTATTGAGCAAGGCCTAAGGCTATATAAGGAGAAGAAGATCACTAGGCAAAATTATCTTTCGACAAGGCTTGAATATCTAAGAGAGAAAGAGATCTGATATGCAGGGTCTGGGTTGCTTGATATGAGCTAAGGAGAAATCACATCGGTGGATGGAAGACTAGATCTAAGGATAAATCGGGATCTAATGGTTTGAAATGCACTATTATGATTGATTATGCGTATTTCTAAATCTGCATACTGTCGCAATATTATGTTTTGGATCTAACTGATGTCTGGTACAGCTGCAAGTTGAGAGAATCTATTTTTAGATCTGTACGCAGGTTGGATTAGGTGAAAGCGCGTGTATACGCGGGTTTCGCTCATTGAAGTAGCGTATATCTCTTAAAGCTTGATTTTTGGGTTTGCAGTTGGATCTGACTGTTATTACAGAGTTCTGTAGACTGCTCTGTGTTCTGGTATCTGGTGATTGACAGGGTTCAGTGGTTCAGTGATTCAAAGTTTGATAATACTAGTATTGGTTGTTTTATGCTTCATTGATCTGTTGTGAAAGTTGAATGAATTGGGGTCTACAGATTGTAATGTTGTGCTTCAGGAATATCCAGTCTGAAAATGTATGAAAGGTGGTACCTGAAGGAAAGAAGATTGTAGGTCAGCACCTACGTACTAGTATCTTGGCTAGTACAAAAGCAAAGGGGGTTGGAGCTCCCTTCCAAGGAAGTTTGGAGAACGAGAGAAGGTTGTAGCCTTCTGCAGGTTGTAGCCTGCGTACTGGTATAAGGCTGCACCAGTACAAAAGATTGTAAACTGAAGTTTCATATTAAAGAAAGATAGAGACAACTTGCAGCAGGTGGTTTTCACCCACATTGGGTTTCCACCTTATATCTTGGTGTTCATGTGTGTGGCTTTTTGATCTGTTCTGTTATACTGCACCTGCTTACTGTTAATGTGCTGAATAATGTCCTGATGAACTTAACTGAAGAATAAGCTAACTAAATTATGAGTTTTCTTCTTATACGCTGTTTTATTTAGTCACAGTAGCGTGTACACGCTGGTTCACCTAACTGAAGTAGCGTATATGTTTTTGAGCATTGAAAAAGTTTGATTGATCTGATAATACTGATTCACCCCCCCTCTCAGTATTATTTCCAACAATTGGTATCAGAGCTGGTCCTTCAGAGAAGCTTGATCGCTTGAAGGTAGATCATTCATCATGAGCAACTACGAGAAAGAAGCATCAATCAGGCCACCGATTTTTGATGGGACAAATTTCAATTATTGGAAGGTAAGAGTTACTGCATATCTTCAATCTCTTGGTACAGAAGTTTGGAACATTGTAGAAACAGGCTATGCTTTTCCTTCAGCTACTCCTACAGATCCAGCTGAGAAAAAGCAGTATGAAACAAATGCAAAAGCAGTCAGTACTCTATTAGGAAGTATATCCCAAACAGAATTCATGAAGGTCATGCACTTCAAATCAGCAAAAGAGATATGGGACAAAATGATCACTAGCTATGAAGGAGATGAACAGGTAAAGCAAGCTAAACTTCAAACTCTCAGGATTCAATATGAGACTCTCAAGATGTATAATGATGAAAGTGTGGCTAATTATTTTCTTCGGGTAGATGAGATTGTTAATTGTATGAAAAATTTGGGTGAAGAAATAAAAGAGACTATAGTAGTTCAAAAGATTCTAAGATCATTATCCCCCAAGTTTGAATCTAAAGTATCTGCAATAGAAGAAAAAGAAAATCTCCGTGTTCTCACTATGTCTCAGCTACATGGAATTCTAACTGCTTATGAAATGAGAAAGGGAGGTCCATCTGACAGAAGGGAAGCTGCTTTTAAGGCATCAGGAAAAGAAGATTACTATGAAGCAAGCCATGTTCCAGAAGAAGAGGAAGAAGAATCAAATTTTGTCAGAAATCTTCAAAGGGGTTCTGGAAGGTTCAGAGGTAAGCTACCTTTCAAATGCTTTGCTTGTGGAAGAGTAGGTCATTATGCTGCAAAATGTCCTTATAAGGATAAAGGAAAGGAACCTGCTAGATGGAACAAGAAACAAAGTGCAAATAAGAAAAGCTACTACACCCATGAAGATAGTGATGGCTTATCAAACAGTGATGAAGATGAACAAGGTAATAAATATAAACTGTTAATGGCATTTGAAGATGATGATTATGAGGATGCTGTAGATGTGGATAATCTCTATAATGAAATTACTAGACTCAAGAGATGCATAGAAGAAAAGAGTGTGATCATTGATGCTTTGCAATTTCAAATTGATGAAAAGGAAAAACATCTTGAAAAACTAGAAGGTGAAATTGTTGGTCTCAGAAAAGAAATTGAGAAAACAAAAGCTATTAATCTTAAGCTTGTCAAAGGATCTGAAACTTTGGATGAGATTATCAATGTGCAGCGGTCTCCTCTAAACAAGACAGGTTTGGGCTATAATGGAGAAACCTCTCAAGCATCCACCTCAAAAAGTTATCTTGATGCAGCAAGAAGAAATGAGCAGAAGAACAATGAAGATAATCAGGTAAAGCAGGGACGAATTACAAACAGAAACTATCAGGGACAATCCTTCTTAAGGGTGAACAAAAGCTACAACCAACCACAGGTAAAATCTTCTCAGTTTGGCTCAAGAATAGATGAAAATAGAAATTACAATCAGTTGGCTGGTAGATTCAATAACCGCAGAAGCTTCTTCAATGGACAATGCTTTTCTTGCCATAACTTTGGTCACAAAGCAGCTCAATGTGTTGCATATAAAACGATCATGACTAGGGAAGCTCAAAAACAAAGAAGTATGACAGGGATTACAAAAAGGACCTATAACAACTTTTCGGTTCTTGAAAATGAAGTTGAATGTTCTATTTGCAATAATTTTGGTCATAAAGACTCTGAATGCAGGAGCAGGTTTCAGGAGAAAAAGGAACAAGCCACGAGCACCAAAACATGGAGAATAAAGGAACCTCAAACAGAAAGATGTGGGATAGCATTTTATGCAGAAGGACAGGAAAATCTATGGTACATTGACAGTGGATGTTCAAAACATATGACAGGTGATAAAGAAAAACTTGAATCTTATTCTACTTTAGAAAAGGGAAAGAAAGTTTCTTTTGGAAATGATACTCCTGCAACTATAAAAGGAAAAGGTATTGCTCCTTTGAAAGAAAAGGTCAAGGCTGGAAATGTTTTGTATGTTGATGGATTGAAGCATAATCTACTAAGTGTCAGCCAGATGTGTGATCAAAAAACCGAAGTTATTTTCAGATCGAATGGATGTCTTGTTCGTGATCTTGATACAGGTAAAACAGTTCTCAAAGGCAAAAGAACTCCAAATAATCTGTACACATTTGAAGAAGGACAACAACAATGCTATCTTAGCAAGGATGAAGAGCACTGGTTATGGCATCGAAGGTTGGGACATCTAAGCTTCTCACAAATAAGGAAAGCATGCAAATATCAGGCAGTTCGCGATCTTCCAGATATCAAAATTCCAGACAACACCATATGCAAATCTTGTCAGTTTGGAAAACAAACCAGAACTAACTTTCCAGAGAAGGAAGGATCAGCTAGCTTGCCTCTTGAGCTAGTCCATACAGATGTATGTGGTCCATTTAGGAAAAGGACACCTCGAGGAGAAGAATATCTGATCTTATTCATTGATGATTTCTCAAGGTTTGTTTGGTTAGGGCTTATGAAGCACAAAGATGAAGCATTCGAAAAATTCAAATCCTTCAAAGCATTGGCTGAAAATGAATCAGGACACAAAATTAAGTGCCTCAGATCTGACAGAGGTGGGGAGTTCACATCAAATGAATTTTTCGATTTCTGCGATGAACATGGGATAAGAAGAGAATTCTCTACAGCTAGAACTCCTCAGCAAAATGGGGTCACGGAAAGAATGAACAGAACTATCCAACAAATGGCTCGTGCTATGCTCGATGAATCAGGTACTCCTGCAACCTTCTGGGGTGAAGCTGCACATGCTGCTGTTATTATTCTTAACAAAACAAATGTCCGAGTAAACAGCACTCAAACACCTCATGAGCTTTGGAGTGGTAAAACTCCTTCCGTGAAGCACTTCAAAATCTTTGGGAGCAAATGTTATATTAAGAACACTGATGAGCAACTTGGCAAACTTGAACCAAGAGCAGATGAGGGCATTCTTCTTGGTTATTCTCCACATAGCAAAGCATACAAGTGCTACAATAAAAGACTTGGCAAAATTGTTGACAGTATTGATATAGTGGTTGATGAAAAGGGATATATTCCTAGGCAAGTTCATCATGAAGACATTGAAGAAGATGAAGGTTACTCTCAAAGGCGAAATGATGAAGAAGAAGAACCTCAAGAAGAAGAAGAATCTCAAGAAGAACCAGAGGAGCAGACAAGAATAGAAGAGAAGACTCCATCCAGATATGTTCAAAAGAATCATCCAGAAACTCAGATTATGGGGCAGAAAGAAGCAGGAGTACAAACAAGAAGGACACTTGCAGAAGCTTCAAGCTACTTGGCATTACTCTCCTCCACTGAACCACAAAATGTGAAAGAGGCATGCAAAGATGAATGTTGGGTCAAAGCAATGGATGAAGAACTTGAGCAAATCGAAAGGAACAACACTTGGGAATTAGTTCCTAGACCAAAAGATAAGAATGTAATAGGAACAAAATGGGTCTTCAAGAATAAATTAAATGAAAATGGAGAAGTAATTAGAAACAAGGCCAGACTTGTTTGTAAAGGGTATGCACAGCAAGAAGGAATAGATTTTGAAGAGACCTTTGCTCCTGTGGCAAGACTTGAGGCTATCCGAATGTTCCTTGCTCTCTCAAGCTTTCAAAACTTCAAGGTATTTCAAATGGACGTGAAATCAGCCTTCCTGAATGGAGACTTAGAAGAAGAAGTATATATTGAACAGCCAGATGGTTTCATTCTTGGGAATGATCCAAACCTTGTATGCAGATTGAAAAAGGCACTCTATGGACTCAAGCAAGCTCCAAGGGCTTGGTACTATCGGTTGGACAAATATCTTCACCAACAAGGTTTTTCAAAAGGATCAGCAGATAGCAATCTCTATATAAAAGTTGAAAATAACAAATTGCTAATTCTTGTTGTTTATGTAGATGATATTATTTTTGGCAGCAATGAAGAGACTATGAGTCAAAACTTTGCCTTGGTTATGCAGAAAGAATTCGAAATGTCACTTCTTGGAGAATTGACATATTTTCTTGGATTGCAAATCCAACAAAATGAAGGAGGTATCTTCTTGTCTCAAACCAAATACCTCAAACAGATCTTGAAGAAGTATGGCATGGAAGAGTCAAAGCCAGTATGTACACCCATGGTTACAGGATGCAGCCTCAGTGCAAATGATGAATCAGCAGCAGTTCACCAACCCACTTATAGATCCATGATTGGGAGTTTGCTTTATTTGACAGGTACTCGACCAGATATTACACATGCAGTAGGAATGGTTGGAAGATTTCAAGCCAACCCAAAGGAAACTCATCTTCAGGCAGTCAAAAGAATCTTCAAATATCTTCAAGGGACCCAAAACTATGGCTTATGGTATCCTAGAAATACAGATCTCACTCTTCATGCTTACACAGATGCAGATTGGGCTGGAAGTGTGGATGATAGGAAAAGCACAAGTGGTGGCGCTTTCTTCATGGGTTCCAGATTAGTATCTTGGTTCAGCAAGAAACAGAGTTCGATTGCCTTATCTACAGCTGAAGCAGAATATGTGGCTGCAGCATCTTGTTGCACACAACTTCTTTGGATGATGCAGACCTTGCAGGACTTTCAAATCACTTGCACTCCACCCGTCTCTATCTTATGTGATAATACAAGTGCAATCAGCATTTCAAAGAATCCAGTCATGCACTCAAAGACCAAGCACATACCAATCAAGTACCATTTTCTTCGGGAACAAGTGCTTGAGCAGAAGGTCAAGTTGGAGTATGTTCCTTCTAAGGAACAAGTTGCTGATATTCTCACAAAACCACTGCCCAGGGAAACTTTTGAATATCTCAGACAAAAGCTGGGAGTAGTTGATGCTTCATCCTGCTGTTGAAGCTTGACTGTTCTACAGAAAAGTTGGTATACGCGAGTTGCGTAAGGGATATCCGCGTATATACGCCGATTTATGGTGGGAAAGTCGCGTGTATGGTGTACGCATGTTGCAGGCTTATGTCTGCGTCCATACGCTGTTTCATGCAGGAGAAATCGCGTATATGAAGTTTTGAACAGCAAGGGCAAACTCTGGAGTTCTGAACAGCCATGGGTATGTCAGAATTCTTCAGGCACGGTTTCAGGGGATGCAGCAGGCACAGGTTCAGGGGGAGCAGCTTAAAAGTCTCATAAAGTATTGTTGGCATTCCGATGTTTTGGTTGTTGATTTCAAGAAAAGGAGCTCAGAAAGAAATCCTGGTTGCTGATCTAAAAAGATGTTTATCATATGCTGCTGGTGATTGTCATAAGTCTTGATCTAGATCTGTTGTCTCTATGTCATGTATCTCTCTTGTGATATCTCTTTTATGGTGTCAAGGTCATGTAACGGCCTATGTTGGTTTCCCCACTATGCCTGGGATGAATGCTGTAATATAATTGGTTGTTCCTGATATGTCCCCTCTTGGTAGGGAGTATGGATGTATGTATTGAGTCTTTTGGTGAGGTCCCTTATGGTGTATAAGTCTTGGTTCTTGTTGAAGAACATCTTTTGCAGATCTGGCCTACTGTCAGGGGGAGAATGAGTCAGCACAGCCAAGCAGAGGTATCAGCATGTCCTCAGGGGGAGCACAGCCCTTTGCCCTTGATGTCAAAGGGGGAGAGTGACTTGGTGTGGTGGTTGCCATCAAGTCCAAAGGGGGAGATTGTTGGCATTATGATTCAAGTGTTGTCCTTGATGGCAACTCACTCAGAGGTTGGTACAGGTGCTCAGAGGTTGGTACAGGTGATGGCAACTTAATCAGAAGACAGATCTTAGTACAGCATGCCAAGGAAGTTCATATACGCAGGTTAGTTAAGCCCAAGTCGCGTGTACACGCTAGTTGGATTCAGAAAAAGCGCGTGTATGTGGAAAAGTACCTTTGGTCCATGGTGGTTAGTCCTTGGAAGTTGTGCCTATGATTTCGGACCATTGTGTCTCGACGGGCGTGTCGATCCCTAGTTTTGAAGTTGATGGTATTGTGTTACTATGGTTTTGGCTCTTGGTATTGAGCAAGGCCTAAGGCTATATAAGGAGAAGAAGATCACTAGGCAAAATTATCTTTCGACAAGGCTTGAATATCTAAGAGAGAAAGAGATCTGATATGCAGGGTCTGGGTTGCTTGATATGAGCTAAGGAGAAATCACATCGGTGGATGGAAGACTAGATCTAAGGATAAATCGGGATCTAATGGTTTGAAATGCACTATTATGATTGATTATGCGTATTTCTAAATCTGCATACTGTCGCAATATTATGTTTTGGATCTAACTGATGTCTGGTACAGCTGCAAGTTGAGAGAATCTATTTTTAGATCTGTACGCAGGTTGGATTAGGTGAAAGCGCGTGTATACGCGGGTTTCGCTCATTGAAGTAGCGTATATCTCTTAAAGCTTGATTTTTGGGTTTGCAGTTGGATCTGACTGTTATTACAGAGTTCTGTAGACTGCTCTGTGTTCTGGTATCTGGTGATTGACAGGGTTCAGTGGTTCAGTGATTCAAAGTTTGATAATACTAGTATTGGTTGTTTTATGCTTCATTGATCTGTTGTGAAAGTTGAATGAATTGGGGTCTACAGATTGTAATGTTGTGCTTCAGGAATATCCAGTATGAAAATGTATGAAAGGTGGTACCTGAAGGAAAGAAGATTGTAGGTCAGCACCTACGTACTAGTATCTTGGCTAGTACAAAAGCAAAGGGGGTTGGAGCTCCCTTCCAAGGAAGTTTGGAGAACGAGAGAAGGTTGTAGCCTTCTGCAGGTTGTAGCCTGCGTACTGGTATAAGGCTGCACCAGTACAAAAGATTGTAAACTGAAGTTTCATATTAAAGAAAGATAGAGACAACTTGCAGCAGGTGGTTTTCACCCACATTGGGTTTCCACCTTATATCTTGGTGTTCATGTGTGTGGCTTTTTGATCTGTTCTGTTATACTGCACCTGCTTACTGTTAATGTGCTGAATAATGTCCTGATGAACTTAACTGAAGAATAAGCTAACTAAATTATGAGTTTTCTTCTTATACGCTGTTTTATTTAGTCACAGTAGCGTGTACACGCTGGTTCACCTAACTGAAGTAGCGTATATGTTTTTGAGCATTGAAAAAGTTTGATTGATCTGATAATACTGATTCACCCCCCCTCTCAGTATTATTTCCAACACAAAGTCCTTGTGCTATGTTAGCATTGGAGGTACTCCAGTCATGCCCTACTCAGAGAAGTGATTTGCTTTCAGAAAACGGTGGAGTAGACCCAAAGAATTACTTAGTGCTCACTTTTGATATGTTGAATGTCAAAAAGAGACTTCCTCACCATATGGCCTTCTAGATAAAGTCCACATACCAAAAGACCAATATTTTTTGGACTGTTATAGATGAGAGAGCTTCCACATGCATGATGTCTATGTCATGTTGGAAGGCCATTGGATCACCTTCAGTTGTTTCTTCACCAACTATTTTGATGACATTTGATGGACATTCTCATAGGCCACATGAGATTATCCCAGCCTTTCCTATCTATGTTGGGGGAGAGGTAGTGAATATTGAGGTAGAAATCATCGATGTGAACCTGGATTATAATCTCCACTTAGCAGGAATTGGATTTACGAGATGGATGCCATAGTTTCATCATTATTCTGCATCCTTTGTTTTCCTCATGAGGGGAGGATTGTTAGAGTTGATAAGTTAGATATTCTCCAAGTGACTCTCACACAACTTCGGATTCTACAGTGCCATTAGTGGACAATCCCTGTCAACCTATTGAGAAATTAGGATCTGGGATGTACTCTTCGTTAATGGGTATATTCAACCTCCCTGCCCCTACGGCTAGAATTAATGCGATTTCATCCTCTAGGGGACCTTATCGGAAAGAGTTCTTTTGAACTCATTATTTTTCGGACCCTTGGCCCTTACCTTCATCTACTAACACATTAGATGGAGGGTAGGTCAATGGAATGAAATTTCCCATGTTTGCAGTGGAACTCACTTATCAATCTATCATAAACTTTGCAGACAACCGTCCCACTCCTTTATCACTAGAGGAGTTAGATGGCGATGTGGCTCCAGCTTGGACCCTCGATTCTACTTCTGCTTTGGATTGCTTGGATATATTATTACAATCTGAAGAAGCAATTTTGGAAGAAATGATGGGTGTGGATCGACCATGGGATGATTTACATCATGGTTCATATTTTCTCCCTCCATTGTGTGAAGTTGAATCTAGTTTGTCCAATTTGTCTACTAGTGATGTTTATACAGTTTCAAACCCTTTGGCTCTAGCACAATTTTTTGCCGAAGTTAACATGTCAGTTATCTCACGAACTGTACCTGTGAACATATCTACGAATCCTAACGTAATCGAAAATGTCTTCATCGGAGCTGACTGTTCCCCTAAAGAAATTCAAATCTACACTGATATCTTCAAAGAATTTCGAGATGTGTTCGCTTGGTCATATGAGGAAATGCTTGGAATTTATCCATCTATAGTCCATCATGAGATCAAGACATATGAAAACACCAAACCTATTCATCAAAAACTTCGACTTCTCAACCCTCTGAAAATAACAACTATTAAAGCTGAAGTTGAAAAGCTGCTTAAGGTGCATTTCATATACCTCGTTCCTCTAACTGAGTGGGTTTCCAACCCAGTCCCAGTAGATAAGAAGCAAGGAATGATCCAAGTATGTATTAACTTTAGGGATTTAAATAAAGCTTGTCCAAAATACAATTACCACATGCCTTTTATTGATCAAATTGTTGATGAATGTGTAGGTAATGAAATTTTTTCGTTCATGGATGAATTCTTTGGTTACAATAAAATTAATTTCCGTCCAGAGGATCAACACAAGAAAACCTTTATTTTTCCTTGGGGCTCATTTGCATACAAGAGGATGCCTTTTGGCCTTAAAAATGATGGAGCTACTTTTTAGCAGGCCATGTCTTATGCTTTCCATGACATCAAACATGTTATTGAATAATACTTGGATGACCTAGTTGCTTGTTCTAACAAGAGAATTGATCATCCCAGGCACCTTTTGTTATTCTTTGAGAGATGTCATTTTTATAAAATCCGGTTGAATCTGAATAAGTGTGTTTTTACGGTCACATTTGGTCGGCTATTAGGATTCATTGTATCAACTGAAGGGATTCGAGTTGATCTTTTCAAGGTTGAGGCAATAATTCAGTTGCCTCCCCCGTCTTCCATTCGTCAACTTCAAAGCCTCCAAGGAAAGGTAAATTTCTTGAGGAGATTTATAGAAAATTACGTGAGATTACCAAAGGATTTATGCATTTTCTTAAGAAAGGAGTTCCATTTTTATGGGATGATTTTGCGCAATGAAATTTTGATGCTTTGAAAAAAGAATTAACCTCTACTCCATTATTGAGTCCACTAGATTATGGTAGAGATTTCCTTTTGTATCTCGCTGCAGCAGGATCAACCATCGGTATGGTTGTGGTTCAGGAGGATGATTCTCTCAATAAGCATGTAATCTACAACTTGAGTCGAGGCTTAGTAGGACCTGAGCTATGCTATTCTCCCGTCGAGAAATTGGCCTTGGCGGCTGTCCATGCTGTTCAACGGCTTCGTCATTACATTCTGCTTCGCAAAACGTTTTTCTTAGCAGCTGTCAATCCTTTCCAGTTTGTCCTCAGTAGGCGAGTGATTGGGGGCAAGTATAATTGATGGATTTTTATTTTGAAAGAGTTTTATCTTGAATTCTTGTCAGCTAAATCTAAGAAGTCATTAGTTTTTGTGGAATTGATTTTTGAGTTGCCTTGTGAGGAAGCTATTGTTTATGAGGAAAATTTTCCCGACAAACATTTATTCCTCATTTCTTCATAGGATACTTGGTATGGAGATATCATTATATATCTCCAGAATTCGAAGTTTCCACCTGCATTCTCCAACAATGAGTGTTGAACGTTACATCACCTTGCCAAAAACTATGTTATTATAAGTGATGCATTATATCGCAGATGGGTTGACTTAATCCTTAGGCGTTGCTTAACTTTGGAAGAAGCCGAGTCAGTACTTAATGATTTCCACAGTGGAGCTTGTGGCATTCATCTATCAAGGCTTGCAACAACCCATAAAATTTTGCGAGCAGGCTACTTTTTGCCTTCAATTTTCAAAGACTGTATTGAAGAGGTCAAACATTGCCATCCTTGTCAAGTTTATACTCAGAAAATTCCATGCATCCAGCTCCACTTTTTCCTGTTATCACTGTCAGTCCATTTACGAAGTGGGACATTGATTCTACTACTTGTAATCTACCTTCGACAAGGAATCACAAGTACACCATTGTGGCTGTAGACTACTTTACGAAGTGGGTTGAGGCTATGCCTACTTTAAAAAACAATAGTGAGACAACAGCCTTGTTTCTCTTCAACCAGGGTATTTCACGATTTGGTATCCCAAGAGATATTGTCACTTCCAAAATCAACTGATGACCGCATTGGCTCTCAAGTTGAGCTTTCAGTAGGAGAATTCATCTCCATATTATCCTCAGGCCAATGGGTAGGTTGAAGCCATGAATAAATCCCTTAAGACCATCCTGCAAAGGACAATTGATAAAACTCGATCCAATTAGCACATCATGTTATATCCGGCACTTTGGGCATACCGAACCTCAGTTAAGACTGCCACTGGTTTTACTCCTTTTTAACTAGTTTACGGGTTGGAAGCTATCTTGCCCATCAAATGTGAAATTCTGTACCTTAAGCTAGTTGTAGAACTTCTTCTAGAGACATCTAGTCTCGAAGAACGCCTTGTTCATTTGGAACATCTTGATGAGTAGCGTCGAGATGCAGCCATACTAAATGAAGCCCATAAGAAGAGTATTAAAACTCAATATGATAAAGTTGTCTGTCCTCAGGTTTTTTCTGAAGGTGACATTGTATTAGTCTATGACCAAGACAAAGATGCCCTGGGGGTAGGAAAGTTCAAATATATGTGGTAGGGTCCCTCTATAGTCAAGCGTGTTTTGAAAAAAGGGGCTTATGAATTAATTGGCTTTGAAGGGAACAAGCTAGCAGAGCCTAAAAATGGGCTCTACCTTAAGAAGTATTTTTCTTAGGCTTCGACCGAGCAATTTCATGTGTGTATATATTGTATCTTTGTAAATATCTGTTTGGATTTTTCTGATATCGATATTTTTTGATCTGCTTTGGCAGGAATTGATGGAAGATTCGATATATTTCAAATTTGGTGATGGTGCATGTAGGCACACTTGAAATCTTGCTTTCGTGGCTTGGGTGATTTATTATCCATCTAGCCAGTTGATGGTGTTGAGGGGAGTATGTATTGGCCCTGATTCGAACAACATTGCCAAGTATACTGTCGTTCTTAATTTACTATCCTAAGTATTATCTTATGGGATTGATTCATTAGAAGTTTATCTAGACTCACAACTGGCAGTGTCGTATTTAAATAACACTTATCGGGTTCACGATCCTTATTTATATCACCAATTTTTGAGAGTGAGAGTGTTGCAACGATCATTTATTTATATCACATATGTTCACATTCCATGATCTAAGAATTCATTAAAAGACTTTATTGCTAATCAAGTATTAGATTGGTACATTAATCATTCATCAAGTCAAATAACATCAAAAAAATCATATATATATATATATATATATATCATAAAATCGCCTGCATATAGATGGAGTGTTAAAAAATAATATACAAAATTGGGACAAGATGCCCTCAAAATTTGGGCTTATGCCCATAATCATGTCTAGTCATACATAGATATATCTATCAAGGTGGCTCAGGATGAGTGGTTAAAAAGTTAACCACAACGTTGGCTACATGCCGAAGTATCTGGACCTAGTCCTGTGGTACCCCTACCACACGGTGCTGCATCTCCTCAGGCAGATGGTCTACAGCTATCATAGGTACCTGGTGAGTTAGTCTCACCAAGTTTCTCTGAACATCATAAAGGAATCTCTCTGTCTTGGCTGCCATCTCTTTAGCCCCTGTTTCGTGATGCCTATGCCTCAGAAATCCATCAGGTCTCACTGGACCCACATCTGGAACATGGTCATTATATTTTGTGAGTATTTTGTCTCATCAAAAATATTATTTTTTTTAAGTTCATTTCATATTAAAAAGTCCATTAAAAAAAAAAAAACTCACAAAAGCTAAAAAATTGTTACCTATGTCTCCCCATGCCGCATTTGGTGGTAACACCAAGTCTCGATCTCCTCGGAAATCCATGTCGACATATTGGTAGTCATTGACCGCGATGATCTGTTGATCCCACCAGGTGAAAAACTCATCATCAAAGGTCGTTCTGGGCGCATCACCACCCCTAAGGCACTTCATTAGGTCTGCCCATCTACCCATTCGTGGATCTCTAGGGCTGGTGATGGACACTGATACTTTGGGACATAGCCCAGGTACCTTCTCGAAGAAGAATGAACACAAGATGGTTCCATATCCAAAATTGTTCATTTGACCCTTCTATATAGAGTTCAATTGACTCTTCATGTTAGTCAGAAGAGGCATGGACCAGTCAAATACTATGGTAAGACATTCCACTACCAGGCTCATAGATACTCATGACGCTTGATGGAGGGAAGCTGACCCATTTACATGTGCAATGGTAAATATAAAAATCCTCAAGGGTAGACTTTCCACATGTTTGATTGGAATTTGACTCCCAATCTTCTCTAGATGTCCAAGATAACATATATGGACATAGTCTTCCACCGAAAGACTACCTCTTGTCCTGCCTGTCGAGTGCACGACCTCCCCTCTTTTGGAGAGACCTGTAATGAAATAGATATCTTCGACCTCAATCTGTAGAGGCATCTGGTCGATCATGAAAACGTCATCCTCTGCACTCTAGTAGTGGATCAAAAGTTATAGCAAGCATGTATTGTCTTTCATATTTGGCATTTTGAAGAATTTGAGTAAGCCACATCCTCTCAGAGCATCCAATGCATTTTGATCATTCATTACCTCATTATCTATGGCGGTATGCTCTCTTTCCGTCCAAGTGATAGTCATCCTGCAAAAAATTGAAGTTTCAACTGTTAATTTATATGTTAAAACTTTAATTTGCATACACGTGGGTTCCCTTTACACACAATCACGTGTAGGGCTATCGTATACATGGGTTACTCACATCCAACCCACGTGTATGCAGAGTTGAATTTTTGGGCATAGTTTCCCACGAAAAAACTTTGATTATTTTTTTAAAACTATCATAAAGCATTACAAGTAAGATTTGAGGATTACTTGGAGACTTTAGGGTGATTCAAATGGTCCAATTGTTCAGAGGAAAGCTTGATTAGTTTTGCTCCATAACTCTTTGCTCCAAATAGAAATGAAAAAGCTGTGAGTCCAAAAGTCATTATATATCTTTGAAATTGCAAAATATTTTTTCAAAAATCGATTTTTGTCTCATGGATTTTTTGACCTATGTGCTTGGATTGTCGAGAGTGGGTTTTTTTTACAGGAAATTTTCGAGACTTCTTTGAGATGTTGTTTCGGTCCCATGACTGCTGGCCCATCATGGTAGGTATCACTCTCTCATTGACATTTAGGTTAGGGAAAACCATTTTCCGTTGTATCTTGCATACTAGCCTCCATTCAGTGATAAATTAACCGTGGGGTCGACCACATCGTATCTTGGTCAGCAAACCATTTTCACTCACCAATTTAAAAAACAAATCATGAAGTGATAGTAGAGACATTCTTTACATGGGAATCTTAGTTAGATCCTCGCTGACATTGGTTTCCCATGCTTCTATACTGAGTAGGCTAGGGAGTCCTCTTTAGTCCCGCCATGACTGATGCATTGAAGACACATTCTCTTTTCTTTTGTGCTAATTTCTAGCCTTATACCCTAGAGGCTCCTTTGTGTTGAGTTGTACAGCTGCATTGCATTTTGACTATTTGCACCTTTTGGCCTTGAGCTAGCTTCACTTGGACTCGTGTTTAAGCCTCTTATTTGACCATGTATTCTGCAAAGTCAACCATGCAATCATTTAGATTCTGCAACTTGACGCATCCTTTTACCCATGGAAAGAGCATCCCATTGAGTGTTCTTGATGAGTTTTGCCTACCTACATTAAGCATAGCAATGTTCCCCTCCCAGGAACTAGATCATCTGTTTCTTTGACACTCATTCTTTCCATTGTACTATAGCATTCTTTTATTCTTTTTCCAGCTTAAATAAAAAGACAAAAAAATATATATATTCCAAAAAGAGCAGGAATGGGACAACATTTCCATATTTTGTTGGTAGCTAGAGTCAATCGTGTCACCCTTGAATGAAGCACTCAAAATAAAGTCTCTCCTCCATTGGGGTGGGATTTAGTTTGACTTAGGAGTGCCTTAACCTTGTTATTTAATCAGTACTCCTCCAATTGGTTACCTCTTCCAATCATATGGAGAGTTTGATTATGCCTCTTGCAAGAAAAACTTATACAGAGTTATCATATGTTGCCATATAGTCTTCATTGAGTCGTGCTTTTGTTCAAGGGAAGTAAACCTGAGTCGGCCTCTCTGCGGTGTCTCTTGACCTATTTTTTAGTTGTCCATCCTTGGTTGTCAGTGTCATGTTTGTCATCACATCAGTTATATTGGTCCTTTGCTTGTGCTGGTTTGAGAAGGTCTCCATTGAATTCTTGCTAGCAGGTATTGTCCTTATCGACTACGACAAATTGCTCTGAGGGAAGATTTAGAGCCTCACCCTGGCCCTATTTTCATTATTGATAGGTCACCTTATGCTCAACATCGATTAGTATCTTGGGTCTTTGACTGAGTGGTTTCGCTTGTGTTTGACATCATCTTTCATTATCACACATTGGGATTCATTTAGTGCCTTGGTTTCCATTTGACCTTATTGGTGGATTCCTCGCCTTTGTGTTAGCTTTCATTATTGGTTGGTTCAGAGGGTTTCTATCGTGCACTAGCTACATCTTGTGTACACCAAAAACGTGCTTCGGTTGGGTTACTACATATTTTTCGTCTGATTCCTTCCACATTATTGGCCTATGGGTCACACTCATGCTAGATTGATGAAGGATGCCTTAATGCCTTCCTTCTAGCGAATCTTTTCCTATCGACTACAACTCATTTTCTCTGGGAAAAGGATCTAGAGTCCATTTGGCAGTACTTTGGGGTTTGCAGTTACCAATGGTAGATTCCTTCACTGGTGGATAGTGGGAAATCATCATTGCCTCCTGATTGATAGATTCTTTCAAGTGTTCGACTTTAGCTCATTCATTCGCACTTGTTAGATTGTACTGGTACCTTGACTGTCATTATCATTATTGGTGAGTAATCTCGCATTTGTTAATGGTATACATCAATGACCTGTACTCAAATGATTTCTCACATAGTCGACCTCAGATCATACATTCCCATTGTGTAGAAATGTACCGCAGTGGTCGGTGAAGACCTCTGGTTGCATTAGCATGTTTTGGCTCACTTGTTAGCTACTCTTGTTGCTGCTAGTTGACACCATCCACCTTATATGTTGTAGTTATTTATAGTGACATCTTATATGCTGGAATCCTAGTTGCGATGTAGTATCATTTTATTCCATCATTCTCATTTGGTAATATTGGGATCAGTTTTTGGCATCAGTGATCAGCTTTATCCTTTAGCATCATTGACCATCTTCTTATATGTGATATTCAGACATGTACTTTTTCAATCACGATCAGATGATCCATTATGTACTTTCAGTTCCTTCATACTAGTATACATATTGGATCCACTTGTACTTGATATCCAGACATGTTCTACTTTCTCTGAGCATGGGTATGCCAACCTCAGACAACAGTTTCTTTTTGATCTCTTTTGATGGCTTGGCAGGCTGAATTTTGGTGAAGTCCTTCTCAGTCTCGGCATGATTCTTTCCATACACTTAATACATTTTGGCCATCATGTACCCCTTCTAACCTCATATATTAGGGGGCATCTGTTATAGCACCATTTACCACTCTTGGTATATATGATGCTTTGTTTATGGCCTAGGGAAACCCCTCCTTCCAGACATGGTCCAAATATATAAAAAACAGTGTTTTATTCCCTGTATGCTACTTTTTCCTGAGCTAAAAGCATGTACATGCGGGTCATTCAATACCCAACTTGCGCATATGTATTAAAAAACTTAAAAAATTAAATTTCTTAATTTTGGGCAGAGTTCATGGGTTTTACCTATTGATTACCTCCTATTGCCCATGGCCCAACTGTTTCCTGACTATTTCCAAACTAAAAATCTAATTGGGAAAGGTATAAATAGACCTCTATGGGAAAGCCTTAAGAGGAGGAGAAGAGATAGAGTTATTATACTGAAATTATCCCTGACTGAGTTTGATGAATCCATGTACCTCATGCACTTCCCCAATCTTCAGGAAACCCTTGTTTCCTTGATTATAAATATCCTTCCTTTTGCTTGAGATATCATGGTGTTGGTGATGGAAGAAGATTGTTGTAGGTTGGGATAGGACGAATCTGGAGGATGGTTCCACTTGGAGTGAGAGAAAGACTCATGTGAATTATCTCCATGTTATTTATAGCTTACTACAAAAAAAGAAATGTTGTCTTGTTTTCAAAATTAACTATGTCTATGCATCAACTTATGTTTTAATTCATATATGAATGTCGTTTTGATGTATGATCAATCATTTGTTTATATGATATAAAGTCAATTTCACAAATATAATTTACTTCTATACTACTATGTATGTTCAAATTGAATGATTTTTAGGTTTGAAGAACATCGGGAGTTGCAGAGGGTCTGGACCCTGCAGGACCTACTCAAACGAAGGAAATATAGGTACGATCATTCTTACGTAGTTTGATAATATAAGCATCTTGCATGAGCTGTTTGAGTATTTCTTGTTGTAGTTTTCTTCTACTCTGTTGGGGTTCTAACCCAAAGCCCTCGGGTGATTTCACTCAAAACACATTTGTTGATCTCCTTTCTCAACCTTGGGATATTGTGGAGGATAATACCATGTACACAAACAGACACATTTTCATTGAGAAAGACATCAAAATGACATGGCAAGACATCAACACTATATTCATAGGCAACTTTGAGGAGAATCTGGAGGACCGACAAGTTTATGTAAACATTCATAATTCAGGATTGTATAAGGTTGCAAGTAGGTATCCCGTATTCCTGTGCACAGACGCGATCCACTGGATTGTCTCACACACTAATCCTAAGATGATGACACTAAGTAGTGTCAGTGGAATAGATCTTGTTTCCTTCACGATAGAAGATTATCAGTAGATATATCATTTTCCATAGTCGATGAACATGATGGATGCACCATTATATATTCCCACCAACAACATGAATACAAGAGACATCTTTAAGCATTGGGTAAGGGATCCATCAATGTTTAGAATGACACCCAACCAAATATATGAGACAAAGATACTTAGGAAGGCTTACCTTCTTGGTCATCTTTGCATGCTGCTTGTATGGCCAAGGGAGTATGGGGACCTTCCCACAAAGTTGGGTTGTTAAGTTGGATCAGCTATAAGGGGAAGGAAATCCTTTCAACTAGTTCAACATGTTGGCTCTCCAGCTAAAAGTGCATGTATCCAATGCCCAGAGTCTGCCCAAGGACTAGCAAGAAAGATTCTTCATGTCTCCCTACTTGCTCGATGCAATCTATGCACGTCAACAATTTCCTCGCATGGGTTGGGCATGGAAACCTTGAGATAATGTTGTGAATGTATATTGCAAGTTGCTCTTAGAGTGTAGCTACTGAGGATTCATGGCTAGACTATTGACCACTTCATTGCCCCTCTATACATGATGATATTTGAACATGATCTGCCTTGCATGTCTGAGACATTAATGGAGGCATTGTTGAAAATTGCATATTAGTACACCTCACCCGATGGCACCTTCATCAGGATGTATAACATGGATAAGGCTCCACATTTGATGCCAAGGTTTTCTATGGACAAGTTGGTCATGCAAGAGGTTGCATACCACATCTTGACTGGGTTATCAACTAGACTACACACGTAGATGAAGGCACCATGGCCTATCCTCCCTTTGTGGATTGTGTTATATGTGATCTAGAGTCTGAAAGAAGAAGATGTCTAGGTTTAGGACTTAAATAAGTTTCATTTCAGTGCCAATAATTTCAATCCGTTCGATCTAAATGGTTTATGCAGGGACCACTGTGCGAGAGTGTACTATTCTTGGATCCATGGGGTATGTCATTGGCTAGAGGAAGGCCCATGGAGATATTGTTATAACTTCTCCAGGCTTAATGATCTATTCTGCATGGCAATAGAATGGCTAGCAACACCCAAGGCAACATCACCATGGGGAGAAGCAACAATAAAAACAACAAGCAGAAAACCTGTACAAGACAAAGGCAAGAGGAAGATTGCCAAAAGTGCAGAGATAGAGCAAAGCTACAAGTTTAAGGAAGATCCACTTGTGGAAAGAATAGATTTGGAAATATAAGCAAAGAAGTGATAGTGCAACATGAGAGGAATGCAAAAAAGCATAGATAAGAAAAGGCTAGAAGAGACAGAGAGGAAATTGCAGAAAGTAAAGCATAAGCTCAAAGAAGAACAAGAGTTGTGCAAAAGAGAGAAGGAAGTGCAGCAGGAACAAGAACATGAGGAAGTGAAAGGTGCATAGATAAAGAAAACTATGATGACATAGGTTTAAGACTCAAAACCAGTAGCAAATGAGGAACAAGGTGAGGATCCACAGGAATAGGAACTTTCTCAGCAGGATGACCCAATAGTAATATACATGGACACAGAGATGGAGTAGCCGAAACAAGACCAGTACACCAACCTCATGCCAAAAGAAACTTAGGTGACTCCATAGGCTTCACTAGTTCCAGTAGCAGAGAAAGTCCCAAGTTAGTAAGGGGATACTATTCTCCTTAAGGATAATCTGGGAACAGATGTGTACAACATAGCCTTTGATGAGTCACAACACAGAGTTGTACAAGCACGTAGAGCACACACCCTAGATGAGCATGCATCACCTGCGTACTTTGAAGAACAAGTAATTGTGTCAGATGTACGAAGACATCCAGCTACCTCAACTGATGCTACAAAGGCTTCTACGGAAGCCACAAGCTCAAGTGTGAAGTTAATGATAGCAGAAAATGAGTGCGAAACTAAGGAATTGCAAGTAGTCGGGCAGAGGGAGGAACAATCAACAAGATACGACAGAGTAGAGGTGAAGAAAGCAATACTTGCTGAAGTATCGACTCTTGAGATAGTCATGCAGAGACTGTATGATAGGTTCATCACTATGCACAATGTAGTTTTCCATCTACATGGTCATCAACAATGTTGCACCAAGATAACGTGAACACTCATAGACATACATGGACAATGGGATAAAGGGGAGCCCCATTTAACTTGCACAAGATGATGAAGCCACAGGTAGAGTTGGAAAACGCATGCATCTGGAGTATGATCTAGAACTATGAGGAACTCCCACCACTCAACACTAGTGTTGAGGCTTCATATTATTCAAAAGTTTGGATGATGTGGTAAGAAAGTATGGCACGTGATCAATTCGAAATATAACCAAGGCCAAAGAGAAGAACCAAGTTACATTGGGTCGATGCGTACTTTGATTAGTTGATGCTCATGGCCACCAACGTAGATTTGCAAATCAGCAAAGATAACATGCAAATGTACATCACCAGTTCAACCTTTCTCAGGACCAAGCTACACATGTTATAAGACGAGTTGGACAGAGGTTTCGAATCAGTACACCCAGAAGCAATGGATGCAAGAGTTCATTTCCAAGAAGACATCATCAAAGAGTGCACGGACACCACTGTGCACTATCAAGCATAGCATCAATTCATTACTGAGGATCATAAACAAGATGTTGATGAGTTGGTCTTTCCACAACCATATAAGTCTTAATGTTGTCCTGTCTAGCGGACTCAAGCCCATTTTTTTCCCACATGGGTATATGTTGAAAATGTATTTCTGTAAACAAGATGTAAAGTGAAATTCCAAGTGTCATTAGTGTAATGCAAACAATCATGTGTAATGTAATGAGTTTTTTCTTACATTCGGTAGGTAGGGGTTCTATCCATCATCAACTCATAACTTCTACAATGGCATTCATCATGTCCCATAGATTTACAAAAATTTCAAAACAAATGCTGAGGAGTCTATACAAACTTCTGTAGTAAATGGTGGTTATCAATCACGCATTGTCCTGTAACCTAACAGATAGCATACCACAGTGCAATTCCCATACTTGGCCCAATGTTATTCTCTAGTTTCAGGGGAACAAGCCCTCTCCCAACAATATAGTTCTTATAGATCAGGAAATGGTCCTTATCATGTCCATGGCTCTTACACTTTAGACAATATACCTCAACGTGCAACTGCCGCTGAGATTCCTTTCTTTTCTTCAGACTCTATAACTCCAAGTGCATGTTTTCTAGGTGTGAGTGAATATGTTGCACTCCAAGGTTCATATCCTATATAGGCAAGGCATCCAACTTCATTTCTATCTCCAAGGCTTCCGCCTGCGTTGCTATCTCCTGTTGTGATAGAGGCACTCTTAAATGTGGCAAGAGAGACACTATATACCAGTCACAATACTGGGAATCCGTGATTATCATGTTGGCCTTCCTAGTCAGGAATTTCAATCTTTGATTGAAGTTCTAAGGTGTCTCATCTACCTTTTTTTGGATTTCCTTAAATTCAATTACTAACTATGCCTTTGACTTAGGCTTGCTGAACTCCTTGTTCAGAGCTTACTAGGTATCTGCCAATGTCATGTTGGGGTTATCAGTGCAATAATTTATGTACCATGTTAAGGCATGATCCTGTCAGGCTATGACCAGCTATACTTTCTTAATATTATCATCCGTAATCTATTGTGCTGCCCAAAAAAATCCAGCAACAAACCAAAACTGCTCGGGATATTCATTCCCTATTCCTTTAAAAATCAACATCTTTATCGCATTTGCCATGTTAAAGGGTGGGAATGGAGGTGGAGAGGGTGAAGGTGTGGGAATATGAGATCGAGGCAGAGGTGGAGGTGGATTGGATGGATGAGGTATCCTCAGGATACCCTACGTAATTAACTGAACTGCACTTCGCGGCGTAGTCAACACTATCCCTTCATCATCACTTGAAGGGGGTTCAATGAGTGGACTATATTCTGGACTTGATCCTTCGTTCCTTCTAAAGAATATCCCGCTTCGCGTAGCCCCAAACATCAACGTAACTGTGTAACCATATTTTCACATAGCAACATTTTAATCCCAATTTTTAACACTTTCAAGTACTTACCTCGCAATCCTTTAAAGAGCCTTCATTCCACTTTGCTATAGATGATATTTCTGTTGATCACAAAATAAGTCACAAAACTTCCCAATGTGCCATCAATCCTGTGATTCACAGCCCATGTGACATTTCTTTCTAATTCCTTGAGACATCACACCAGTTTTGGGGTCCACACTATAGGATAGTCAAGCCTCCACGTCCCTAGACTATCAGAAAAATTAGACAACCACTCGTGAAGTTCTTAAGGGAAGAAACAAATGAACGCGTCGATCTCATCTATGTATAAAAACCTCCGCAAACACTATTCCTTGGATAATTTAGGGCTCCTATTCTCTTGAGCCGTGAACAAATGCACATTTCGGTCAATCCACTTGTCAATCTATTTCTTCGTATGGAACCATTTATCACACATCTCTTAGACAGATCTTGATCCCAGCAGCAAAACCATTTGTTGGCTTAAGGGGACCTGACCCAGGTTTAGTTTTTTTTGTGCTAACCAAAAAAAACACTAACTTCTATCCCTTTCTGAAACAATCTGCATAGCGCAAGCTACAGTCTCACCCAAAGCAATATTGGGGGATGCTAGAACCAGGTTTCTGCATCCTGAGGCAATGTGATAAGTGGTCTTAAGCCCTGGTAGCTTAGATCTACCTTCACACAGATGTATATCCTTCTATGGCTCACTACTAAAATTATGGGAAAATGGCCTTTAGACCTCCACAAACATCTGGGATCAAACTTTATAGACCCTAAAGAAGCAGTCTATCTACTTTCGAGCACTAATTAATAAACCTAGATCTGCCTTCACGCAGATCTATCCAATTCATTAGAAATCATAATAGAATTAACCCTTAACTTTGTGAAAATAGATAATTACTTAAGTCATGCATAAATATGATAGATTCAGTAGATTCACGCAACATTTATACATTATTCCACATAAAACATATCATTGAGCGACAAAACGTAACATGAACAAAATTAAGAATAATACTAAAAGGCAAGGTTTTTCTTAAAAATCTGTCTTTATTAAGTTTCAACATTTAGTTTGCAGAATTCTCCACCCTATGCACTCAGCTGCCACGGACCGCGCACTCAGCTACAGACTCATGAAGTCCTCCTACACACTCAGTTGTAGGAGCCTTCCCCTTTCACCTAAGTACATGAATCAGAGCCTTCCTCCATTAGAACCTTCCTAAAACAATCTGTATCTTGACTTAGTTACTTCTCTACTTACTAACTGCCTCTTCTAGACTTTCTATGGCTAAAATATATAGCATTTCCAATACAATAACATGCCCCACAGTCCATGGGTGAGTCTCAAAACTGACCTATTACTTACCCAAACAAGGGGCTAAATCCCCTTTGACTCCTATCTAGCTGTGTGCTTCGCATCCACATTTCACAGAGACTTTACATTATTTACAAAACATTTACAAAATTGGGTTAAAGTAACCCCAAAAATGACCATGGGGACCCTATCCCAAAAATGATCACCCCAACCTTTGTTATAAAGAGAACCTCATAACTCATAGAATAGGCTTTTGGGAGCCAAGCTTTTGCTAGGCATTTCTTATAGAAGGGCTTGGAGAGTATTGTGATGAGCCTTGGCTTCTCCATAGTGTAGAGCAAGTACATCTCTTTGGAGGAGCAAGTGGTGTTGAATGTAACATTCCACTATTGGGGATAGTGACTATCTTGGCTCTATGTATGGATGGAACTCTCACTTTATATAATATAACAGAGCCAACATGTTTTCATGCATATGTTGTTATTGTAGTTGGACTATTTTGGTTTCTTTAGCAATGTATGTTATTTAACTTACGCATTCATATATGAACTACTTTTTATATGATTGTATGAATCTTATTGGAATCATGTTGTTGGTTTAACCTGTCACCTTGGATTGTGGACCATTCTGCTTCCAACCTGTGATGTCATTCGGCTTGTGTGTTCCTTTCAGACTGCGTACTATTACAGGCTTCTGAGGCACACACTTCCTTTTCCCCTTCATGTGTTGGAACCTCCCCATGCTTCTCTCTTGACTCATTACAAGGTCACATGCTTCCTTCCAACAAAGATATCACACTTACCTCTACACGCTATCGCAGTCAAGGCATAGCTTTACTACCCACTGCTGGGACTCATAATCCAAAGGGTCTAAGGTCTAGTTGGGACTTCTTACTGGGGAGATCCCCTGACATGTTGGCGGGTCTAGCACTTTCAATAGTACCACAATAAAAAATTCAACTTGTTTTACTCCCTTACAACTCCTTTATGGTGTGGAAGTAGTTTTAACTATTGAATGTGAAATATGGTCATTGAAACTTGAAATTGAATTATTACCAAGCATTTTTGCAAAGTAGGAACATTCCCTATACTTAGCATGACTCGATGAGACTTGTCATGATTCTGCATTAGCTAGCAAGGCCCAAGTGAAATGAGCTAAGGCACAGTATGATCAAAATGTAAAACCTCGTTCATATTCAGAAGGGGATTTATTCTTGGTCTATGATCAAGAGGACGAGAAGTTAGGCACCCCTAAATTCGAGCCCATGTGGCATGGCTCTTATGTTGTGAAATCTGCATTGGAAAATGGGGCATATGAGCTAGTTGATTATGACATAATTCATTGAGGAAAACCCGGAAATGGTATTTACCTAAAGAAATATTATGCTTAGATTTATCAGTGAATAATTTGTATATTGTTGTACCATATTTTATGTGTGGCAATTTTTTAGTAGCTTTTTAAAAATTTCTGCTACTTCTTTTGCTTATCTTGTGTTCCACTTGATTTGTAGATGTCAATTCTCTCTCAAACATACATTGGATTTGATGATGGCACTGGCTGTAGTAGTCATAATTTATATTCCACAACCTGGGTCATTTATTCACCCCCAAATGAGTTAGTTTCTATTCATGGGATATGCCTTGGTCGAACAACGAATAACATTGCAAACTATAGCACAATGATTGAGCTATTATCTAATGCCATTTCATTTGGAATTCATCGACTTGTCATTAGGTTAGATTCACAACCAATAGTATTACATTTGAATGGTGTCTATGCAGTTAGAAGTGCTTCAATGTTAAGAATTTTTTTGCAGGTTTTCTCTTGGAAAGAGAGTTTGATTAGATCGAGTATCAACACATTCCAAGAAGTTTAAAAAAATTAACTAATGCATTAGCTGATTATGTGTTAAATTGGCATTTGCAAAACATTTATAAAAAATGAAAAACAATATTTATCCATATATTGTACAAGATAGAGTGAAATGGAAATAGTAGCTTTCATTAGTCAAATGTCTATAAAAAGCGTGGTTTTTACAGAGATTTCATCTAAATATATGAGGCCTCATGACCTCTATTTTATGAACATGTCGATACAACATCAAAAAGAAAAAATCTAGCCCTATGACTAGTGGCTATGCATGATGGTCATGTTAGTAGACAATACCACATTCTATTCATCTTAGCAAGCAATTAATAGGACCGAGAACCCCCATAGTGTTCCCATGATAGCAAAGAGGTAAGTCATCAATCCTGACATCCAGGATGTCTAGGGTTAACCTCTCAAGGTTGTACTATGGATTAGTCAATGCCTATGCTTCATCTGAGTTCTGCATTGCGGGAGTTACTGGCTATTCACCGTGTTTGTCATATCTACATAACCCTATAGGTCTCACTGGGTCTACATCTGCATGATCATTTCAAATAATTAATTTTGGATGCCAAAAAAAATAAAAATAAAAAACAACCAAAGTGTGAAGTTTTTACCTAGATCACCCCATTGCATTCCAACTGGCACTGGCATATCTGGATCACTTTTGTAATCCATGCCTCCCTATGGAAAATATTCAATCATGACGATGATTTTCCAGCCACCCAAAGAAATTAGGAGTATACCATATCGTTGGCCATTCGCCACCCCCATGGTATGCCATCAGTGTGACCCACTTCAGCATGCAAGGATCCCTAGCTCCTCCTCTCTCTATAGTTAACTATGGTGGGAGAAGAGGGATCTGCTCTAGAGAAAATGGGATGACAAAGGCACCATATCCAAAATTCTTGAGTTTTCCAGTTTTGACTCTAGTTAGTTTCCTTTTCAGATTGGAACCTACTACCTCACACCAACTGAATATTATAGGTTGTAAACACTCTACAACGGTCTACATCTAAGCATTTATAAGAGCATGAAGAGATCAAATTCCAAATAGTCATGCAATAGTGAACCTAATAGCTCTTAGAGGAAGCCTCTCTATGGTTTTGATGTCAATTCTCCCATCTTTGGGAGTAGTGCCTCAGAAGCATGTTGTATTAGATAGGTGGAATTTTTTTTCTCCACCTTCCCTATGTCCATGTAGAGAAATTTCCACCCCATGACATGGGAGCCCAGATAAGAAGTAAATGTCAACAAAATCGATAATGAGCCTATGGTATCCAATTATGAAGCATTCTTCTTGTACATTCCACTTGCTCACCATCCACTCTAGCAAGTCTAGTTGGGCCTTCATGCTCGGGATAGTGAAAAACATATACAATTCATAGTTTGTCAATGCCTGTATGGTCTATGCTTAGTTTAGAGAAGCCATGTCTTGTTCTTCATGTTCACACTCTCTCCACTCCATTTTTACGGCTCAAAAGCCCGCAAACAAACATGGAGGATCATAAGAAAGGATTGTGGTAAATTTTTGAAAGTAATTTGGGCATTTTCAGTTAAATTTTTTATGTCCTCAGTGCTATATGTATTCACATGAGAAAATGGTGTGGATGTGCACATTTCTATCCCTAGAAACTATGCACATCTTGATTTTTATTGTAAAAGACTGAGTCAATGTGCACATTTTGATAAGTGTGAACTACGCACATCAAGGGTGATTTTCTATTTGAAAACCCTCCCCAAAAATTGAAATTACACAATCAAAATGAAAAATAAAAAGCCATGAAAATGAAGATATCGGAGAGATGATTTACCTAGAGAAGACAACTCATGATTTCATCCAATAGTTTTCCTAGAATCTACCTCTGAAGTAGTTGGTGAAAAGTGCACTTGGTCACTCTCAAAGGGTAAAAGAAACAAAAGGGTAATTTTTTTTACTTTTTTATTGGTTTTTATACGTGTTTAGGCGTATTAAAATATTATTTGTTGCCTGTTAGCCTTCAAATTCCAAATTTATAATTATTTTGACTATATTTTTTAGCGATGGTGATAATTTTTAAGTTTAAGTGTGTAGATCATAGGTTATTTATGAAAACAAATCATTTTTTCATTGAGTATATCTTTTTATTACTTTTTTGAACTCATTAAAACTTAAAAAAAAGAAAACAAGGAGTTCTCTTTATGCCCTTTTCAGACTCCCTAAATACGAAAAGATCGATGAGTACTTGAATGTTCAAACTCGTAAAAGTAAATGAGCAATTATCTATTCAATATAATTTAACCCCTTTTACGGACTGAATAGAATATTTACGAAAAAGGTATACATTGACTAATCATGGTCAATAGAGTTCTCTCCTGCATTATTTTACCCTTTTTCGGGCTTCAGGGACTCAATTTATGAAAGAAGGAAAATATGGAGTTTACTTATGTTTTTCTCCTGACTCCCTAAAACTAAAAAACATCGAGGTTTACTTTATCCAGGCTTGTTAAAATTTACATTGAAAGAACTTAACGAGTTTTATTTTTGTGTCTTTTCAAACTCTTTAAAACTGATAATGACATCATGCTACCCCATCACTAGGCTCGTAAAGCTTAAACAATGGAAGACTCATTGATCATGATGAGACATAGCCACTCTTTCATGGGATTCGCTAAAAATAATCTGAAGGACTTATCTAAAAGATGAGCTTACAGGACAAGCATATGTTAACCTCTTGAAGCTTGTAAAAAATAAAGAGGTACTTAACAGTAATGGTGGGGGAAAGTGGGAAAGAAACTTTGTTTTTTATATTGTAAAAGGCAACATGTCACTCTTGAACATGAAACTCTCTCACTTTTTGTGTTCAGGTTGGGAGATCCATTTGCCTCTCTGTTCACCATGCCGCATTGAAAGTGCTTAGTTGGTTTGGGTATTATTTTTTGAGTCAAATTCTATGAAGTTAGAATGTTGTGTCTTTGATATGTTCAAGAGAAGTCCAACCTTAGTCAAAATTACTTTGTAATTCAGAGCCTTAAATTGCATCGACCATCCTTGAGTCAGTCCTAGATTACTCCAAATTGTTGTTATTCAAAACTTGATGTGAGCATAGTGTCATAAGCCCTCCTATTATGGATTTATTCTTATCGACATCAGCTCACTTTCTAGGAAGTTGATCTAGAAACCTTCAGTACCTCAAAGCATGCATGCTTTAATGACAAGTGTCTCACCTTCGATGATAGGTTCTCATCATTGACCTTCGATCAAATGATTCTATGATTTTTCGACATCAATACATCTGTTCACACTTTGTATATTGTATTAGAAGTACCTTGAGATCCATTGTCATTAATGGTGATTTCTCTCGCACTTGTTAACTGTTCACATCATTGATCAGTAATCAAGTGGTTTCTACCATGTTCGACTATGAGACATTTACTCACATGGATAGATTTTCACTATGGATTGAGAGATGGATATCAAGACCCTGGATCTAGTTTCACCCATCTAGGCTACGTGGAGTTATTAAGTATTCATGATTGTAAACATAGATCCATTGAGGGCTGCATCCATTATATGTCCTTTGTTGACATGGATCTTCAAATGTATTTCCATATTGGTTCCTTGAGAAATTTATGCTCTGAGTATGGGAATTCCTACCTCAACAATGATTATACATTTAATTTTAACATTTGATTGTTTGTTCCATGTCTTTGATTGCAGTCTCTAACCCAAACCTTGGCATGATTGATCAGGTGATCAATTTTAAGCTCAAAAATGAAAGTTCACAAATTCTTGAAACTGACACCAAATGGAAGAGCTCACTGATATGAATCCATCACAACTTGAATTTCTCAAACTCGACATCATATGCTCCTAATATTACATTCTGATCATTTTCCCAAACGAGGAAAAAAATTATAGATTGGTTGCAGGAATGCTTACTGGTAGGGTGCTGACTTAAGGGGGTTTGACCCAGGTCAAGAGTTATTTTCACCAACCAACCAAACCCTAATTATTGGCCCTTCTGGAAAAAACTTGTGTAGTGCAGGCTGTAGTCTCACCTGAAGCAGTATTAGGGGATGCTAGAACTAGGTTTCTGCATGCTGAGGCTTTTGTGATGGTCTTCCGAAATTTCTTAAAGCTTAGATCTGCCTTCGCGCAAATCTATGACTATCAACTACTGCAACTCTATCTTCAGATCTTCACTCCAGTACTTGAGTGTACTTAACATGCATACAAGATACAGGTTCACTACTTTCACACAATAAAGTATATATTTTGAAGACTTTATGGCATAGATATATCATTGCACCGATCTATCCTTTCTGAACAGTTAACTACAGCAGATTTATCTAATGTTTTCCCAATCTCCACGAAGGTGGTTAATTATACTTAGTATGCATAAAAATTATAGATCTATCTTTTTCATGCATAAATTAAGCATTAATTCACATAAACAGACCACAGAGTGAAGATACATAAACTTAAACAAAAGTAAATAAACAAGAGCACAAATGCATAGATTCAGCTCAAAACAATCTTTATTAAGATGTGAACATTCAGATAGAGACTTCTTATCCCTGCGCACCCAACTACAGGGGCCCGCGTGTTGGAAATACTGAGAGGGGGGTGAATCAATATTTTTTTTTTGTTCTTGTTGTTACCAAACACACACACACACACACACACACACACACAGATATATATATATATATATATATAGATATAGATATAGATATAGATAGATATAGATATAGATATAGATATAGATATAGATATAGATATAGATATATATATATATATATATATATATATATATATATATATATATATATATATATATATATATATATAAAACTGGTTGCAATTAGTTTCCAAGCTCCATCTTGGACTTCAGTGAGGCTCCAACCTCCAGAGCACCAACTTTGTTTTGCAATAGTTTTGTGCTTAGGAGCACCAACTCCCAAGGATTTCAATCCCATTTTGTTCAGAGGCTACAACCTCTTGGGCTCCAACCCAAACCTGGTATCAACTATTTTGTTGCAGTTTTCTGCACCCAACACTGCTCAGATTTTGCCTTTCTCTATTTCTCCTACTTCTCTGGTCTCTCCTGCCTCTTTCCTATTCTTCGGCTTCCTCTATCATAGATTATACATTCAACAACAATAATTCCCCTTGTTTTTCTATTTTTACGTGTTTCATACACCTTTGACTGATCGTTTCTGCTTACATCACCTCTTTGGCTTCCTCCTTGGTCGATGTGGCTTCCTCTACATTGTGCAAGTTCACTGACTCTTCTGGGGACACGTAGATTCATTAGAGAGATCTAAATAATCCACAGACAACACATCTTCTCGGTTAACTATAACAACACCCC